>JBBMJY010000008.1:14375868-14396090 GCA_037833715.1 Toxotes lorentzi | reverse complement strand
TTACCCAACATTAAAATATACTACACAAATTATTTAGATATATAGCCTATACAAAATTACATAGGGCCTAAACCAGCATTGATGCAGCAGTAACAGTTATTAATGAATGTATTGATTACAGTGCAGCTGAAGGAGACTGAAGCGTACCTGCACTTGCACCAAAGTCGCTGTCAAGTCCAGGACCTACTGCAGAGGTGTTCAGGCAAGACGTCTCTGAAGGTGGGTTGGTATACTCACACTCCATGTCTGCTTTGTCAAACACATGCACTGCAACACCTGGGTTCACATCTGTCAACATCTCGTAAGTACTGCTCCCACCAATATAACCCGCATGCTCTGGCTCCTGCTGTGAATGAAGGAAAAACGCACTTTGAATTAAGAATAAAGTTGACTTTATGCTTTATATTGGAGGATGGATCTCAGTGGACATTGGTTTTTGATGTCTGATGAAATCTCTAAAAACTGCAGGACAAAAAAACGTTTTGGTTATGTTTCCTGCACAGGTTCTTGAATGGATATCCACCAGTAAGCCAGTCTCCACTATAAAGGAGCAACCTCAAAATGGCCCTTCAGGCCTCTTCCTGGTCGATTTAGTAATTGATCACTCACCGTGGGAGAGTTGGGCGGAACAAGGTTCACTCTGGTTTCAGCCTCCGAGTCACTGGATTGCGGTAAAACTGGTGCACTTCTGCACCAGCCCGCTTTACTGACGCTGCATGTCCGTGAGCCGGAGGGCAGGTCGAGCCTTGGGGTGAAACCAGCTGCAGAGGAAGAGGCCCGGATGGTGCTCGGCGCCCTCAGGGACCCTGAGCCGGTGGCACCATCTGGCCTTAAGAGCCGGATCCTGTGATCCACCCCGGCCCGCTCCCTGGATGAAGCCCTGGAAGAAGTAACGGGCTGCGGCAGAACAGGCTCCGACACCGACATGTAGGGTCTCCTCCCGTCCTGCAGCAGGGGAAAGGCCATGTCGGACACTCTTCTTCTTTGCAGGGTGGATTGCAAAAGCATCATCTCGGTGTCCTCTCGCTTCTGTCTGTTGTTGTTCTTTGACAGGACCATTAACTTGTAACCCAGGAAGAGGCAGTTCAGCAGAAGCAGGATGACGACGCAGGGTATGAGCAGAAGGACGACTAAAGTCAGATTTGTCACCGGGTAACCTTCTGTCAGATTGGATGGTGTGGTCTGACTTATTTGCGACATTTCATTCCAGGGAACTTAAAGGGTGAATTTTAGAGAATTGCTGTTCTCAGCTGAGATTTCACGTTGTCTCTGAATGCACAGGTGGTTTGATGTGTCAATCAGTGTGGACTACTTTGACTTTGAGCCTGCTTCTCGCATGTAAACAGTCTCCACATGTCACTGTTGTCTTTTAAAAGCCCCGTCTTCGTCATTGTGGACTAATGCTGTCAGTGTTAGCTAAGCAAAGACTTGATCTGAGCCGACTGTGCATCTCAGCCGGCAGCTATATAAAATTACACATCAACAGGTGCGTCTTATTGTTTGCAGGATGTTCCGCGTTGTCGTAGCAGCCAGTCGCCGCTAGATGGCAGCAGGCGGCCAGACTCCTGCGTCACTGCATCTGAAAGCTCTGCAGTGATGCCTGGGAGATCTTCATGCTCTCAATCGTGATTTTCTTTGTGGAATGCGATGTCTTAGTTCTTGGTTGCGGAAGAACAGAGGAAACCAGAAGTCAAATTCTAGTTTTTATTTATTTTTCATGCTTCCAGATATGTCTATGTCAGATAATAATAATACATCAACAGCTAGCTCATTGTAGAATACATACAAACATTTCAAATGATTCAATAGAACATTTGACAGATGAATCTCTCTTAGAGACAATGTTTTTGCATTTTGTACACAAAGTAGATCTTTGCACACAAGTACATTTTGCTATTGAAACAAATCAATGCAAAGGCTCAGTCATATGAACACCATATAACTATAATAAAGATTCTTTTTCTTCACATGTTTCTACCATTCAGGTTTAAGGAAGTCTATACAGACTTGAATAGCACGCTGATATCCTGCTATAGGTTTGCAAGTATTACAGTACAGATAACCTTTTCATTCAAGAGAAAGGCTATTGAGTCAATAGACGCCCTTAGATACCAAAGACCCCATTCATCAGCTCTGTACTCACTGCTCATGTAGCACTGGTGGTTTGTGCCTAATACCTACAGAAAGTCATCTCCTCACAAAGTCCTGTCTGAACTACAGCTCACGTTAGCACTGCTTGCCTTTTCCAAACACATTAAGAGGTTGTGATTGGTTGTGATAGTTAGCACCTCGGGCAAGGCTGTGTTTATGAATTGATAACAACATACACGCATGGTGAAGCTGTTTCAATCACGTCATTTAAATGAAGCAGGCTAGCACTGGGCCAGGCTGTGCTTGATGATCTCTCGGGACTGTGGTGGGATCCTGTCGGGGAAGAGCACCTGGAACTCCACCACCAAGTCGCCTCGCTGCGACGGGCTCTTGGGCAGGGGCAGACCTTCACCCCTCAGCCGCCGAACAGCACCAGGTTTAATAACATCACTGCATGGTAGAGGCATCATACGGTTGTCAAGTGTCGGGACGTTAACTGTGCAGCCACAGAGAGCCTGGAGACAAAAAAAGGAATAAAAATGTTAGTCCTGTAGACCTGTTATATTTAGAACAAGTTTAATAATGCTTTCTGATGGGCCTCGTTATGAAAGACTGAATGAAGTGCTCTCGCAACAAAAAAAAAAATCAATTAAACGCCCCATCTATAAAAGTGTCATGTTACATAACAGATAAATATGGAGCATCTATCTTTCTAAAAGCAAAACGATTTTTTGTCTTATGCAACAAACTGGTGTTACAGATGTGATAATCGCTGCTCTATTTTCTGACTGTGTGTGGGAGTTAAGTGTTTTAGTGACTGAAGGGAGCCATAGGAAGATGGAGGAGCTCTTTGAAATGCCAGTCTGTGTGACTGCTACCCTGCTAATCTGTGTGTGGGTTGGTAGAAGTGAGAGCCAGAGACAGAGCGAGCCAAAAAAACTGCCTGGTACAGGGAGAGGAGTCTGCAGCACACATAGTAGTTGAGATGGAGAGTGAAGTGAGATTCGTGGGGGCAGTCAGTGCTGAGGCTAAATTTAGCTCCTGTTCTCTCCCACTCTACAGGGGCTGATGAGGTAACGGAGGCGTTGGCAGGATACTGCTGCTGTTCTGTTGGCGGGGGACTGTCAGCCCATTGTAAGCTGGGGGCTCAGATGCCCATAACAGAACACTGTGTTCTGTTCTCGGACTACAATCAGATATATCACCCCTCCCTGCATTTGGCAGAGATCGTACCTTCTGTCTTACGTCTTATTGATGCCTTTCAGTTATTGATTTTCTCAGGTATTTCAGAAAACGCATTATTCAACGGTTATGTAAAGCCAAGAAGTGGTGGATGGGCTTTAGCCTTTCTCTGAGTAGGTGTAAGTGGCTGGAAAAAATCACATAGTATATCTACTTTTAGGCCAGCTGTATGTTTCATAATATGTTGTTCATTGGGTCAGAACTGATGGCCTCTGTGGGAGTCAAACCCTGACAGATCTTAAAGCCTGACATAAATGCAGAAAACTCACCTCTTTGAGGGTGATCTTGGCCGTGTAGACGATGTTGGAGCCTTCTCTCTTGTATTGAGGGTGCTCCTTGTCCCTGAGAATGAAGGTGATGTCTGCAGGGGTGTTGTTGGGCGTCTCATCTCCCTCCCTGGGGAAGGTGATCTTGGTCCCCGCTTTCCAGCCCTTCTTCACCACCACGTTTAGCACCTTGTCTTCAGATCGCAGGCTGCGGCCGTCGGGGTTAAGCCGGCTGCGGGTGATCTTAACTTGCTTTGTGCAGCCGTGCATCACGTCCTCTAGGGTCACCAGCAGGTCGTGCACGACCTCCTCGCCCTGCAGGTGTCGCTGGCCTCTTCGTAGCCCGCCCTCGTAGCCGGCGAACCCACCCACGTGGCTGAAGGTGAACCGTCTGAAAGGGTTGAAGAGGTCATCTTCACCATCAAAGTCGCTGCCAAAGAAGATGTCGAAGTGGTCGGATCCATGGAAGAAGGAGGAGAAGGTGGCGTGGGGGTCGCTGGGGAAATTATTGCGGAAAACATTGCCTTGGCCTGTCATAGACATTCCATTCTTCAGGCCTAAAAGTACAGAGAAATGCAAAGAGTTAAGTTAAATGGATGCACATTCATCAACTGCTTCATTCTCATTCTAATCCTGATGCTGCTTTCGTGCAAATTCTGCCTAAAACTACTAAACATCAGCTATTCAGGAATTTTCTGGAAAACTCTTTCTTTGCTCCCTGAATAATTTATCAGGCCCACGGCTATTTATGCTGCACATGTTCAGCTGGTTTAATAGGGGAGAGAATGTTTTAGTCATGATCCTCCCACTGCACATCAGTATTAAGCCTTGATGATGGTATGAATAGTTATTGCAGGAGCCTGTGCTACAGTAATTAGCCAGATGGCAGATGCTGTTTAAGTTATTTAACTCAGTGAAATAACAACAGTGAGAGATCTCCCTCACTCTCACCTTCTTCTCCAAACTGGTCATATATGCTCCTCTTTTTGGGGTCAGTCAGGATCTCATAGGCCTCTGCGATCTCTTTGAACCTGTCCTCTGCATCAGCATCGCTGTTCTTGTCTGGGTGGAACTTGAGTGCCATCTTCCTGTACGCCTTCTTGATCTCGTCTTCGTTGGATTCAGGGGAGACACCCAGGATTTTGTAGAAGTCCTTGCCTGTGGGTTTGATGGACAGGCAGGGCGTGTCCTGCTCAGTCCTGGTGCCTTCCTGTAGAAACAACAGCAGTCATGCATTAGTCCATTCATAAAACCTGGTCAAAGAACTCACTTAAAATCTCATATAGACAATTCAAGTGTAAGATGCTGGGAAAGAATGAATAACTAATAAGCATGTAAATTAAAACATTCATCCCCTTAAACACAGCACAGAATGTCTGAACATCCTCCACACCAGCTGCTGTACAGCATGTACAAATATGCAGCGAGATCGGCCCCTCAGCAAAGACCCTCTCTGGGAAAACACCGCCTTATCGCTGTGCTGCTATGTAACTGCATAGACATGCAGTTACATATCGTTACATATCGCATAGGATTCATAGACATGCAGTTACATATCGCTGTGCTGCTATGTAACTGCATGTCTATGAATCCTAAAGACTGAAGCACAAGGCAACGTGAGAGAAGGGGGAAGTCATCTGAGGGGCAAGAAGTCTTCCCCCAACGACCGAGATTCTCTGCAGCGATTGGCTGATCGGGAATCAGCGACTCTTGCATTTGAATGGATGCAGCAGTGACGATCAAATGCCGAAAGATGCCGGTACATCAGCTTATTCACTTATATAATACGCCTTGTATGAAGCTTAATGATTTTAGCAGTGTGTTCCAACTTAACAATTTAAGCAATCGATTATTCAACAGAACAAAAAGCTTGGAAAAAAAAAACTTGATGAAAAATGTACTTACCGCTGATGATGATGAGCCTGAGCTGTCACCCCTGTGCATAACTCGCACTTTGCACTTGACATTGACATTTTTGTGCTTCACACCGAACTGGGTCCAGATGAGTACCATGATGTTCTGCTAGAAAGTTTGTTTTTTTGTTGTTGTTGTTTTTGTGAGGCTACGTGTCGCTGTCCAGTCGCGCTGGTCCTGAAATCTCTCCGCTCCGTCCTGTCTGGTGCTCTCCTCGGCTCTCTGTTAAATACCGCCGCGGCAGCTCCTTTACTATACACTCACCCACCCACGCAGCGTGGACGAGCTTTCCCCTGATCCGCCCCTTTCTACACGCACGGCAGGGGATGCCGGTGTCCTCAGGTTGCACGGTGCAAAGCCATTGGTGCTCAGGCGATGATCACGCGGATGTTGCAGCCTCCTTTTCCATCTCGAGACTTGTTTCCGGAGTTCTTGGAGGCAGAGCCGAGCAGACAGTCACGACACAGTACACAGAGTCCTTTTTTTCTTCCACAGAACAGAACAGAACAGAACAGAACAACCAGACATACTGATTAAAAAAAAAAAAAAAAAAAAACTGCTGCTGCCCAGACAAGCTCCAGACAGTCACCTGCTCACTGATGGAGCCACTGTCCTCAAGTGATTTCTTGTGCACATTTTGTACGGTTGAACATTGAGATTGATTGATTACAGATTAAGGTTATTTAACTTTGCTGTGGGTGAGACAATACAGAAGTGAACGACCTGTTTCTGATTGCAGCTATTTTAAGTAGCCTGTAATTTTTCAGTGATACCTGTGTGCCGAGTTAAACAGCCAGATACGTGAACTAGTGTGTGCACAGGTTAAGTTATATAATCAGTAAGTATTGTCATTGGGTTGACACAATAACATGAACGCCTTTACAGTCTAATCTATTTTAATGAAATAACAGTGATGGAAGAAGTACACTTCATTATATTCCTAAATTCTCAACTATTTTTGAAGCTGTTCATTGCTGTTGTGTTGTACTGGATTTCATTGCTTCATATTCACAAGCCCCCATACATACAGAACTGGTGGGGGTTACTAAGAAATAAAATATGCAAAGACACAAATTACAGCCTTACACGTTCCTACTGACCAACATTTTAAATGTGTCAGTTTTATTTCCTGTAGTTGAAATTAACTTCCAAACCCAAACAGTCATGTTAATGGAATTTCAGTGAAAAGGTCAAAACGCTTTACAGAGGCAGTGTTTTCTGAATGGTTCTTGTATCTGTTAGATTGTGCAGGTGTTCATTTAAATGCATCCACCCACATAGTTCTGCATAGCAATAAAGTGCAATGTGGACAATGAATGCAAACAAATGCAAATGAGACACTTCATAACCAACAGCAAACATCTGTGGAAGGAAAGGCAGCTTCAAGTTATGAAACCAAATGTGTTAAAAACCTTGTCTTGTTTTGTAAGTGTTCACACACTGTATCGTCCACCTGTGAAAACTGAAGATGTCACCTCAACAGCATGTTGACTGACTGAAGGATGGTGATTGCTTAGCCAGAAATGATGATGAAGATTTTTGGAGTCTATATTAATAATAATCATAATCATAAGGTACTGCATGCAAATTATTTTGGTGGGGGGTAAACCTTGTATTTGACTTTTAGCAAGCAAAACCTTTCCCCATGCTGACTCAGCTGAGTTTTCAAGTTTAATATGTCAGTGGAACAATATTTTGACATTGTCCATAGGATCAGCATGTGCCCTGTGCCAGGCCTAAACTTTACCACATTTCTATTATGATGGCTATAATACAACATAAACTGAAGGCATCTGCTAGCTAGCGAATCAATGGCACGCTGTCCAGAGAGACGACTGCCCCGACCCTGCTCTCAAAAAACAATCAGACAATCCTCAATTCAGCAAAAGGAAAAAATACAAACTCCTTCCCCCTTTCTCACCCCAACTATCCCCCGTGTAACAAATACAATACTTTGTTAAGATAAAAGAAGTAACTTGAGAAAACGGGGCACAATAATATTTAAGATAATACGTAATATTTAAGATAAATAAAATATGTAAAAGAAAATTCTAAAAATATCTCACAGACCGACATACTCTTGTGAGCTTAGAAGTCATCGCTACAGGAAGGCCACTCTATTGATGACATGCAGCAGCATCTGTTTGAATGCCACTTTTACTCCTACGACCGTGCAGCCGGCAGTGCAGCCATGGATATGGATTCAGTGTCACAGGGAGCGTACATACATGGCAATGCTTCCTGAGCTGTGATGCTTCATACATCCAATAGGGGATGGAGTTTCCTGGGGATTCTCCTTTCGTCATACAGGAACCAACAGACAAATTTGGTTTGAACGTGATGAACCAGAAGCGTCATGCACCAGATAGCAGCTCTTACATGTTATTCACAGACTGAACAGGATAGAGTGAATCAGAACAGCCTCTTTCTCTGCGTTCATTCTTCCTTCCTGCCCACGGGAACAGTCTGACTGTGTGTTTGGCCGATTTTTCACACATTCACACTCTGTCTCATAGAAACACATACAAAGTTGCCTGTCAGTCTCAGAGAAAATAACGCTAATTAAAGTACCAGGCTGCACTGACACCGTTATTGTTAGGCGGCGAGAAGGCGGACAGCTTACACGCAGCCTGGTGTTCTTATGGTGTTATTTGCTGTTCTCACATGTTCAGTTGTAGCTGCAATAAACAGCCACTAGCTCTGCAATTGTGTATGACCCCTGTTTTTAACTACATGGTGCGTATGTGCATTATCTTTTATTTCATTCCCTTTTGTTTGCTTTAATATATTGTGAGTCATAGTGATAGTCTATGCAACAAAGTACATACATACAACAAATTGTGCAACAGCTTTTTCAAACCTTGTACAGGTGAATAGTCAATTTACAGTAACCAGTACATGCAGACTCAACTGCATGGTACACATACACATCAACACTGATGTAAAATAAAAAAACAAAAAAACAAAAAGCTGAATTTCCTCCAGAAAGACCTAGAGAATTAATCATGATTGTAAGAATACTGAGGTGAGTTCAAGTCCCCTCAGGCAGACTCCACATCGATTTTTTTAAATGTTTGGATTTTTAGTCGAGTTAGCTGTTTGGTTCTTGGATTGACGTGTTGGTCTGTTGGTCTGTTGGTTGGTGGATGGATGGATGGTGTGAACCACCAGTGGGATATCACAATAACAACTGGATGGATTGTTGTGAAATCTAGTACAGATAGCCATGGTGCCCAGACACTGAATCCTGCTGACTTTGATGATCCGATGTTTTATCTGATGCCACCAGAAGTTTCACATTTTTGGTTTTAAGTGAAACTTGGTAGACATTTTATTTTATTTTATTTAGCTTTCTAGCACTATGATGGTAAACATTATGTCTGCTAAACATTTGGATGTCATTAGCATTGTCACAGTGAGCATGTTGCCATGCTGGCATTAGCATTTAGCTCAAAGCAGCGCTGTAAGTGCAGCCTCACAGAGCCACTGGCATGACTGTAGAGTCCTCATTAGGAATTTCTCAATGTGAAGGTCTCAATGTTGTTTCGTTGCTCTCACCACACTGCCAAGGATAGCAATCTGGTGAAGAGAAAATGAATCTTTTATTTATTTATTTATGTTCAACTAAAAACCGTTTGATATGAAAAGGTATTTGGTCTGAGTCTGAAACTATGCTAATTATCCAGCTGAATACCTATTGAAAGTTGGCAGGCTAACATGGCTTAGCCTCAGAAACTCAATACAACAAATGAGGTGGGGGGTTCTGTGGTTAAGACAGTGGTTAAGATGCTTATGATGAACTGAAAAGACCCCGGTTTGAATCTCAAATCCCCAAATTCCCCACAAAAAAAAACCCCAAAAAAACCCAGAGAACATAACGTCATTGTCCTCATTTGTGATTACACATATGATCTGGTTTCCATCACCTTTGGACATCCCCATACAATATGTACATAGACAATAGACCTACTTCTCTGGTTCTTGTCCTACTTTGTTGTATGAGACTTGCTATTAGTAACTGACAGACACAGGAGTAGACAAACAGCCCGGTTCAGAGGCACATGCGTCTTTTCTTATCTGCATTTTTGCAAGTGTACGTGACAGTGTGGGGGGGTTTTATCCCTCACAGGTTCAACCCTGTTTCACTCTGCCCCCGATATGTTTTGTGGGAGCAGTAGGTGCTGCCTACAGGGGACTCAGGAAGGTGAATCACACTGCCATGAGCATGCAGCGCTGGCACAGGGGAAGTGACACCAACCTCATCTCACATCATCCCACTTCCAACACTTATCCTGTCCTTGAAAGGTCGCTGGATGAATCAACGTTTTGTAAAAGGCCACAGGAAAATCCACTGACTAAGGTCACTTTTACCTACAGGCAACAGCAGATTAAAGAAAATATTTCTGTCAGTGCAGAGGAAAGTTTCCCGCTCGAATGCCTTCAGAATATCAAATAGAAAACTGTTAAGATTTAAGTAGGTTTGGGTTCAAATGGAGGGCGGAAAACTTGCACATTAGACATTCAAGAAAAAAAAAATCAGTCATAACAAGTCATATTTTATCACCGGGCAAGAAAATGAGACGTTCTCATTTTCAGCTTCTTCCCCTTCCCTCGTCTCGCACCTTCTCCCCCGATGTACCGCAGCTCCCACACATGTCTGGGAGTGTGACTGTCTCTTATGTGTCGTACTGGCTAGACTAAATCCATGTGCCTTGGTGGACCAGATACACAGACAGGCAGATGGCAATAAAGGCGCACATACTCATAAATGTAAATATAATGCAGACACAGACCCAGACAGAGCTCTGTACTGTTTTATCAGCTGGCATCTTGGTAGCTTCTTTTCACAGAGCTTGCTTGAGGGAAAAGGAGAAAGGTTGTCCTCAAAAGAAGAGATGAAGACAGATAACTCCAGAGGAGAGAAGGAGAGGAAAGGTAGATAAGCACAAAGAGGCACAGCAAGAAACCAAAGGAGATGTAAAGAGAAACGATAAGAGAAAACGGTGGGACAGATTAGAGTACAGAAGGCAGAGATGGATTATGCCTGGCAGAGAAGAGGGTGTTTTTGCTGGGGGAGCACTTTATGAAATCTCCCCTGCAGCTAGCTCGCTGTCTGCACTGATGAAATGCTCTGCTGCATTTTAAATCATCCCCCAGCAACCAAACCTAAAATTGTGCTGTTGAGAAAGAAAAAGACAGCTTACTGCCTTTTCCCCTTAATCTTTGCTTTGTAGCTTTTGCGAATGAATAATCCCACAACACAGGGTTTGCTTGCAAAGTGAGACATTTAACAAAATATATGTTATTGCTAATAAAACTAGTAAAAAATGCCATTCCTTTATCTGCTCTGTGCTTTCCATCATGATTATTAGATTTGCTGTGCATGCACAGTGGTTCTATCTTCTCTTGGGAAGTGCTGCCCTCTGCTGTGTAGAAAAGATATACTGCAGAAAAACATATTTGCTATTTACAAAACATTTTATGTAATAAACATTGTTATGGAAGAGAGGAAATAACAAAACAGTATGTCACCATACTTTCCCTACAATTAAACGTTTACAGAGATAGATGTCAGGACAAAAGAGCATCTCCTCTAATCATACAGAATCACTGCAGCCCTTCTCCTCTACCAACTGGACATTTGGCCCTCCATTCTCCTTCAGCAGGGCCTCTTCTTGGCTGCTGCTGTGCTGACTGTGCTGAGCTTCCTCTGAAGTCTTTAATTGTGTCTGGTAGCGCCGATTTTCCTCAGGGTAGGAGACCACAGACAGAGGCAGTCTGCAGATGGCTGGGATCTCAGAGGAAATGAGGAGGAAGATGAGAGTCGACAGGCAGAAAGGCCACGTGCAGGGTGGTAATGCAAGCTGAAAGGGGATGTCACAGGGGAGCAGAGCATGACACACGATATGAGAGACATCTGGGTGTTCAGATGATGTTTATAGAGTTTGACTTGGGAAGGAAGTTTCTTACTTACCACACACATCAGTTTTGAGATTGCTGAAGTCATGTATGCACAGAAAAGTGCTTGAAAGAAACACATTTTCACATTTTAAACGAAAGAACATCCTCTGTGCGGCACGCAAACTGAAGATACTGATCATACTGTCAATCTTACCACATAGTAGGGCCAGTAAATGGGTTTGCCATGTAATAACATAGAAGACCCCTCCAACAGCAATGCAGGATAGAGCACTGTTATATCCCCACAGCCCTGAGTAAATATCCCTGTGAGGAGCTGCCAGAGCAAGTCCTGCATCACACATCAGAGGAGAGGACAATATAATCCATGAAATGTATTATTTAATAGCAAACAGTTGCACACATTTGAAAATCATGTGCATGGCATGCTTTTTCAGAATAGTTTTTAAAATAACATGCCGTGGTTCATTCACCATAATGCCATGGTGGCCTCTGAAGAGCCAACGCTCCCTCTGTTAACCTCGGCAGACATTATGCCTATTTCTATGCAAATAGGAGAATCTTTTTACCAGACAACATGCCAGCAGCAGAGCCCAACATGGCATGAAAACAGATAGTTGGTGAGGAGAGCAGCAGGGCCAGAAGGATGAGACCTCCCGTCCAAGGACTGTCGCAGCCGTACACCTGGCCAACACCAACTGGCACCGACAGGAGTAGCTGCAAACGTAAACCATCCATTTACTTAGATTTTAAACTGAACATTTTGCTCATTAAGATGACATATGTGCAAAATAGGCACTACAGTGATTTAGATTGTGCGTAGATTTTCAAAGAGCTAGAGGACCAATATGTTTCCTGTTAAACCTGAGAGATGCTGAGGCTTTCGATGGAGTCATTAAGGGGATGCAGATGGTTATTTGGCTGGATCTCCACCTGAAATTAGAGGAAAAGAAGGTTTCATTTTCATCTCAGCTGTGTGTATGTACATCCTGTGTGTGTGTGTGTGTGTGTGTGTGTGTAGCAGGGCTCTACTTTACCTCTGGAAAGTATGGGTGATTGGTTCCCGTAGCTGCAATGTGTAGACACACCAAAATATTAAAGGGCAGGGTGAATGTTGGAAGATCCCAGTTGCTGGCAATTGAGGACAAGGCACTGGAGACCACTGGGCTATGAATAGAGGCAGGTAAATGGATTACTGACTGTGTAGAAAGGCAAACCATAACAGACTGATATTAAAATCTCACCCTGATTGTTTTATATTTAACTTGAGGATGGAGCTTTATGTAAGAAATTTCATGCTGGTGCAGAATTGCGTTACTATATAAGAGATTAGGGTTGTGTTATAGGACCGGTGGGTTTATAAGACTGGTAAGAATTCAGGTAGCTATTATTAGTGAGAGACAAACACAAAGTCAGGCCCAGCAGGAGCAGTCAGTTCTTTTGAAACAGAGAATCATTTACCTTGGTTGAGTTTGAACGTGGCCCCTGGCCCTCTCTGTTGCCTTTGTGTCTTTCGTGTTTACTGTATGTGCGCAATCAAATGAATCAGATTAATTTTAGAGAAGAGCGCTTACCACATCGTGGACATGAACATGTTTGGCAGTAAAAGCCACCAGTACCAGTTCCCTTTGGCAGAGAAAACAGCCATCAGCAAGCCGACCAAGGCTCCATTGTAGCCATATAAACCCGCTGATATGGCCTCCCTGAGGTGAATGTGACAGATGTACCAGACATGAGTGCAAAACCCAGTTAAATGAGAAACAAACTGTGAAAATAGCACAGTGTGAAAGTTAAAGAAAGCGTAGCCTCAGGGAATTTAAGTGAAAGAGGAAGTGATAATGGCTGCATGGTAGGAGGAAAATGATTTTTTTTCCCCCACAGATGAAGTCAAATAAGGATAAGGAGATGCCATCTGACCTGTTCTGTCCCAGCAAGATGGCAGACACAGTAGAAACGAAGGTGCCCAGAAGACCATTCAGAGCCCACCAGGGGTTCTGCAGGAAGAGGCCGGCCGTGATGAGGAGCCCGCTGAGAGGGTTGTTGACAAACATGACCTGGGCCACCCCTCGGAAAATCCAGTCCAGCAGCCGGATTACCACACCCTGTCCTGCCATAGATGGATAGCATCTGTACGTCAACAGCTACATTACAAAAAGGCTCAAATGTCAAACTGAACCAATATGAAATTCTACAATATTCCAGATAAGATTAACTCAAATTTCCTTTACTTGCATACTTTTATTGATTCAAGTATAAGTGACATGTTATTGAGTAGACTAGACACCTACTTTTCACCCACTCTCCACAGAGATGCATGTCCCC
Source organism: Toxotes lorentzi (assembly GCA_037833715.1). Taxonomy (NCBI): domain Eukaryota; kingdom Metazoa; phylum Chordata; class Actinopteri; family Toxotidae; genus Toxotes; species Toxotes lorentzi. The sequence continues at coordinate 14,382,336 of JBBMJY010000008.1, read as the reverse complement.
GATGAATAACCCAACAGCTCTGAAGAGAAAGGAGTTTGTTGGAGCTTCTTCATGTGAAGACTGTTTGTTGTTGTCGTCCATACTTGCTGTCATTAAAGTTTATCACAGTCATTTCAGACCAAATACATGCAAAACATGCCTCTTAGCCATGTCCTACTTATAGTCCTCTACAGTTTTCTGTTGGATGCACAACAAAGCTCAGTTACAAAGCCACTCATCCCCCTATCTGTGTGATGTTATTCAACATGTGTCTACATGTTTGTTAATCATGTTTCTGTGATACTCAAAATGTAGGCCCGAATATTGTCATCCACTCTTCCCCTGCCACTCTGCGCCTCCCTGCACACAAACTAAATCAGTGAGAACATGATTCTCTTTACTCCTTGAGACGCCTCTAACAGAGGCGTCTGAGCTCAAATTTAAACCACACTGCCAGTTTACCACAGTTTTCTGCTCATTTTTATTTTTATACTTTTTTGAAGGAGTGATCAAAGCAGATTTCCCGATGCGCTTCCCCCTGTTATCGTCAGCATCCTCAGTCACAGTTCTCTGCATGAAAGCCTGAGTGTGTTTATGTTGTTCAGTGAACAGAGAACCTCTTGATCTTTCAGCTCTGCTGGTGGCTTCTTTTCTTCTGTGCTACAGTACTTCCTAAGAGTCACCACATCTCAAAGCCACTGAACACAACTCTGGAGTAACTTTTCAGATAAAGCTAAGTGATCAAATATAAAATGATCAATAACTTCACTTACAAACTGTCATCTAACCAAGAATGTGCCCAGATACTGTTCATGACCATGCTACTGTTATCTTCAAACCCTCTTATGGTTGTGGCTTGATTGATTTCTTGATTATTGTTTTCTGTTGTTTAGAGTTGTTTCCTCTGTTTGAGTGTTTTGATTAAGCCCTTGCGAGTTGCCTTGTTTTCTCTCAGTCCTGCAGATTACTGCTGTGGCTCATAAAATGCCGTCACACACATTAACTTTTGAATACCAGGTGCAGGTTGGGTGCTCATTCACTCGTGTTAGAATGAAAATAGCTTGTTGAGTGGTGGCAGCATCTTGTCTAACTGTGGGCTTTTATGCTAATTAAGTTTTGCAAAACTCAGCCAAACTCTGGGTTCAACAGAGATTCTCCAATAAAACAGTGATTCATCAGTGAACCTATAAATCAGTGAATAAATACAATTCTTTAAGGGGCTCAACCTCCAGACTGAGCTCAGAAAGTCTGTAAGAAAATGTAGAAATCTATTCAGGTTTTTGTTCACTAGCTACAAAAATCTTACTGCATGAGTGAATTACTGATGTATTGATTTCTGATTTATTAATTTGTAAACAATCCCAGCTTAAAGTCAAGTAATACACAGAGGGCAAATATTGTGCTATTATTACATTTACAAATTATATATTATTATATCTGATGAATAGCATTTTCAGCAAAATGACTCATGCAACTTATTTTCTAAAAATTAAAAGAAGGAAGTCTTTCTTACCTCTTCAAGTTGAAGATAAATCACAGATCTACCAGCCGCTAGCTAAGTTAATGGAGGCATATATACATGCTTCATTTAAAAAAGTCAGGTGTAATGGATGCATGATGTTATGCAGCCTCTTCTTGTATATACTAAAAAAAAAAACTTCCCTGTCTCCTTTCCAGAGGACCCCTGCCTGGAGCACGGACCAAAGTCTCTCTATTCATCTCAGCAGCTAATCAGGGATAAGAATGACCTTATTACGAAAGTATTTCCGACTCAAACTAAACAGAGGCCTTTGTTTCTGGAGTACCACGCTGAGTAAAAAAGGAGAGTGTGCTAATTTCATGAGAAAGTAGGGGGTTGTTATGAGTGGTATATTTGAGTCAAGAGTGAGTTACATTAAAATTATCCCTATACATCAAAACATGTAAACATAGGAAAATTAGACAAATCCTGGTAATATCACCATTTAAATCAATCAATATTAACACAAATTTCAATATATTAAACAGCCCTTTATTTTGACCAGGTTCATGATTATTCAGATATGAAATGATCAAGTTGCTGAGGACCAAATGATGGACGGAGAAAACAAGGTTACACTGAGCTTTAAGTTAATCATCTAACAGTTAGCAAGACCCTTGGTCTGTTCGTCCTCACCACAAAAGGAGAAAATACCAGGCTGATTAAACAAAAAGCTAAAACAATACAACCCCTGGATGATCAAAATATAGGAAAAATCAGTATGAGGTTGATCCGAAGCAGGTTCTGCTGTTTTTTCTGGTGAAAATGGCTATAATAACAGACATGAGCTAAAATATTCTCAGTACCAACCGTGTAGAAACAAAATACTAGTATTTATAATGATGTTCCCTTTATTTTTAACACGTCTGATTTATTATACGAAAAAAAAAAGCTTAAAGAAAGAAAAAGCAAATATGTGGAAATCTGGGGACCACTGGGGACCTCTTGTGCTAAAACTGTTTGCAGTGATGGTGCTGAAAGTTGGTAAAAGTCATTATACCTTACAACATTTAGCTTAACAAGCTCAGCTGGAGTCATCAAGAGATGATTAAACAGGAAGAGACAACTGGGAGGAGGAATCAGACAAGATAATATGCACATACAGTACAAAGATTGTGGTCACATATGCACAGAAACTGTACACATCAATACACACACCCACATATACACTCCCACACTCACACACACTCACAGAAGCATTCTTTGGAGATCTGGTGTCATATTTTTATCTTGACTTTAGAGTGAGTCAGTGCCGTGCTGAGTGCTGAACTCCTGGAAATCCTCTGGGATGGTGTCTGTGGAAGTGAGAAGTTCGGTATCAGGAGACAAGCTCGAAATCTAAAACCAAGTGAGGCCAGACTAATTCTCTTCACAGTTCCAGTCCTGTTTATGCAACAAGATAAAATGTAATACTGTCCCACTTTCCAGACACAAGTCATAGAGGTCACTGTAGAAGATATATTATGCATTGACTCGACTTCTTAGTCTGCAGTCGTGCTAGTGGCTCAGTGAGTCTGTACTTTGCAATGCTAACACACTAATGTTTAGCAGGTATGCTGTTTACCAGGCTTACCGTCTTAGTTTACCATATTTGCATGCTAACATATGCTAATTAGTACTAAATACAACGTACAGTTGTGGCTGAAGGAAATGCGATTAGTGTTGTGGGCATTTGGTCATAAGGTTTTGAACATCTGCCAGAGTTTGACCAGATGATGGCGCTAGATGAAAGGTTAAAGGATCACCAAAGTGATTCCAATACATCCTGAGGGGAACATGAAAGTCTGCCCCAAACTTCATGACCCGTGATGAAGTGTGTCCTTACCGTTGCAGCGGTATTTCAAATTGGACCAGATGATGTTTTCTTGAGAGAAACAGAACACACCAAGTCGTCCTCCTCGCATGGTCGTGTCAATAGTCACGCCAGAGTCTGCAACCAGCTCAGTCCCCTCATAAAACCGCGCTCTAAACAAGACACCAGAGGGATTGTTTGTTTGTTTATATCTCTGTTGTTTGCTTATTTGCTGAGAATTAGATGAGAAAACTGATACAACTCTCATGTCATAAATACGAAGCTGAAGCCAGGACAAGTTTATGTTAGCTTATCAAAATGGTTGTGTTACCTGATGTATCCAACCTGTGGGCGGTGCTGCAGGTACCAACGGTAGGACACCTTGTCCTTCCAGCCTACATTTCTTGGGTCCTTCCACAGCAGACGCACCTGGTCGTTGGTGTCTCCTGTGTGCCACAGCGAGTTTCTCAGGTGCTCCCCGGGGCCTGATCTCGACTTCACAGCCTGACGAACAGACACAGAGAAGTGAGGGGGGATGTGGATAAAAATAGGATGAGCATGAATCTGCTGCTGGGGATTTGCGACATAACTTGTGCTTTCACCTTAAGCTGGATTCCAGGCTCGGCCACAGCCCTGAAGGGCGTCGCCTGCCAGTAGGTCTGTTCTGTCTGTTTCCACATCACCACGTAGAAGGAGGATGAGTCCTGGTAGCCAAAGATGAAGCCGGCGTAGTCATCATCAGTCACTGTATTCACATGAAATGTCCCCTCAAAGTCCACTCCACTGAAAGCAGTGTAGCCTGACAACAGAAAGCGTGGTTAGCATGTTGTGTTCAGATTGGGATATCAGTGAGCACATTATTTGTCTTAGTGACTGATTTTCAACTCGGAGAGGAAAGAAATCTTACCAACAGCAAGTCCTGGGTCACTGTTCATGGTCTGAACGATTTCCATTCCCTGTATGAGAAAGAGGGAGAGAGTTGTTAATGAGGAATTTTGCACTTTGATGCCTTTATTTGTTAAACTAATTAACTGTGAGTTATGTTTTAGATCTATTGAAATCCGGTTTGCATGCACTTAATGTTTAGTTTTTAGCTCAATTACATCAGCAGTAACTGATTTTTCTGGCCACTTGAAATGGCGAACCTGGCGAAACACAGATTCGAGTGATAATTCTGCGTAGGTTCATCACTACGAATGGTGGCAAAGAAAGTTTCAGAAATCTCACCTGGTTCAAAACAACCCAGTTGGGGTCAATCTGGGCATCGCCCTCAGGGTCAAGCACCACTGTCTGATAGGCCCTGAAGTCAGTCAAGGTAACCTCTGCGTTCTCAGGACAGTTGTCAATCCTGTCAATGACTTTGTCCTGGTCAAAGTCAGACTCGCACACGTCTCCGACTCCATCATCTGCGAGACAAGACAGGGGGCGTTAAAACTCGGTTTAAAGTAAAGGAGGCAATTAGTCATTAATTCATGATCAAGGTACAAGCGCAGGCACTTGTTAAGTGATCAGCTCCTTTAATTCCTTTTTAAACCAGTGCCTTTTCCACCTTGTCACAATAAGGAGATTATACGCCGCCTTCACCACAAATGTCAAAAAGGCCTGCTCCAAGGGAACTTGAAGTCTTTGTTCAGAAGCTGCAGAGCTGCAAGACCTGAATATAAAACATCCCAAACATCCTGAAGGCTGAAGGCTAGATGATGTCTTTTCTAAAAGGAATATTCGTGTCTTAGCAAAAGAACAAGGCTGTACTGTATGTTGCATTTGTTTGATTTTGATGGACTTGTATTGAAGCTCGCTCTGGTCTGCACCCTGCTGTGAGTGTGTGTTCAGAATTAGAATTGGCTATGCTGCATTTCCCATGGTAAGAAGTGCTGTGATGTAGTCTTTCTAGCTTTCTCTTTAGGTGGTGTTACGCCAATCTGCTGTGTTTGTATCTTGTACTCTGTCATGTGAAGTTCTAAATCTGCGTGACAGTGTGGATCAGTAAACGGAAGGGAAATAAATAACTGAGCTTTTTCTCTGTATTGGAGTCATGATAGACTATTAAGACTGTGAATGTCCTATAACTATACCTGTGCATGAAAAAAGCAAATGCATGAATGTCTCACCCCATTAGGGCATCTTTTTCTACGCTCCAAAACATGTAAACAAACCTTTTCTGTTTTTGTATAAGCCAAATTGTTGGATAAAAAAAACCTAACAATTTCCTCATCATGTTTACAGAGACAGAGGCACAGATAGAGAGACACGTGCTTAGGACACAGCTGATAACACAACTCCAAGAAACACCTTTAAAACACCCTGAAGGTCTCTTTCCACCCCACATCACTTAACTCCCTGACTACCAACCAAAACTGCCCTGCAACACTTGATCACATTTGGCACTCCACTCTCCCACTGACTTCACGGCCCATCTTCGCGCAAGTAATGTGACAAAATTGCCAAATGGGCACAGGCGCAAAAAATTGTGCTTTTACCCAACAGAATTGCCACTTAATCTGCCCAAGGTTGCCTTTGCTTGATGATCTCTGTGGGTGTGAAGTAGGGGCCAAAAACTACATGTAAAGGTCAGTCAGGAAAAGTTCAGGGAGAATATGGATGCTGAGATGACATTATGAACATTTACCTCGCGGCACCAAGCTGTTTTTCAGAGAAAGATGCAAACAATAATATCTGAACATTACTGTAAACTGTTTACAGTGAGATGTGTGATCATTCTATGTATTCAAAACTCACTGTTGTCGTCAGTCTGGTCAGGGTTTGGTACCAGCCGACAGTTGTCTGGTCCGGGTAGTATAACGTCTGGGATCCCATCGTTGTCATCGTCATCGTCACACTCGTCACCCAGCCCGTCTTTGTCTGTGTCCAGCTGGGAGCTATTGATCACGAATGGGCAATTATCCTTGGTATCCTGGTGACCGTCTCCATCGCTACAGGGGAAGTGACATGATCACATGACGTGAATAAAAGCTGCAGTACTAGAAGCAGTGAAGGGAAAAAATCAGATTGCTGAAAGTTAACAACACAGAGACTGTGACAGTATTATTACCTGTCTTGATTTGTGTCGCAGGAGTCTCCAACCAGGTCATTATCAACATCAGACTGAAATGAGAGCAGAGAGTTCACTAAAAGAGCATCTATCTATCTATCTATCTATCTATCTATCTATCTATCT
>JBBMJY010000008.1:14337358-14375768 GCA_037833715.1 Toxotes lorentzi | reverse complement strand
TATCTATCTATCTATCTGTCTATCTGTCTATCTGTCTATCTGTCTATCTGTCTATCTGTCTATCTGTCTATCTGTCTGGCTGTCTGGCTGTCTGGCTGTCTGGCTGTGACTGACCTGGTTCGGGTTTGGGATGTCGGGGCAGCTGTCGCAGGCGTCTCCCACGCCATCTCCATCTCTGTCCAACTGGTCTCTGTTCTGGACACGCTGGCAATTGTCCAGGAAGTTCTTCAGGCCTGATCGCCAATCACCCAGAAGAGAGAGAGTTAGCAGTCAAATCACTTCTGCCTTCTTTTACAGCAGTGGATAAAAATCAAATTGACTATTTTCAAACTTTTGGACCAGATGATATTTGTCTGTGAGACAAACTGAGAAATTTACATGAATCAATTACTGAGTGAATTTATATTTGATAAGTGAACACATGGACATTTTTAGACATTATATCCATACTGCTGCATGGTCACTTAATTTCACAGCATGTTGTTTGTAATTTCACCACTAGGATGCACTGTTGCATTTGCAATGTAGGTGAACCAGTTTGTGTCCAGAAGCAATTTTTCATTGATCGCAGGGAGGCAGCAGCAGCACCACAAATGCATAAAGGTCAAGCAGCAGCATAGAGGAAGAGCTATCTTCTCTCCTGTTGGGGTTTTGAGGTGTAATCATACTGGTGAATGATCAAAGCTTGTGTTCGCTCTGGGGTCAGACAGCTATTGGCTTTTACTTTTTTTTTGGTGCAGTGCTGCTTCTCATGGCTCAGCTGGCTTACAAATCATCCATACTACTGCACAGTGATATATTTCTTCAACATGAGTTAGAGAGATGTGTAATTTACTGTAAAATCTATCTGCACGAGTGTGATTCTTGTGTAATTTAATCATGGGGCATGGTGCAAATGTGAAGGAGAGAGCAGAGTAATAAGTCATAACAGTGAGTGCCTTCAGTGATGCTGGTTATATAACACGAGCGTCAGTGTTAGTGATGTTATTACTCTCCATACCATCTCCATCCATGTCGTCATCACAGGCGTCCCCTTTGCCGTCGCTGTCAGTGTCCCTCTGATCAGGGTTCTCCACCATGCGACAGTTGTCACAGGCATCGCCGTGGCTGTCCTTATCACTGTTCCTCTGGTCCACATTGGGCTTTAACCAGCAGTTGTCCTGAAACAGACAGAGTCACACAATGGTCTCATTCACAGCTTGCGTGTTTGTGTGAGTGCACTTGAGTCTTGCATATGGGATGTCAGCGGGTGAAACAATTAATCCACCAGATGATCAAAACAAAAAAACTAATAAGATTAATTTGTTGTTTAGCTTTGTTCAGCTTAAAGACTGGAAACAGGAGGAAACAACTTGACTTTCTCTGTCTAAAGGCAGCACCAGCACCTCTAAAGCTCACTAATGAACAAATCCACCTAATTAACCAACATATTGTGCTTTTATGGAGGTTATGTGCCAGGTTATTTCCATTAATTGTCACTTTTACACTTCAGTTTCTACACAGATAAAAAAAAAACATGCTAAACCTCTGGGGTACATAGATATGAGTGAGGTATCAGTATTCTAATACATACTCTCAGCAACATAGCCAATAAGGGTATTTCCCTTAATGTTCAACTATTACTTTAAGTCTAGCAAAAATTCCAAAAACATTCTCTGGTTCCAGCTTCTTAATGGTATGTAATGATGTGCTGCTTTTCTTATTGTCCTATATGACTGTAAATTGAATATCTTGGGGTTTTGAACTGGTTGTTGGACAAAACAAGCCATTTGAAGATGCCAGTTAATCAAGAAAAAAATCATTAGTTGCAGCCCCTTTGTTCTTGTGTGGATTTGATAAAACATTTCCACCAACCTGCTCATTTGGGATACCATCACCATCTGCATCGTCATCACAGGCGTCTCCCTGGCCGTCCCTGTCGGCATCCTCTTGCCCAGAGTTAGGAACATAGATGCAGTTATCCTGTGAAGAGATTTTATAGTAAAAGAGTGAAAAAAGGCCCACCTATCACAGCAAAGTTGCATTTGCTGACAATTTGAACTTTGTTTACCTTTCTACAATTCACATCCTTGCACTTGAGTTTCTCATCTGGGTATCCATCAATGTCAGTGTCCTTCCCGCACAGGAAGCCGTTACCTGCCCAGCCAATTCCACACTGACAAGAGAAAAATGAAACTCCTCAGAAAATCAGACAGCAGGTGTGTGCAGCTGTGTTTATATACGGCATGTGTGTGCAGGTAGTTCATAAGAGTGTGTGCGTGGTTTGAAATCCTACCTGACAAGAGACGGACCCATCTCTTTCTACAATACACTGGGCGTTGATATCGCAGGGGTTGGTCAGGCTGTTGCCGCAGCTGATCTCCGGCTTACAGCCTTTCACTTGATCTCCTGTGAAACCTGACTTACAGCTGCCGCAATGATAAGAGCCCTGTGCAGGAATGAGGTCAGCTACGTGTGAGCGGTTTGAACACAAATGAAATAATTGTCCTGTATGAGCCTCGCAGTAGCCTTACCACAGAGTTGTGACAGATTGAGTTTGCAGTGCAGCCTCCATTGTTGGGTCCTTTGCATTCGTCAATGTCGTCGCAGACCTGAATTGTGTGATACGAGTTTAATGTGAAAAGGTTTGCTGTCATGACAACCTGCCCTCTTTACTTTTCTTCATGTAGGGTGTTGTGGGTTACAATAATTACAGCCCTGTATTCTCTTGTAGTACAATTACAAAATGATGTTTTATGTCTTCTCTGTGTGCTGTAATTTGTATGCATCACCTTTTTTTTTTTTTTTTTTAATTCTACTCTCATTTTTTCCTGTGTGTCTTCCACATTTCATCCACTCTCTTACCTGTTTGTTGGTCTGAGCGAACAAAACTCCCACACCTTCCACTGGCAGGCCAGTGTAGCCCAGTGGGCAGGCGTCACAGCGAAAGCCCGGAGCAGTGTTCACGCACTTCACTCCAGGGAAGCAGGGGTTAAACTGGCACTGCAGGAAGGAGGACATGAGCTGTGTTGAAGCTGCAAAATGTATGTGGTTCTCACAGGGCTTCTCCCCAAAAAGCTTTTAGGTTTGATGACACTTTTGCTCATGCAAAAAAGAGAATGCTGAAGGGGCCAGTCCTTAGAAAAGAGGTCAGTGCAAACACGAAAAGACAGACAGGAAAAACACACACGCACACATATTTGTACTTCTATCCTTCTGAGGACCTCCATCTGCGGCAATAATTCCTTAACTTTCACTAAATTACCAAACTTTTGCCTTTACCTGCGGCCTTGCTCCCCAAAACCCCATGACATCTTATTAACTTCCGTAAACTGCCTTCAGACACTGTGTGCCCAATTCCATGATCCCGTTGCCACATTCTTTGTCTATCTTCCAAATAACCTGGTGAAATTAGTCTGTGAAATTTCTCATAGACCTTTTGAGGTCTAGAATATCTCAGTTCTGAATTATTCAAATCATTTTAAGTCTTATGTCATCGCACTCAGAGCTCACCGACCTCAATTTGGAAAAACAAAAGCCTCTCTAGACCATCATCCCCAGGCTGTGCAAACATAATTTTTTCAACAAAGAAACAGCCTCAGGTCAAAACTTACATTATGGGGATTGAACACAACTTGCACATTACCCACCCTCCCATTTACATTACTCCCATCACAATCAATCCATCTTCTTTTTGCTATCATTGTGGAAATAGATACCTTGCCACCTTGCTAATTACCAAGTTGTAATCCTAAAATACAAGAAGTGAGGAACTTTGTTAAAACGTCCTGAATCTGCAGGTCTTTCTGTGAGGTGATTCTCACAGGAGTAGAAGTAGTGAAACACACACTGAGCCTTACCTCGTCCACATCATCACAGTTGAAACCGTCCCCGGTGTACCCATCAGGACAGGGTCCACACTCAACACCATCCGCTGTCTCTATACACATATCATCACGGAAACAGACACCTGGGGCACATCTTGGTTTCACCACCTCAGTTCCACCCAGACCTTTAAATCGACATAGGAAAATCATATTTTTCATTTTGTGTTTTAAACTATCCATAAATAGTCATTAAAAAAACAAATTTACTGGTGAGTGACATGACTGGTGAGATGATCTTACCGCAGGCCTGACACTCTGAGATGGTGTTTCTGAGAAATGAGGTCTCTTTGACCTGCAAAAGGTCAAACATAAACAAGTTTATATGCAGTCAGGCAAGCTGTCAGGCAGGTCAGGGCTGAGGTGGCAGGGATTAAGCGGCCTCAGAGGAACTGTTAGAGGTTTTTACCTGTTGAATGAGGACGTCTTTCAGCTCATTTATCACCTTTGTTAACTCCAGCATTTGATTTGACAGCTGCTTCGTGTTGACCCCTATGAGAAAGGGACTGTTATTTTGCGTGATTGAAGCAGAGGTGGGGGATTCTCTGAGCCTGCTCTCAGGTCACTCTGAGAAACACTGGCTGTTGTTTTCCTACCGCTACGATTGTTTTCCTTGGAACATTTGGCCATCTCTGTGGACATTTACTTCCACAGAAAGAATCTTACCCAGAGTTTGGACGGAGTCTCTTTGCTGGAAATGGCAGTCTTGTAATGAAGCCACGTTCTCAAAAGTGTCTCCAACCACCAGCTTGAGCTCATCTAAACTCTCCTGTTAGAATAAAACAAGTCAAAGTGGATGACTAAGCCATTTGGAAACCTCTGGATCCATTATTGAGACAGAAATATATTCATTATTGTATGGAAATACAATAAGTGATGGGTCACCTGCTCTCTGGCTTGCATGGTCTTTAGCTCCACCATACCATAACCTGCTGGCAAACCCTGGAAGGCAGCAGGGAGATCCCTGACCGTCTCCACCAGCCTGCAGTCCAGATGCAGCTCCACCCCGCCTGGCCCCTGCTGCTGCAGCCCCCTAAGGTGGAACAACAGTCGGTGCTGTTGGCCGTCTGCCAGCACCAGGTTGTTGAAGGTTACCGAGCTCATCCTCTTGTCACTCCGCAGGTAGCGTAACACAGCTATGAGAGGACAGAGCGGGGAGAGAGGAATCGGTGATAGCAAAGGAGAGATAACAGGGAGAAGCGAAGGAGAACGAGTTTACAGACTGCATTTTAAGGGCAAGATAAAGGGTGTACAGCCATTCTAGCGGCTATGTGTTAGGCACAGTGGTACTTTGAGCTATGTTAACATCTGATGTTCTGCAAGATTAAAATTTACCATGTTCACAAACTTAGCTCAGCTGAGGTTGAATATCATCAGATATGCAGAAATTTTGCTATTAACCATACAACAAATAGATGTATAATATTCTCTCCTCTTTTAGCTCTGTTTTGGTCTCCTCCCAAACCTGTAGGAAATATGACTTTGTCTGCTGTTTTTCCTCATCAAAGCTGGGAGCAAGGTTGATGAGAGCAGAGAGAATGAGTCGAAACAGTAAAGTTGTGACCGTAAAGCCAAAACAATGATCAGAAAGAAGCTAAAACGCTCTGTAGAGCTTTGAGGAACTGCAGAATCTTGTTTTAATTCTCAGTGGGTTCATTACTATTTGATCCCTTTCACATTACACACAGTCACTTAACCCACTGTTGATCTACAAACATTGATTAGTGCAGCTTTAAACTGTATCAGAGCCTCTTTCGTGTTCCCCTACCTCTGTTGAGCTTCCCCATCACAGTGAACTCAAAGTACTTGCTGTTGTCCCTTGGGTTGTACAGGCCAAACACGGTGGTTCCGGTCTTAGGTTGCAACTTGAAGGAGGTTAGGATGAAAGCCTCATTTACCCCTTGCTCAGCCAGACCCCCCTGTAGCAGGTCTGGCAAGCAATCAGGCGAGGTGAGCAGATCATAGACTGTTGACGGGGATGGGAAAGAGACAAGCGGTAAAGCACATGAGTAATGGATGATGAGATATGAATATTTACAACCTGCAGCCGCGCTCCGATCCCAGAGTAAACACATCCTGAGTCAACAAGAAGATGATGATGATGTTGACCTAGTGTTTGTGGCTCTTGTGAGACACTGTGCCAATCAGTCAGAACAAACTTGGCAGGCAGAATTGGCTCAGAGAAATCACAAGGAGGTGGATTTCTAAGTAAATCTGAGCTATGTACTGTGACTGTTAAATATGTGGTGATTTTACTATTTTTTTTTTTGTCAGGTCTGTAGTCAAGCTGTTCAGGTCCACAATTCATTCATTGTTCTCACAGACAGAGTTGTGGCAGAATTTAGACATATCTATTGACAGGCTGCTTAGTCTGTGTGAAATGCCAGAGAGACGCTGTACACTTGCGCTCGTGTTTAAAGCCTTCTTTTAATAAAGTGACTTGGGAGCTGGGCAGGCCATGAGAGGATGTGCAATGAATCTCTAGTCCACCATCTGCACACATCATGAATACACAAGTACCCTAAAAGCAGTCTGTAAAGCCCACTGTCGCGAGGGAGCAAAATTGCTCCCAAATGCTCCCAGACACTGGCCGTTGTCAGCCAAGATTGTGAAGCATGATCCCCAGATGAGATCTCTTCCTCCTTCTTTTATCTCTCTCTTCTGCCCGTGGTCCCCTGAGTGTTTTGTTTGGCACATGGTGTATTTTGGCACAGCACAGAGGTTTTAGAGATGTGTGCAGTAAAATGTGACTAAGCCACCGAAAACACACGCTCACGCCACTTTTACCTAAAAATGAGATGAGTCTTGCCGAGATCACCTGGTGCGTATTACACAAACACACTGATCTCTTTTTCGCTCAATGTGACTTATTGCGCCATTAAATTGACAAAAGTCCAAAACGGAACAAAACAACACCAGAGCAAATGAATCTCGTTGCACTCTTCATGTTTTTAGCATTGCTGTAACATTACAAAGGCGCACACATTTGCACACACAGTCCACTGTTCATAAGTCTTCTGGACAGAGAGCTTTGTGGGGTTCAGGGCTGTCTTACACCAGAGATCCTGAGAGAGTGCCTCCCTCCAGCCCCTGATTAACCTCCGATTTCAAGCTTCATAAAACTAGCTCTGCTGAAGACCATAAAGTAATCCGGTGTCTTGCCCTCTCCAGAACACCAGCATATAAATCTGTCACGGTTACAGATTACTGTAAAATGTACAAATGGTCGGCGTCCTTCATCCTTGTGCTTAACAAATGCTTCACACTTGAGGGTTTGTATGTAGAAAGCTGTGATTTATCGTAGATTCATGTTTGGAGACACTTAGTCAACCACTGCCGGTGATGAAGGAATTACGTCATCAACATCAGCAAGTAGTTACCATAAACAGTGAAGTCACTTTTTCTCAATAGCCATTAGTAACCTGGCTAATGGAAGCAGAGAGACATTTTATTTCATGATGTGAAAGAGCATAATAATAATATTTTTGTTCTGGCAGCTGCATTTTTTTTTTTGAGTCATGTTTCTGGCCACCTGATGAACTGAAGTCCAACATTAACCTCTACCATCTCCTGAGGGAAATATGTCGCTCTTTCGCTGGTAAATGCTCCATTACGTTCACCAGCTAGTTGCTAACTGTGTCTGTCTGCCATTTAGTGCTGAGCAGGTAGTTTACGGTGTTTTATTATTTTTTTTTTTAGATCGTTTTCACTGAAAACAGCTGCTGTTGGCTGTAACTGAAAATAACACTATGAGAGCGGGGAGAGTGAACCAGAAGGGTAAAGGTTTGAGCCGAACAGCTAAACAATGGGATGAAACTCACTATGAAGCTGAGGGGAGATGCAGATTCATGCGATAATTCTTTTTAGCTTCATCACCACAAGTGATTCCTTTCACATTGTCTCATTGTTATTTGATTCATTGTTATTATAAAAGTATTGATTATAGCTGCTTTGAAGAAACACTTTGTAGTTTTTGTGCCCAGAGCAGAAGCCGAGTTTTGAACTCCAATAATCTCTGCTCCCAGTGAAATCATCCTTGAGACATTAATATTGATCAATAACCCCAATAACCCTTTACGGAGATAGAATGGGTGTTTTGTGCTACTTAAATCTTACTTACCGCAGCTTAAAACTGGTCTCACTCCTTATAAACACAGTGAATTCCAGTCATGCAGACAATAAGCCATTTGCAAGGAAAATGATAGATGATGAACTCCATTAATCTCGACTTGTTTTATACAAAACATCAGGCAGCTATTGCCAAAAGAGTGTAAGGATTAATGGGTGTATGAAAAGCACGCCATCAATCAGCCGGGGTGATTTGAAAGAAGCCGATAAACTATAAACACCAATATTTCTACAAGTCAGCTGCAGCTCCGGTTTGTGTGTGACCTTCAACAAATTTGTGTGTGACTCTGAGTGTGTGTCAGAAAGAGAGAGGAGAAGGTCTGTGTGACTTGAAGTTCAATATTACGCCCAGATCATCTCTGATTATTCCCATGTGTGTGACTTTGTTTGAATTAATACGAGCCGGAAAGCTGAACCTCCTGAACTGAAGTAATCAAGCAGATCCAGCTGGATAGATATGAAAAGCAGGGTGACTTTACTTTAGCATAAGGATGGTGGGTTTTAAAACTCTGTCTACTTTTATTCTTTATCTTTGGCTGCCTCCTGTTAGAAACACAAAAATATATTCGACTCTTTTACAACTGACAGGGATATTTAGCATTTTATTCACACCTCACTGAATATCACACACCATGTCTAATCCTTTGTGTTCTTTGGGTCTGCATATGATATTCTCTTTCACAGTGTCTGCTTTATCCATTATGCATTGAACTCATACATAGTGTGTTAAAATACCCAGTGGTGGAGCCATTAAATCTTTTTTGACAGATAATGAAAATGGAGGATTGCATCACAGGCCGAATGTAAGAAAAATGCACCATTCAAATGAAACCAAAGACATCTTTCCTTCTTTCTTTGTGTGTGTTAAATTTTAAATAAACAATAAAACCAAAAAGATAATTTTCATTTCTTGAATTTTTGCCATCCCCAGCAGCATCCAGACCTGCTTCAATCAGTTATCGCCAATCAATCTGACAGATTTTGTAACAATTGTAATAACATGTAAATTATTGATATGAAAATCAAATTAAAGCACTTCAAACAACACTTACCTAAAGCCTGGGCTTCCACTTGTAAGCTCAGTTTTAATAGCAGCTGCAAGGCCAGAATCAGGGCTGTCCACAGACCCATTTTGTCCTTCCAACTGGTCCCAGATCAGCAGTTACTCTGCAGTGATTTTTCTGTACGTGACACAGTGGCAGTTTCCCGTATGTCTGCGTCTGCTGTGAGTGGTGGGTTTGTGTCCTTGCCTCTTTTTTTGAATCAGGAGTAAGGAAAGACTGTCATTTTAAGCCTAGGAATAAACTTAAACTTAACTTAACTAATAGAAGCTGCTGACAGTTTTTGTGTGTGAGTGTGTCTGAATTGGTGTGTGAATGTGAGGAGAGGATCTCAGGAGTCTTGCTGAGGGAGGAGCATCAGGGCCAGAACCTGCTTTTAAAACCTTCCTCAGACGGCCCCATGCAGAGAAGGAGTGACCTGGGGAAACTCTATTGCATTGGCTCTTGCTGGCTGCTACCAATTCCCACAGGCTCTTACTCAAATGTACTGTACATGAGCAGCTTCTAATCCAGTCTAGGAACCCGTTTTTGGCCACTGAAATCATGTTTCAACCCAAACTGGAATATTTTTGGACTCTTGAGCTCATGCTTGCGGTGCATTCATGAAAATGTGTTTCCCACCTCCAGCAATCAGACTTCTAGTACTTTTTTTGCACTCTGTCTTAAACAGAGGGAGATTCTTGAACTTTCCTTCCAGGCATCAGATGCGACACCTTTCCCACATGCCCTTACTTCCTCCCTCCTTCCCCGGGCAAAGTCAGGAAATGAGCCCACGCCTTAACAAGCTGTGTTAACCGGCCAGCAGAGCCTCAGACGGGCTGCTGGCTCACACGGCCTCCAGGTCGTCAGCATGTCTGGCACCACGCGACTTACCGCATTTGGCAGAGATGAGGTCGCTCAGGTCTTAATGATGTTTGTTTTTCCCTCTTTCTTTGCCTGTTGCATCTTATTTATTACGCAAATCTAGCCTTACTCTGTGGGTGAGTAACTACCATTGAGCTCAAAAAAGTACTGAATCTGTATTAATGGTGTTTGAAGCCTTCAGTAGTTCCACAGATGCCAAGTCTCAGTGGCTACAAGATGATGGTCCCACTTTGAGTAAAAGGATAAACACAAGTATCTACAGCAACAAACAGCAGCACATGAGTCATAGTTTCCATACATCAACCACAGGTGATCCTTTTGGTTTGTCTGTATACCGCCGCTCCGGCCTTCTGTTATGTACTAATATGGACTCTGTCCAGCCAGGAGCAGGACACCCAGTTTTATCTGCCCTCAGATTGGTTTTCAGAATGATCCTTTACAGGCGTTTTGGGTTCTGGATCACAGAAAGCCCCAAAGACCTCCATGCATGGTCGACAGCTGTGGCACGGAGCTCAGCAGACCACAACAGGCCGCTGGAGGACCTGGGCTGAGTCACATCATGGTGCGGTTGATGAGGTCAGACAGTGAACGCTGCAGCAGACTCTGAGATAAAACCAAACCCCAAATGTGTCTGACAACATCTCCTGACTATTTTTATTCATGATACTGATATGACCAAATCCTGAGACTTCACGTATTCACGCTCGTAACTCTTCTTCTTATGGTTAGCTGGTAGCAGACACCAAAGATTACAGCATGGCTGTTTCTGCAATGACAACACAACTTACTGTGTTACCAGTAAGTAATACACAACAGCAGACCTGAAAAAGTGGCTTTATGCTGCATAAAGACATAAAGACAGTCCTGGCTGTTGTTGTTGTTACTTAATAGGAAGCATGTGGTGCATTAATAACAAAACATAGCCGGATATTTTTCTGTAATCCAAGGAACAAAAAAAAAAAAAAAAGAAACTTGCAAGACCTACGAATATTTTATTAATGGTGTTTATTTCCATCAAATCCACCCACACAGGAAATTCATTCTTATGTATGTTTTGCTTTTTTAGTGGATCCTGCTTCGCCAACTAAACTCAACATGTGACATTGATTATAAACACATGTTATTGTTATTGTTGTTATTCTTTATTCTCTGGTAGATTATTGTAAGATCATTTATCAAGCTCATTGGATTTTGTGTGATTTCTTTGAGGATTACATATAATAATGTTACTCACTGTAACTACAAACAATATTTTATGTCACTTTAGTCTCTTGGTACACATAAATCTTTTGTTTTTCTCATCCATGTGATATTTTCTGGCAGTACTGAAAAAGATTCCCGGATGATGGTGTGGGAAAACTTTTTATGTCAAAAAAGTACAGTGATACAGCAAACAATAATTAAATTCACCACATAAAGGTTCCTCTTCACAAGACATTCTTTCATAAAACAACTTACATCAGTACCCTCATCTTTGAGGAATGGACACAGGCTTTTACAACACAGCAAACCACAGTTGGAGGTGACTATAAGTCTCTCTGCTCCTGTGCTGAGTGCTTAAGTGCTCATTACACTGTGGGATGCAATGTCTTACAAGCTCTGCACTGTCTTACCTGATGAAGTTATGTAACAGCAGCCAGTCAGCAAGTCAGAGGGGTGTGATCCAACAGCTCATTAAATCTGCAACATCTATCAAAACCTCACCCCTAGTCTGGGAGAGAGGACTCATTCCAAACCCGAAATTACAGCATGAAATTGCCTGAATTTCTGGTATTAGACAGACTGTAACTCTGAACCCAAGGCAAGGGCTTAATAAATGGACCCACATCCCACAGCATATTTATACTGCAAACTCTTGAGCCAAATTGGTATGCCATGGTGGATAAAGCTGTCGACTTTCCTGGAATCATCTAACACAGCATAGAGGGCATGAATACAAATTATACATTTAAGGTTATAGATCCAAAATTAATCAGAAAATTTATTCTGCGCTAATGTGGAACAGAAAGTTTTTAGAAATGAGGCCCTGCTCATTTAGTCCATGGCCTTGAGATATTCAAACCAAAGCTGATGCAGACATATTTATTTGAGCTGAATGTGAGTTCAACCATTAGTCTAGGTTGTGTATGAAAAAAGGCCAAAAAACAGGATTTTTCTGATCCTTAGAAACCGACTTTGGAAAATTACAGGAAGCGGAGAAAACCATTGCTGTATTTTTTCAATTCCATTTACCTGACCGAATCGCCCGCCTTCATGCCCCTCTGTGAAATCACTCAAATTTGTCTCAGTTGTGGACACAGTAACATAAACCTGAACGCCCCTTCTTGGAAAAACATGACCATTACGTTGTAAGATTGATGATAGGTGCATAAAGGTATTCTCAGAATAGCCTCACTGCGATGGGAGAGCATATTGTGTCTAAAATAACAATGTGGTTTCAGTGTCTCACTAAATTTCTCAGTATTATGCAAGGATACGTAAGGAAGGCCCCCGCAGAGCCGCCAGCAGAAGCTGCGACTGATGGTTTTGTCATGTGTAAACTGTGAGTTCACTCTCAGACCATCTCAAACTCTCCAGCTGCTCCTTCAGTCACTCACACCAGCTGGATGCGTTCAAACTCACTCACTCCATCTCAGCGCATGTCTCACCTACACCTACACACCTCATACTGCTGTAAATCATCACTGTAGATACTTGACACCAAGTCGGTCATGCAGCTCTGTAAATCTGTTTTTCACACCGACACCCCCAGTACAACCTTTTCCCATTTTCTGACCTTTCCCTCTTTCCTCTTAGTTTTTTTTTTTTTTGTAGCCACGGCTCTAGACATGGACGGCTCTAACTGTTGGATGGACATGATTTGTTTTGTGTGAAAGTTCCCGAGGACTATTGGTCTGGTCTTGTCTCCGCTCACTCATCTGAAATGTGAAAGATTATATCCCATTTTACTCACTTGCACATGTTCGTAGGGAATTCTTTGCTGCAAAACATGAATCAAACAATGGCTTCAGGTTGTGTGGACAACACACACCTACACAATAACGAGCAGCTTGTTTACACAGGATGAACAGTGCTGCATTGTGCTCCATTGAGTCTTATTCCAGGTGCTCTCATTAATCCTCCATATTTCTGGCAAAGTGAGACCAAGCATGTCTGGGGTAGAAAGGTCCAGCTCAAGGTGGGAAACAGCATAAAGTGTAAGAGCACACTGGTTTATTTGTTCAGACACAGTACAGTTCGCATTCACGTCTGCGCAACACTCAGCTAGCATAGCAGAAATGGCTATACTACGAAGAAGAAAGAGGAGCGTACACAAGAGGAGGAGAGGAAAGACAGCATGTGGAAGCAATTATTGCCCCGTCCTGGTGTGTACACATACAAGATACAAGATGACATGCACGTGTTCGGGTACATGACACGAAGAAAAACAAAAGAAAAAAAAACCTCACCATTCTTGTACACACAGGAACATCTTTCACTCTCCCTGTCTCACCTCCATACCTTGTCGGATACGAGGCTTATTAGTCATATTGCTGCTGCGTTCTCAAGGGTGACAGAGAGCATGAAAAATGCAAGAATCTCTGCCTGAAAATGTTTCCGGCAGGGCTTTTGTTGCATACTGAACATCAGATCACATCTGAAGAGACATAGTGACCCCCCACCCCAACAAACATTAATTCTGTATTTACTGAAGCAAACATAAAATATTGGCAATCAGTGTATTTCTTGTGCATGAAGCCCACAGAATGTGAACAAAAAAGTTTTTCTCTCTTGCGTAGGAGTGAGCTGGTTTGGTAAGCTGTGCACGATTATGGGTCTAATTGAGCTCCTCTAAAGAGTGGGAGTACGTCATTCTGTTATGTGGAATTATAACCTACTATTCCTCATAATAAGTGGCTCATGAGGGGGGAAGTGGGCCACATGTGGTAAAGTGAAGTTATTTGAGATGGAGGCTCAAATTAGTGACTTTGTTTGAATGTTAAGGCACAGACGCCATGCCAGTTTAACTGAATTCCTTTGTTACATCCAAACTTTTTGAAACTGGACTTTCCTGTCTAGCACTATAGGAGCAGAAAGATAATGCATTTCCCAGAGAGACAGATGTCCGATCTCTAAAGTTCAGTCCAGGAAATGAACAGATTTCCTCCACAGTCTGTCTGGGCCACAGTCTTCTCTACCATCAGCCGTTACAAGGGACAAGGCACAAGGATAGGATTTATATTTTGTTTCGTAACACCAAACGCACAGACTCATGCTTATCACACTATTCCACATGTTTTTGAAAGGTCTGTGGAAAATCACATATGGCATTTGAGGCAGTTCGCTGTAGTAATTGTCCCTGTTTCAGGGAGGATATTACCGGGTCGACAGATCTTCACACAGTCCCCTGCTATGAAGAATTCACTGAGGTTTACAGCAGCAGGGGATAAAACTGTGTGAGAGCATGGTGATTTACAACAGCCTGTCCCACCTGTGACTGCCCGTTTGCCCCAAGCTGAGGGGGTAAAGCTGAGGATAAATGGTTGGGGGTGGGGTTTTTTTTGGAAGGGGGGGGTGAATCTGGGATAATCCACAAGCCAAAATTCATGACTTATAGGATAATTCTGGTCTATTATCTTTTCTATTGATCATGAGATCTGGGAACATGGTGACAAAGCAACAGTCATCTGACCAGGCAAGAAAAACATTTGGACAGGTTGTAAACAAGCCAATGGCTAAACCAGATTATTTATATTATCCGTTTTTATTATCTGTTGTTTTTTTTTCTTTCAAGAACGATTAACCATTGCCAACAACATTAGCCGAGACGTAAAGTTACTAAAATGCAAAAAGACTGCAACACTTTGATTAGTTCATTTGTCCACACAGCCATCGTTCATATTATTGATAAGTATTTTGTAATAGTTTTCGTTTTAAAAGATAATATTTTGCTTGGTTTTAGTCTTGTTTTTTTCATGAAAAAGTCATAAATGAATCTTTTTTTGTCAGTGTTTGTGGACAAAATTAAAATTGATTTAAAAACTTTATTAAATAGCAAAAAAAAACCAAAAGCAAGCACACCTAAAATGTCACTAATAATGATCTTTCATTGAAGAGAAAAGCTGTGCACACAACTGCGTTAGGTACAGTAGGTCAAAGCTGAACCAGAAAAACGATCTGTAAACTATGATGGCTGTTTAAACCTGACAATTTGGATGATTTTTTGTTCACCTTTGTTTTCTCTTAATTTTGGTGAGGACAATGTCATTAACACAAAAATATTGGCACACAACATAAGACAGAAGCTATGATATGTTGGAGTTCAACCATTTTACTAAAACTTTGGTTGGAACATTGCAAAACATGGAGGGGTTAATGTCAGTCAAGGATGACAAATGGACATTTCCTAAGCATGTGTAAGCATTTTATCTACGGACAAAGTGGTGCCAAAACATGTACTAGCCACAGACTGCATGTGTGCGTGCGTGTGGGTGTATTATATGTGGATGTCTGTGAATGGAAACCAGGTGCTTTTGTGCTCTACCCAGGCAGGCTTGTTGTTGCATCGTCAGCTTGGTGTGTCTAGAAGTAACTTAACAAGCTCAGCAGGACCCCTCACATCAAACGCTCCGCTAATGACAGATAAACTCATTTTGGCTCGGTCAGGCCGGACAACAAATGGGCACGTTTACGTCCAAAGCAGAGCCTCAGTGTGCTTCTCAGGCCCTCCGCTCAAAATCCAGGCCCAGCTCTTTTCACGAGATTTAAGAGGAAACGGGTTTCTGGTTTATGGGAAAGCAATAAAATGTCAAATCCTTGACTGGTCAGAGGAGCCGCTTGTTAAAAAACAAGCAAAAAGGAAGACTTACGTGAGGTAAAGAACGACAAAGACAGATGGAAAGAGACAGGCTGCTGTGATGTCATAACATTTATGCAAGAGCTCAGTTAGACAAGAGGAGGAGTCATCAGTGGTGGAGGCTGAGTAAAATACACACCAAAGACCTTATCAGGACAAATCAACAGTGATTTGCAGTGATTTCCCTCATATGGAAAAGGGAATTAATTTTAAACAGATGCTGAGGTTCATTTGCAGGTTGTTAACACAGTAGGTTGTAAAAATCATTCCTTTTTGTTTTCTGTGATTACCTACAAACAATATCCAGACAGCCAAAGCCCAAAACTAAAAATATATTGTACACATCTAGTATAAATTACTGGCCCCAGCTTACTTCAGCAAATCTTTGTGCTTTGCTGGCTGAAAATGCTTCACTTTCCCTGCATTTGTTAAACGAGATGAACATGTGTACAACAAACACTGCCAGAATGAGAGTGGAAGAGAAGAATAAAAGACCCAGGAGGCACATTAAGGTTTTGAGGAGTGAAGTTTAATGGGATCATGATTGTCTTTGTCGGAGGTCAAAGATTTAATTGGTTTATGGGACAAAAAGCACAACCAGAGCCACCCCTACATTCACTCAGCCAACTAAAACTCTCTACATTAGATAAACCATCAGGGCAGAAAACCCCCAAGAACCACTTTCAGCAGCTCGGTTTTACAGAGGGTCATTACTTTTGACAAATGACAGACGTTTTGCTCTTTCAAAGGTTGGGAGAAAGGCTACCACATATTATCTTTCTCATTTTGTCTGCACTCACTGTTCCCAACTAACCGTTTTCATCTCCTACTATCAAAGGGATTTATTGTTCTAGCTGGGTGAAACTCTCCCTCTCTCTTTTCTCTTGTATCTGGGCAATCTCTCCTCTTTGATTATGCTTTAGCTGGTTGAGATCAGTGTTACTCTCCGGGAAAGTAAAAGTGACCTCAGTCTGACTCATTGGTCGGCATTCATCCGCTCCACGGGCCCTACGACGCTCACAGACTGACAGAGAGGCTCACAGAAAGACGTACAGATGAACAGAGACAGAGGTACAGACAGGCAGGGTCCTATGGTTGCCCCATGACGAAGAAGGAAGGAGGCAAATTAGTGCGGTGGAGAGGGCAGACTGTGACCTTATTGGTCAGACTGTTAGCAAATGGGGGGCACTGGCCTACAGCTGACGTCACAGCGTGCTAGTTGTGGAAGCCAATCGCTTTCCTATGTAGATCCTAAAAAGAGAAAAGAGAAGCGGTAATTAACTACTGACCATTCTGTACACCTCTCCGTCAAACAACGATTGTACAATAGTAACCACGTTATTTCTGTAAACTGGTTATGTGCCGCACAAGAGCGAAAAGCAGGCAGGACTTAGAGAACAGTAGCAGTGCTGTAAAGCATTTTCTACTGATATTCATTAACATGGCAAAAAGTGAGCATGAGCATGTGAGTGCGTGTCTCACCCGACACCAAGTGTGAGAAGGTGTGAGGCCAGCAGAGAGGGAACGAGGATGAGGAGAACATCGGAGGAGAAGATCCCTCTCTTCATCACCTCTGTCTTCCTAACACTGAGGGAGCCCTGCTGCTTCGGGTGCTGAAACACAAACTCTCTGCAGACAGAGCCAGGGGAGAGGATGACAAGGAGCCAGAGATAAGAGAGGAAAGACCCAGAGATGCAGGGAGAGGAAAGATAGAAAGGGAATAAAATAAACAGAGGTAATGAGAACACAAGAGAGAAGAGTGAGGATACGAGAAAAGTAACAAAGTGATGAGAGTCAGAGACCATTAAGAACTACTACCTGTCAGACACACTTATTCTTTTGCAGAATATTAAATGTCAAGTTTGGCAGTGTAAATAAAAATGAGGGCGATTCTCAGCACTCAAAGGTATAATCCAGAGATAAAATTTAAAACAACGTTGGAATATTTTGTGTGGTTTTGCATGTAAAACAAAACCAACATTTCCAACTATCTTTTAAACAATAATAACATATGTTCATTTGTGAGCTTTAAAGCTGCTGGTAAGTGGATTTTTGATATTATGGACAGAGCCAGGCTAAGTGTTCCCCCTGTTTTCAGTCTTTATGCTAAGCTAAGCTAATTGCCTCAGGCTCCACACCATAAGAGTGGTATCGATCTTCTCATCTAACGCTTGGCAAGAAAGAACTGTTCCTTTACAACCGTTAAACACCTACACATCTTTGCAAGTAGTCTAACAACTTAGCGATGTAGTAAAATATCACAGCAAACAAATGAACATAAAACAAAATGCAGTTAATGACTGATCTTACTTTGGTGGCATATTTTCAGGTCTACTGGACCAATCCCACACCCAGTCCGTGTCCACTCGCCGCTCACCTTCCTCCTGCAGCATACAAAAAGAATCAGATGAGTAGAAAAGAATAGAGAAAATAGGAACAGAGACAGTGAGGATAACCTGAATACATGTACAATCCTGATAATGATATTCACTTGCGTCCTGAGTTTGAACATATGTAAATTTCAAACTATGAACCATTTGAACAGGAAGCAACTGCGCAACTGACAGTTTTATAAAACAAAAAAAAAACAACTTGTCTGACTCTCCCTTGGATGTCAGGGCACACTTGAATGCATCGCCAATGAGTTTTTATAATTCCGCTGAATAAATAACTTCCTACATTAATTCAAATATTTGTGCCATGAAATAAATGACCTAGCTCAAGCTGAAATAAATGGAAATAGCTGGCTGGCTGGAAATCAGTATAAAAATGTGCTGTAATAATGTAAACTGTAATGCAGTGTAAGTAAATCTGATTTGTAGATTAAGTGTTGAGAGAATGAATACCTGTATGGTGACACAGTCACTGTCCTGATCACTAGTGGGTCTTGGGGAACCAGTGGACTGTGGAGTCACCACCTGTGGAGGACTGTGGACAACGAACAGACATTATGGCTTTAGTACCAACAATTAGACCGTAATTTAATAATTCTACATTTCTAAAACAAACAAAGAGAAAGTAAATATACGTTGTGAAAAACAAGCAAAGTTCCACTGAGCACAGAATGAAAATCATTACTGTGCAAATGATTTTTACACCTCGCTGTGCCGTTCCACTCCCCAAACCCCTGAACAAAACACAAAGATCCACACAAACAATCTGCTTCATTACCTGTCTCTACTCCGCTCACACTCAAGCTGCGCCTCCAGAAGGATCCTCTCCAGCTCCCCCTGCAGGGCGGAGGAGATGCTGTCCTGCGGCCCTGTCAGACTCTCCCTGCGGCTCACGGCTGCAATCAGCTCCTCCAGCTCGACCCAGGAGCCTGATGAGGAAACAATACGAGCAGCAGAGTTTGTAATGAAGCTCAGGCAGTCAGCAAGGAGTTAGACACCAGCAGGGCGTCGTACACAACACTGGAACACTGTATGAGCGCAATTTTTAAATATGAAAAATATTCTTATTTTCCCTGAATGACGTCTCATTTGTTTTTTCCAGTTTATATTTTCCTAATTTTTGTTATACCAGCTCACAGCTCAATTTTTTTTGGTAATGACTGACTACTGCAGCTTTCATCGCCCCCAGCTGACCCGTCCTAATCTCATTCTGAGACTTAAAATGATGAATGCACCTGCACCTTGTTTCACTCACACACAGAACTTGTGTTGTGCGCTGACATATGATGAGTCATAGGCTAAGCCGCACCATGGATGTCCTGACGGGACATTGACCTTGATGACCTGAGAGGTGTTGCATTTGGAATGGAAACACACACATACGCAGAATGTGAGCTAAAGAGAAGCAGCCTCTTTCTCCCTATGAATGAGTTCTGAAAACACAGACAGCATATGAATCAATGGACACATGAATGGAGGTTCATTGGGTACAAGAGCAGGAAGAGATTTCCACGTGCACACGCATATACAGACATGCATGCTGGTGTGTATGGCGTGCCCACACCCACAGCCAAACAGTGGGGCAGGGCTAACTCAGGCTGACAGCATGCTTGCTTACGTAAGGTCTTATTTCTGTTAGAGATTAGCCATTCACCCTCTCCCTTCCTCCCCTCGTTTCTCTCTTGTCATGTTGTCTGTATCCCTCTCAGCATTTACAAAATATCAACACCTCATCTGCCCACCAAAGTATCCATCCTTCTCATTTGAGCTCTGTAATCTTCACTTTAGCTGGGGTTTATGAAACTGTGTAATCACACAAGCAGTAGCAGAGGAGGTAGAAACATGAGTGGGCACAGAGCTGGAGAGTGGGGTGGGGGTTCTGGGGGGAGGCAGCGCTGGAGAAACTGTGCCATTGCCCTACTTGTTTTTCTACAGAGGGGAGTTATGACATAACAACTGCCTTGTTGCCTGACTTATCTGTCGCCATTCTGCAGCACTAAATCAGTTTCTATGGTGCAGCCCTGTACACATTCATCTGTGCCAATGCCAAATCAGCTTTATGTAACGTGGACAAGAGCTGGATGTTAAAAGACTCAATGCACTGAAGCCCAACAGATTAATGTTTGTTATGAATGCCTGTTTCCAGTTTAGGGACTGCACACAAATGATCAGGGTGTGTGTGAGGTGGGGTCAGAGAAGGGGGAAGGTTATGGATTTCTTCTTTTTGTTGAAGGGAGGATCGTCTGGTTGTTGTGAGAGACCACTGGAGGGTCTTTAGTTTTTTCCTATCCCATTTTTATATTCTTGTAAGATTTACTGAAAAAAAACAAACAAACAAAAATGACATCAAAATATAAACACCCTTCGTTTGCACCATAGATAAAGGTGCATTAGATAGTGAAATAAATGCCATCATTTTATTCTGCATCATAACAGACCAACATGTTTTAAGCAAAAATATCACTGTGGCATGTTCACTTACTCAGGGACCGGTTTCAGACATATTTTCAATTTATGCTCATGAAAACCTGCGTAGAAATTCAGAGAGAATTCAAAATACACTTGGCGGAGGTGGAAAATATGGTGTATCAACAAAAACAAAATGTAACTAAGTGCAACAGAAACAAACTTTATCATGATAAAGTATTCACATTTTCTTTCACCAGTTTTTTGTGGAAACTTGATTCAAATGTGCACATACAGTTGGATGAAAACTTGACTAGAAGTAACTTCATTTAGAAGCCCTTAGTTCAAAAACAGAGAGCAGCTGGAAGGTTTGGTAAACAGGAAGTACATTTATTATTTGTGGTATTTGGTAATTCAGCCCATAATGTGCAGTTTGGGGTACATAAAAATAATCGATTGACATGTTAAACTTGAGACCGGGGTTGAGTTATTTGAGGGGAAGGGTGTTACAATATCAAATATCAATATTTGTACTGGCCTTAAAAATCAATAACTGGTCCTAGCTGCTATAACTGATAACGCTGTGTTATAGCAGCCACTTATAAAGTCCAAACCCCTTCCCAGCTCAGTAATTGTCCTATGGTCCCTTAGTGTCCTGCTCCCCATTACATTGTTCCACAGGTTTCACCCAGCATCCTATTTGCCAAGCAATGTGCGCACAGCACAGTGGAGCTATAAGCGTCAGGAAATCTCCGCAGCTTAATTGGCTTACAGAGATACAAACAGGTGAGTCAGGGAATCCGTTTACACAATGACAGAGACGGTGGCAACAACAATGACAACTGTAAAACTGCCTTGTTGTCTCTGTGGCATCCTCTCACACCTGCTCTCAGCTGTTATAGAGTCATGTCTCCACTGATGAGCAGCTGTGGGCTGAGTATCTGCACATCAGACCTGGAAACGCACTGAGCGAATGAATGAGGTCAACGCTTACATTGTTTGCCCAGACTGTTGACAGTTGCATTGGGAAATCAGAATGTAAATCGATCTGTGCACACACAACGCAGCTTCAGTCATCCTCTCTGTTAGCTGTTTAACAGCTACATGTGAACAAAGAAAAACAAATCCTTCTACGCCGTGACTTTAACGGCAAATAGATAAATGAAAACAAAGGCCTGGTCCATGTACTACCATCACTCACCGTAGAGTCCGTCCTCTGGCGTCTGCGAGCCGGACAGAGACATGTTTGATCGCCGGGGGGGCTTGCTGGGGAGAGAGTACGGAGAGATACAGACACTGACCGAGGACGACAAGCAGGTGCAAATGGGTTTTCTGACCCGTACGCGTTTCTCCCAATCACTCTTGTGTTTGTTGTAGTCTAAAAAGGACACCGGGCACCGACGCTGCGCTAATCCTCCTCCCCTCCCCTTCCTTTCCCTCCATCCCTCCTCTCCTCTCCTCCCTCCCCCTCTTCTCCCACGTGTCAGGAGGAAAGAGGTAAACAAAACAAGCTGAGGGCTCAGTAGGTAAAGAGCCACGTCGGTAAACAAGGTGCATGAAGCAGCCGTGCATCCTGAAGTGTGCCTTAACTTCCGTTTTTTTTTATTTTTTAATGAAGTGGACATGAGCAGGCGCCTGTGGGCTCAGATTAAATAATAAAATATTATTCTTTTATTGGCTAAAATTATTTACAGCCCTTCCACAATAAACATGTGCTGCTGTTAGTGAAGGTGCAATGTTTCCTCTAACATGAGTACCATGGATAGACAGAAAGCTTACATGACAGTGCTGTAGGGGAATTGGAGTTTTACATGTGCACGTATTTCATGCTATGTCTTAAGACATATCATGTGTCCGACAGCCATAATCCATGAGGCTGTACTTAGTGGTGCCAGCATTTTAAGCTTTGTGACTTCCTCGCAAAATTAAATGTTGTTTTCAGTAATGGAAGGAGATTAAGATTGACTTTCTTGGTTCTGGGAACAAGCCCTCCAAAGTCCCCTTAAGTTCCCTATTTATATTTCCCTAACTCGACTGCAGGTCAGTACACGTCATTTTATTTATCAGATTTATGGATGGATTATGTGACAATGGCACAGATATGTAAAAGGCTGCTCCTTTCTTCCCACACAGGCAGCTATTGCAGCGACTTTCATCAACATTTTGCAGGTTAACTACAACTCTAAGTGTGGTTTAAAACTACACTTGAACTTAAGCATTTTGTTACAGTAATGTTGTGTAAAGAAAAGCTGGGCTGTCCATAGACTCCTGCCATGGCAAATTCACACTGAGTCATTTCCACAAAGAAGGAGATCAGATCAGAATCAGGAGCACAAAACAAAATAAAATATCTTCATCAGCATCTTTTCTTTTGACAGAGGTTTCTCCATCATTGCCCATGTGGACACCTCAGCTCCTGTCCCTGCAGGAGGTGGGCCCACAGGGTGACGTCCCCATGTAACGTGTTTGGGCTGCGTTTTACTAAAAAATGCTGCCGTTAATTATGAGCAATAAAACATGAGATCTTTGACTTTTAGTTAAATTCTTCATCACACACGGTTCTACATTAAAATTAGACACATTAGATTTGTGTAACCTGCTTTGAAAAATAAAAAGTAGGTTAGTCAAAAGTTAGATCTTTCAAGTGAGCTGCTGTTTGGACACATCTGTTCTAAGGCCAAATCCTTTAACATTCATCTGTTATATTAGTAACAGTCACGATTACCAAAAGAAAATTATAGCTTTATATTGTCATTAAGGTTGGTTTAGGTTAGAATTATTGCCAAACTAGAAAATATTAAAAAAAGGCTCTACTTTTTTTAATCTTTGGCAAGCTGTATATACCCTTTGATGTGTGCCTTAAAAACATCAAATGAAATGGACCAAAGCAGATCAGGATGTTCATGGTTCCTGTATCATCACTTTATCTGCATCATATACCTGGAGAACATGTGAGACCTCTGTGCTATATTTAAACAATTTCTAAATGAATTAGATCAAGAATGTGCTTCACATTTTTCTGTTTGCGTCTGTATCGAATGAGCCCTGTGGCCAATGATTCATCTATTTCTGTGACATGCCTTTAAGATCCTTGGCATCGGTGACATCAGTGCACAGACTCAGTGCTGCACTTCACTCATGTAGCCAAGAGCAAACAGAGACATAACACAGGAGGATGCACACGCTATACTCTCATGCAGATACAGCGCTCATCATGATGCACGTACCCCTTATTTATTCTGATACTTATAAATAATTAACAATTCAGTGAACACAAAACAACACAAGGCCAAATTGGTAAACAACAATTGAGCGGAACAGATTTATTTTTGTCTTTCCTGAATCTTTTGGAAAGTGAATTGTAATGCAGCACTTCAAGAACAACATCACCACCTGGTGGAGAGAGCTGCCAAAATTCTTCATGCCCTGTGGCTGTTTTATTTAGCAGCATCAATATGAAAACTGTCATGTGCCATAGAGCTCCATATTGATTAAAATATGACTGGCTTAGATCCTCTAAACCTTCTTTTTTTTGTGAATCACTTTCTATAAATTATTTGAAGTAGACAAGAAGATCAAACATTAAGAATGATGCAAAGTATTGTTAGTGCCTTCTGATACCAACCAGCAGCCAGAAACCTCTCTACTTTCACAGTCTATCTTCTCACCCATTTATTATGTTGCCTAGCAGCATTTCTCTTCTGACCCCCAGCCTTGTTACCAGACAAGAGGACTTACACAGAAAGTCACTGTTCAGCCCAGAAACAAAGCAGGGAAAGTTCCCTCATCCATCAAAGGAACTTAAGGTCTTTGACAATGTCCCGGGCCCGGCTCAGATCAAAGAGGGAGATGCCAGCTGTACTCAGGTCCGGCAAATGACTGCCCACCTCGTTCATCCATCATGCCTGAAAGTGAGATAGCAAAATAATAAAACCTTTTCAGGTAATGGCCACGGTTAGATCTCACCATTACACACGTCCCCTATCCAACAACCTTGTATTAGGCAGTGATTGATGACTTGATCTGAGCCTACATTAAAGGATCTGCTTAAAATTCACTTTTTGTAGCCGGTCAGACACGGAGGCTGATTAATGGTGCCAGTGAAATGTGGGCACTGTGAATACATGATCTGATTGGATGTATGCAGGGAGCCTGTGGTTTAGTTTGATAAATATTAATGAAAAAAATAACAATTACAGTTCCTGGGCTTGAATTCTGTCTAGGAAATGCAACACCAACAGTATTCATCTATTGTGGCCTATTAGCATTCTCTTTTCTGTCTCATTTCACAGAGCAGTGTGCATACAGCAACTGTGTCTGTGCCCATAAGTCTCTGAAACTATAAACAACTGTTTTTTTAGCTCTCCCTAGATGCCTCAACTCTCACATAACATCACTATAATCACCAGTGGGACATTTTAGATGGTGGCGAGCTTCAAACATCGTCAAAATGTAAAGGGCAATAAACTAAAGACCATCTATAAACACTGCCAGCAGAAGCTCTTTGTCGTCTGTAAACTCAAGGTCCTCTCTCTAGCCGATGGACTGCTCCGCCTGTTGAGAAGCCTCATAGAGTCTGTCCTCCTTTCATTATCCTCCACTGCTCCATCTGCTGCTTCACCATGCTGACAGTCTCCAACAGACACACACATGCACTGATTCTAACATCACTGGTCTTTCAACTATCACACGACGCCAAAGTCACAGCAGTCGTGTACAGCAAAGCTGTGCAGTGCAGCACATGACCCTGAAAAAAAAATGTGACTACATGAATGCAGGACTTTTCCTCATAATGGAGTGTATTTGTAGTGCGGTACTTTTCAGTTGAAGCTGTAATAATATATATTCCAGTTTATTTTTTGGCCACTTGTGTGCAGCAGAAACCAGCTGCGAACACGACACTGGCATCACCTTTTAAGCTGATATAGTGAATTTGTTTGCAAACAGTTATACACGTCCAGCAGTTGCATTGAAGTCCAATATTTACTCTCATTTTAGCTCTGTTTTTGGTCTCCACCAACTCCTGAGGGAAACATCTGGGAGGTTTGGGGATTTGAAGACATCAGTTTCAACTCAGTGAAATTTCTCTATAATTTTCTGATTTCTTATAGACTGAAAGATCAATTGCAAAAATAATTGGTAGATTCATTGATAATGAAAAATTGTTAGATGTGGCCCCATCTTTTTTTCTTTTTCTTTTTGTTGACACTATAGAGGTCTTGTACCGGACTGCATTATGCCACTCCTCATGTACTGAATTTATATGCAATGCTGAAAATGTATGGAATGTCTTTTATAGCTCAAAGGCTAAACTCCATGTTCATATATATATTCCATGATTATATCCTATTAAGTATTGCAGCGGATGGCCTGTCCATTCGGATACTATTACTGTAAATTCCATAGAAGTAATTGTGCTCTTTCCATGAAACTGTATTTGAAATCCATTCAAATGATGATTTGCAGAAACTGGGTCTGAAAGTGTATAAGTAGAACATCTGAGAGATGTAAAAACCAGATTTTAATGTAAGTCTGATAGAGAGAGAGAGAGAGAGAGAGAGAGAGGCAAAAGGACAAGATAAGTGATCAGAGCTGATAAAACGGGATGAGATGTCTCAGCCCTAAAGGCATTTCAGTGTAGACTTTATCTCTCTATCTCCACATTATAGAGTGGTTTCTACTATCCAGCCTCAGGTGACAACAGCCCGTGCAGTGACGATGGGGTCGATATACAACAATAAGAAAAAATAAATAAATAAATCATTTTATTCTAATTATCATGCCTGGATAAAAACAACATATTCTCCATGCTCAGAACTTCTGACAAAAATGCACGGTTAATTTGATACACATTGGTGTTTTGCCTTTTAATTTGCATGCATAACACTTACGCATGTTAATTTAGAGGGGGCTGAGAACACTGGAGCGGTTTAACCTTCGTTGACTGAGGATCTGCCTGTGCTTCAGAGGGCCATTGTCCATGTGTTTCTATTATCCTGCTGGTCACGGTTCCCCAGCTCTACCCCTCGTTCATATGGGAGATATCTGTAGAATAATTCTACCTGTCTGTTCCTATCTCCTTCTCCCTCCTTCTCTCCCCCCCTTCTTCCTCTCTCTCTCCATGCATGACCTTTCTGCATTCCTCTCCAGCTGACCTTGGTGTCCTGTCAGCTTTTCCTTTTTCCCCACCTCACACTACTAGCGGCTCTCTACCACCACCACCACCACCCCCCCCAAACCACCTCGTACCCCCTTCATTTCCACCCCCTACTGACTGCTTCTTCCCTCCCTGTCCCTTGGTTCCGCCCCCTGGATCACTGTGCTCCCCTCTCTCCTCCCCTCTCCTCCTCTCGCTGTCCCCCTCTTTGCTCTCTGCAGCTGTACATACTCTGCTTGTTAATTAGACCGACTCACTAGCTCCTCCTCTCTCTGCCTCCTACTCTCCATCCCACACTCCTCCCCCCTTCTCCCTCCCTCCCTTTGCTTACAAGGATACAGTGGCTTGCATGGCGACACAGAGAGGAGGTCATGATGGAGAGATGCAAAAAGAAAGGGGGAGAGAGGAAAAAGGAACAAGACAGGGAGAACTGAGAGGAGCATCTGAGAGGATAACTGCCTGTTTGCTCACTCTTGTCTTCTTGCTCCCCCTCCTGTCCATTCACTTCCACTCACAGCACAAACGCTCAGACAGCTAGGTAGGCACAGCAGAGCTCAGAGCTCTGAGGGATGAATAAAAAGGTTCCCACGTGAAAGGCATGAATCCACGGAAGAAGAGGAGGCTGAGATAGAAGAAGACAACCAGAGAGGAGAGGAGAAAGAGGTGAGGAAGAGAGGAGAGGGAGACAAGAGAGGAGCAGATGGACTCTGCACAGAGGAAAGGAAACGGTACGAAGCTCACCGAGCAGCAGTGACAGAGAGGTGGGAATAAAAGCAAACATGAACGTCAGAGGGATGGAAGAATGGGAGGAAGAGACGTGAAGGAACAGCGGAGAAGAGGAGCGAGCATTTTGGGGGAGAAAGAGACAACATAGAGGGAAACAGGAAGAGAGAGATGTGGTATGTGCAACTCAGTTCTGTGTCCTGATGGGAGATAGTACAGCAATCTCCCCATCAGCCTTCTCTCAGCATCACCATAGAGATAACGAAGTGAGAAAGATCAGAGCTGAGGACACATTTAAGAGCATCTCACAAGTATCAGTTTTTAATTTGTGCACTGGACATTGGTCTCTTTTACTTCACGTTTTGTTTTGGCTCTTTTCACATTCTGAAGAATTGTACAATGAAAAGAAAAGCAGTGTATGTCCTTGCATGCGTGCACACACGTGCATTCATACATTTTGTTTATACATTTGGCAGGTGTGTGTGTGTGCATGTACACATATTTATTCTGACAATGGGGGTGTGTTCTTGTGCTCATAGTGTGCCGGTATTTTTTAAATGGGATTTTGTGTGTGTCTGTGTGTGTGTGTTTTGTGTGTGTGTTTTGTGTGTTTGGATACTGGGATTTGCTTCACTGCAGGTGTGGGAGTTATTTTCTGAGATTGTGCAGCTTTATGAGAAGCTTTAAAGAGTGAGGAGCTTAGATTGGTCTGTCAGTGATGTAGCTTTGCAGATTCCAGCAGCGTGCTTTCATTGCATATTTGTCATGAGCAGGACTGTGTGTGTATGTGTGTGTGTGTGTGTGTGGTGGGGGGTGTACGCAGAAAGTTTGAGGAGGAGGAGGAGGAGTGAGGGAATTCCATTTGTATGGATCTGTGTGTGTGTGTGTGTGTATCTAAGCAAGATCTAATGCATCCCGTTCTGGCAACATGAGCATTTAATTTGACAGATTCCTTTAAGTGACAGAATTATTAATGCATTACAAAAATATTTGCTTTAACGTTATGATAATACATTTAGGAGTAATAGTTTATTGTAGTTTGCACATTCTTTATGTTTCTCAATTAACTTACCGCTTAGTAATCGTGTCATTGACATGCATAATGCAGATGTAATTGCACAGGCGCTCTCTTATGCATGCATGCACAGTGTCACATGCATGCACTCACCACGCACAGGTGCACATTTGTACACACACGGTTGCTGCGTGAAGAAACGCTGTGCTGTTAATCCTGCCTGTCGTCGCACAGCTCTGTTCACTTGTTCTCTCACTCCCTCTGCTCTACACTACAGTATCTTTCCCTTGTATCTTATCTCATCAGCGTGTCTTTTAAGGGGTCAGCTATCTCCGTCTCCCAGCTTCCTCTGTTCTGTCTGCCACTTAATCCTTTTCTCACATTGCTTATAAATCTGTCGTCTGTCTCCGCCACTTAATTTTCTCTCTTTACCTAACAGAAGCGAATGCACGCCTCTCTTATTCCTTTACTTTAATTTTCGTTTTCCATGCTCTGATAATCCGTCTGTCCGCCGGCCAGGTGTTTTTGCTGTACTGACAGCAATTTGGCTTCACAGGTAACGCACGATGATGTACTCTTGGGACATTAGTTTAGACAGGGACATTGCAGCACGACAGCCCAGCAGAGAGTTACCCCCAGGGAGCGGACCACGCTCTGCGTACCTACATGTGGCATGTTGCTGTGCACTGGACATGTCAGTCATGCCACCTGTTCTGTTTTGTTGCTGAAGTTCGGAACATTTAACCTTTCTGAAATGCAGTGGCAGAGTGGAAGAGGGAGACACAAACGCTCGAGCACAAAAGAGCCAACCAGCCAGAGAAACAAGACAATTAGGCTGCAGAATGAGTGCAAGTAAGAAAACAATGTTTACTCTGGCTTCCTTTCACAGATACCCAAACATCCTCGAATTTGCTCACAGTTGGCTAAGTGTGCTTATCACAGTCCATTGACCCACATATAGGGATTTCATACTAGGCAGAGGATTTTGGTCAAAAGAGGACAGATGGAACAAAATATTTCTGGCACTCACACTCTAAAAGTTAGAAGTAATCCTGCCATCCTTCAACGAAACTCGAACAAGAAGAGTGGCCTCGCTGTCCTTTTTACTAATGAGCTGGCCACTGACTCTGCATGCTAACATTTGTGTATGTCTGTGCGACTGTGAAAGTGATGTTTAACCTTGCAATATTTGCACTCTGTGCTGTTTCATAAATAAAGAGCATTATTATCTCTTGAAATACCTCTCTTCTACAACAAAAAATTATAAATTTAAAGCTTCCAACATTAAATTCTGGCAAATTCTAGTTTTTATGAGGATCAGGTCATTTGTGTAACCACTTACTTGGTCTTTTTGGGGTAAGTGTAGGGAGGTATGGGCCTCGGAGGGTTATCATAGTCACGCAAGTAGACAACTGAAATTATTAGATTTGTTGAATAACTGTTTTCTTTCACACTTGAAGAAATTTTTCCTGCATGTCTTCATTTTGTTTTATATTTTCATACTCGTGGGGAGGATGCATGCAGAGGTGGTAATGGGTAGCAGTACAAGGTAGCAGTTGGCAAGTAGAGGCAAAATTCATTTTTTATGGCCCTTCCATGTTTGCTCCATCATTCAGCAATGGTGGTTACCACTTGAGCAATAGCTTTATTTTGATGACCAGAAAAAAAAATCACTAGAAACTAGACGCTGATTATGGAAAACTTCTGCTGCTGTTAGTGCCTGGTGAAATATGGCTTATGCAGTGTCTGACTGTAACTGGCCAAATTGGGTGCCAGTACACAGTCATAAACAAACAAACTAGCATTTGCATCTTGCCGCTATTATACAAGCATCTGACAGGAATAACAATGGTTGTGTTCACTGTGTTGCCTCGGATATATAATGAATTAAGAATCATAATTTAATTTGCTGTTAAGCATGATCAGGCTTAAAATTTCTTCAGTCAGAGGAAGCTAACTGTTTCCTGCTCTGAGTATCAGCAATGAAGATTTTTTTTTCTCCTCCAGACCAGTGAAGTCGATGTGCTTTACATGTTCCTTTACTCGTTTCTGCTAACAGTTTGTTAAAGCTGCATAATTTTAGGTTGTAGTTGACTTCTGCTTTAGCATTGCTTATGTAAGCATGTGGATCTGTTTACATACAAATCTTTGTGCCTACAAAGTCCTTTATGGGCTTACATCTGCATTTTTAATGTGCTTGTTCGTTTTATTGCATCAAGTAAAATGAAACATCCCCCTGTTTGAGACGTTGCTGTGCTGTGCTGCACACAGTGCTTACCTAATAAATATTCATCCACAGGCAACTCTCAAGGAGTTGCTCTTGAATTCAGGATCTCTGTGGACAAGAATGCAAACATCACATAGGATTTTGCACTTTGATTCTGTTCTGTGCACCGACTATGTTGTAACTTCCTCTGACGGAGCACAGGTATAACTCTTACCCTTCCTTGAGCTCACAGGACCAATAACCGATCATATAGCTTTTCTTAGTTCCTCTCCAGTTCCCTCTTAAATGCCCTGACACGCTGATGCTCCTGATTTACCACTTCACTGAACCCTAACCATGACATTTCCTCTGCAGCCAGGGGGTGTTCCCTCCTGCTTTGCCCCCTGTTCCCCTACCTCTGCCTGTCTGTCTCCCACCGCCTCTTCTCCCTCCCACTTATTCAGATTCCTACTCCTCTCAGTTTGCTATGTGTCTCATTGCATCTCTAAATATAACCATGTCTACCTCCTCTTCTTCCTCTTCCTCTCTCTGCCTCCTCTTCATCTCCATCCTGTCTGACAAATTTAAGCGTGCCTAGACAATCTGATCTGACATGCCTTTACATAACAATTCAATCCACAGCACCTTCCACCTCCTCAGCAGAGTGAGACCCAAAGGTGTGTTATTGGCATGGATGCAATTCTTAGCATCCCTGAAAGATTTCGGCTCAGAATATTATTAGATCTGCACAACCACTCGCTTTTCTTGGCTCCATCTTGGAATTTTGAATGTATCAGATATGTTTCTCAGGGTCAGCA
Source organism: Toxotes lorentzi (assembly GCA_037833715.1). Lineage (NCBI taxonomy): Eukaryota > Metazoa > Chordata > Actinopteri > Toxotidae > Toxotes > Toxotes lorentzi. Next base: position 14,344,298 of record JBBMJY010000008.1, on the reverse strand, counting down.
TGGCTTAGCACACAGAGATCAGATGTGACCATAGCATTATCATCACACACACACACATACACAGTAATAAAACCCGCACATACAATCAAAGAGGATAGAAACCTATATTCACAGTAAAGCCTTCTCAGAGAGGTAGGCAGCTAGCAAGGAGGCTGTAGTAAATCTTAAATAATAACCACAAAGAGTTATGACCCTTGCTGACATTATGCCGTTGCACACCTTCCTCCTCCTGCCTGGTGATTTATCTCTTGTCTGCCAATAAAGCTCAACATGAAAATGTCACATGTGGGAAAGGGCTGGCCTCACTAACAGGAGTGAGCCCATGCAGCATTAAGAGGGTCTGGATTCATTAAACTGTCAGCGTAAATTTTGATCCAAGGATAGTTTGCAGATCGTGAGGGAGGAGGGGATGTTAGACAAAAAGAGGCAGCGGGAAATTGCAGCGGAGCAAGTGGTGGTGGAGGAAGGAAGAAAGATACGAGTTTCAGGGGTGGAAAGAAAAAAAGGAGAGGGACCAGATGGAAGAAGGATAGGAAGAAGGCAGGAGCAGGATGACACCCCACAGAATGAGTGAGGGTAATGGTCCTGCGGCGGGTGGATGAAACTCAAAGGAAAATCTGTCCGGGTGAAGGTTGAAAGTAGAGGGCTTTTTGCAAGAGGTGGGTGGGAAGACTGACAACCAGCGTGAAATGGAGGAATGGAAACATGATTTTATCCAGGGAGAATTAAGAAAGAAAATCACCATCAAGGTCAAATGGACACTGTAGATCAAAACAGGACAATTAACATGCAATAGATGTGCATTTGCTTTCATTTTCTAGCCTCTGTAGTGGAGGATTGAGGCCTATGTGCCTGAGTGAATGTGTACTGTTGCCCAGAGTGATTTGGTCTTCTGTGTGCATCATAGTTAAACAGCTCATCTGTATATGCTGAAGGATAAAAAAGTAAAATGAGAAGGGATTCCGTGCTTGTTTGTTTTTTCTAAATCCATTTATACATTTATATGGCATATACTTGTATATAGTGTGTATGGTTGATATTTTCCTTCAAGCCTCTGTCTGCTGTGACTTTAATCATAATTAATCCTAATAACCATGTTTTTAAAGGGGTTGACAGTGGGGGTGCGGTTGTGACAAAGATCCTCCTCTTCAGAGCTGGAGAGAGAAACAGAGAAAACAGTAGACGTAAATAAAAGTGGCAGCCCCTCGGGTATCTCTCTCCCTAAATAACCTGGGAGCTGTGAAGGAGTCACTAATTACCCCTCCCACAGAAGAGAGGGGGGAACAGAGTAACGGCCAGTCACTCGAACACAGAATTAGCCCGGGCCTGTCAATGTCAGAGGCTATCACAAGGAGATAACAAGGCACAGATCCATAGATCGTGTAAGGCAAATGACAGCATCACGCCTGACTGCCAGTGGCACAGACAGGAAATGGAAGTGATGTGTATATATATATATATATATATATATATATATATACGTATCAAGGCCATAGATTGTCAAAAACAGACCGCAGAATCAGAGTGACGAGAACATACTACTAACTACAGCATGGCGGACAGACTGTCATACAGTGACCAGATGAATCAGAAAGGATGTCACCATGGCAGATCATCAAGGACTGATAACAGGGCCAGGGACTGTTAAACATGGAGGAAAAGAAAAATCTGTAAGACACACGCACATGAGGAATAAAATAAGAGTCACACTGTGTGCCCATGAGCAGGAATAATATCAGTGCTGCTGCTGCTGCTGCTGCTGCAATACAGCTACTTTTACTAATTGTGTTAGTGATAACCTACATGCATACGTATAAAAGACAGACATTACTATATAAAAAGGAGTCACAGAGAGAGTGAAATCAAAATGACATAAACCATAAGTACCCTCGTCAGCCAGAGTGAATGGGCCTTAATTACAATCTCTTTTCTCTTGTTTTGGATGGATATTTCTCTAATGCTAATGATACACCTAGTGTTTTTCCTATACCTTGTTTTTCTTTTGCCACCTCCGTCCTTTCATTACTTTTTCTGAACTGATGTCTTCTCTTTCTGTCCTGCATTGACACCGTTCTCATGCATATTTAAAATAGCTGCCTATCTTCTTCATTATTCTGAGGAACAAGCACATTGCGTTTCAATGAAAATGCAATAATATGGCAACAATTACAGTCTCTTTTCTCCTCTTCTGTCTCTCTTTGTCGTTCTGCTGTCTTCAGGAACTCACGGAGTCTTCAACCAAGAGAGAATGAGTCACTGAGAGACGAGCTGTGAAAGAAAAGAACAGAGGGAGAGAGTGATAAAATCAAAACGAAGGGAGAGAGAACAAAACAAAAGTTAGAGGAGATAGGCCATTATGGGAAAGCACGCAGGCCCGTCCCATACTTTGGCCATCCAATCTCCTGAGGGCCCACGGGACAAAGCAAGTAGACAAGGAGGAGCTGCCAAGTAGACAAGCCAATGTGATGGACACTGAAAGGACGGACAGTTTGCATTCCCTTCCTCCGAGCTTATTTGCCAGCAAAGTCTCCAGCCTTATCAAGAGTTCATCTCCCGGGCAAGAAGCAAAAGTGCACAACTTCGGAAGACATGGAACAGTATGGACACTTCTCAAGCTCATTTTAAAGAGTATTTGATGCTGCATATATTTATTTTTGTATGAGTGTAAGTGCAACGACCCATACGGTTCTTTGGGTTAGCATTTATCACAGTGATCTGTACTCAAGTTTTCCTTGATGTGCTTAATATTACTACACATTGAACTGTGAATATGGTCATCCATCCTTTCTTGAGGACAATCGTAGTTGGAAAAGCAGTCCTTGGTGTATAGATCTGAGATAACCTGAACAGCTGCACACAGTTCCATAAAAAGACAGCTGCTCTGTGATGAAACTGGGACTCAGTCAATCAACTGTAGAGATCTCTCACTGTTACAATAAATACATAGAAAAGGAGAGGTCATTTTCCTTGTTGACGCACTAACACAAATAGGCTTTCACAACATCAAACTGCCTGCAGAGCCTGTGGATGTTGGGGGAGCGAGAGAGACAAGAGAAATGGTGAGCAAAGAGCCCAACCACTTGCTCACAGGCCAAACCAACGGCAAGAGCACCTTGGCCGACAAACTGCCTGGGACAATGACTGTGCGCTCTGTGCTGCTCAATCGAGACTCCCCGGATATTGAGAGCCGCCTCAAGCGGCGCCGAAACCGTACCCACCAGGTCCGCTTCAAAGACCTGGAGGATGGCAGCAGCAGCAGTGGCAACAGTGGAACAGGAGAAAACAATAGCCATCAGAGGCCTGCCACAGAATGTGACAGTCCACATCCTCTTCGTAAACACAGCAGCAAATCCCCCCAGCCATGGACTGACAGGGATGGGCCACGGGCTGACGGTCTACCCGGCCAAACCTCTGTGGTGGGTGCCGTGCGTGGGGACATGGCGAGTACTATAGAAGTGGTGGCTGCTTTCTTAGCCAGGGCCCCTCCTCATCCACTGACGCCGGGTCCTACACGCCGATACTGGGCTCCACCACAGACTAACTCCCTAACCTTGCCAATGACACGCAGGCCCAATACAAGCACCAGCACAGCCATTCAGACTTCCCCATGTCTGAAAAAGCCCCAGCCCCTCTCTTCCACCCACACACGTAGTCACAGCCTTGGGGACTCAGTTGGCGTGGATGGGGATGACGAGCATGACTCTCAAGATGAGTATCTTACACACAACCATGTGTTGCTGCCTGGGTCGAAGGACCAGAGCGGACCTCCTGGGCCCGGGGATCGAACAGTTGTGGAACGGAGGTCTAAAGCCTCCAGGACAGACATGAAATCAGCTGTTAGTGTGGTAAAAAACTCAAGACACAGCTGTCCCCCTTCAGTCCTTCACAGCACTGAGCCATGTCACTGTTCCTCTGTATCCTGTCGTGATGGCCCCAAGCGGCAGGGAAGCAGCACTCCTTCAGTGGTCAGGAGGAGGAAGCGGCTGAATAGGACAACAAGTGATCCTGGAAAAGAAGTGAACTACTGCACCACACCCACTCAGACTGAAAGCCCCAGTTCGTCTCCGCCACTTTCAAATACCAACCTCTGCACCACTCAAGTTCAAACTGAGAGCCCCTCCCCACCGCAAAATTCAAAATACTGCACCGCCCAAAGTCAAACTGAGAGTCAGCATCAACCTCGACCTTTGAGTGACAAACAATGCACAACCCCAGTTCAAATCGTCAACTCTTGTCCAGCTCTACCTCCAAATGCTGAACAGTGTACCACTCAAATACAAACAGACTCTCCCTGTCGCTCTCCTCCAAATAATCAACCTTGCACTACGCAGACGCAAACTTTGAGCCCCTGTGCTTCCCCACCTCTGACAGTCTCACCCAGCTCAGTGCAGGTTCAATCTGAGAGTCCTGCATCCCCAACTGTGAGTCAAGAACCTCCCACCACCCAAATAACTACTGTGCCTTACTCTACCTCTCCCCCGCCTACAGGTGCACCAACACAAAGCCCTGAACACTGCGCTAAGCCACCTTGCTCCTCTCCAGCCAAGCCAGCTTGCACCACCCCACCTCTGCCCACAGCACTGTCCATTCCTTGCTCCACTTCTCCACCTACCATAATCCAACACCCTATCCCCTATTACACTGTTGTGTCGCCACCAACAACCCCCAGCACCGCTGTTGTCTGCTCCAGTCCTTCTCCAAGTGCATCACCATGCCCCACTCAAAACTGCACCACTCCTATCTCCAACACAGTGTCATCCACTCCCTTAACCTGCACCACCCCTACCCCAACTATAACCCCAAATATGATCCCCTTTGACCCCACCAGACACCTAACCACTGCCCCAAACGTAACACATCAATCATCATGCAATGCTTCAAACGCTACACCCCCTACAAATCTAACACCCTGTACATTTGTCACTCAAACTGCCCTGTCTTGTACCTCCATATCATATTATACCACCACACATCCAGTTGGTCCCCATGTCCCTCATCCGAATTCTACTTCTCCATCTTATGCGACCCTCATACAAACTGTATCTCATTGTAACATCCCCTGTCAAGCTCTGCAAAATACCTCCTCTGCCAACACAGGCATAACCCCCTACTCCTCCCCCTTAATTGACCTAAAATCTTGCACTTCTTCGCCTCCACTTGTGAAAACGTATGCGTCCACTCTTCCAAATGCACAATCATGTGCTACACCAACTAAAGCTGTTCCTCTGTATTCTTCCACATTTCGTGCCGCACCACCATACACACCCCCCTCTCAGGCCCCCTACAATGCTCAGGATAAGAGGGGCATTCGACTTCCACCTCCTCCCCCACCACCTCCACCCTACACGCCTCGTAAAAAGGGAAATGATCCATCAGGTCCTGCAATCCGAACACCCATGCTCAGGGCAGACACCAAGGCCAGCGAGAAAGATAAAGACAGGGAGAAGGAGAAAAAGGAAGATATAAAATGTACAGACTCACCCAAGCTCTGTGAGAGAGCCAGCTCTCTGAAGCACAGAGCTCAAACCCCGCCAGTCGCTGTGATGAAGGGAGAGAAGCACTCCTCCTTGTCCTCTCCTGCCAAGGCCTGTTTTAAGCCCAGCTGTCTCAGCTCAGCCCAGGCTCAGCTTGGGGCACTACACAAAATGCTCTGCTCAGGAGCCAATGTTAGGCCCAACACTCCCAACAGCCAACACCCTCTCCCTCCAAACCAGCAGGGTTGCTCTGGAGCCAGGGGCTGCTCTGCTTCTGGGGAGCAGTCTACAGCTGGACCCCTGACTCCCACCCAAGCTGACACTCTAAGACAGGTCCAGGAAATTCTGGGAGGGTTGGTGTCTGGAGCCAGGTGTAAATTGGACCCATCCAGAGTGACAGAAAAGCTCCTTAGTCCCAACGGACCTCTTCATGATATTCGTAGCCTGCAGAACCAGCTTCACAGCTTGGAGGGGGTCCTGGAGACCAGCCAGAACACCATTAAGGTCCTGCTGGATGTCATTCAAGACCTTGAGAAGAAGGAAGCCGAGAGAGACGGGTGAGGCAATATTTCATTTTGGTAGGACAGTTTACAATATAAGAATAAAAGGAAATGCCTGCACACAGTCTCCAAACTACAGATCTGTTGTAATCAACAATGTTTTGATCTGAATCAGGCCTTTGTCAGGTTGTAAGATCTACATTATAGCACACCTATCTTACAATTGTAAAACTATAAACAGGCAGCTGGTGACTGTTGATGCACTGAAGCCTTTTCACACTCGCACTTTATTAAGCCTGGGCTAACCTAAACTTCAGTCTTGAGAAAGGCTTGCTTGCGTGTTTCTGCAACTAACCTTGAAAATCAAGAATTACCCTGCTCTACAGTGTGTTTAGTATGAAGCTTCACATGTTCAAAATGTTTGCCCAGTTGTTGACTTGAGTTTGACTCTTCCTGGGTCAAATTATACTACATTTTACATTTGGCAGTTCAGAAGTTTACCCCAGGTATTCAGTTTTAGAATTTCATCCTGGTGTAGATCACCCAGGATCACAGTATTGTTCTTTGCACAGCATGTCCAAGGTGGTGTTCAAAGGTAGTGTTAACAGTAGTGTGAAATGTTGCATAGCCCAGGGTTAAATCAAGGGTTTTGAAAAGGGTTCGCCTGAGTTTAAATGTAGTGTGAAAGCTCTGGGCCAAAAAGAGGAGCTATCCCACATTTGAAGTTGTAAATGTGAAATGACTGGAAGCCTCGGGCTAATGGAGCTGTAAACCCAGGGCTAACGTTGGGGGGTCTCAGACCAGGGCCGAGTGCAGTGTGGAAAACCATCTGGTGGCCAATTTTAACATTCTGTCTAAATATCTAGATTTATATATCTAGATATCTAGATATCTAGATAGATAGATAGATAGATAGATAGATAGATAGATAGATAGATAGATAGATAGATAGATAGATAGATAGAT
>JBBMJY010000008.1:14295919-14330338 GCA_037833715.1 Toxotes lorentzi | reverse complement strand
GTGTGTGTGTGTGTGTGTGTGTGTGTGTGTGTGTGTGTGTGTGTGTGTGTGTGTGTGTGTGTGTGTGTGTAAAAAAGAGAGAGACGACATAATATGACTTTTAAAAGCAACTTTTAAAAACCAAAACAGGCAGCCAAGTATCTGCAGGAATTATGTTCATATTGGACTATTGCAAACTTCACAATGTAATAATCAGTGCCAGAGCAGGAAGTAGTGGGTCAGGAGGTCAGGGTGGGGATTGGACACATAGTGAGTCTGACTCTCATGCATGAGACGTTTCTAGTAAATTATGCCTTTTTCTGAACTGTAACCATGATTTTTCCTTAACCCTAAAGTTTCTATAATCAGTATTTTTATTTTAACAATTTATCAACGGAAAACAATCTGAATATACTTTATATTGTTCTGATGAACAGAGAATTAGCAACTTCATCATCTTCAGCTCCCCTCAGCTTTATGGAGTATAGTGAGTTTCAAATCATTGTTTTTGTTTTCTGGTTCACAACTTTAGTGTTCTGGTTAATTCTCACTGCTCTCATTGCATTGTTTCCAGTCACAGCAGGCAGCTGTTTTCCCGTTTTTAAAAAAAGCATTAAAACCGGCTGTACACTACCTGCTCAGCACCAAACAGCATACAGACACAGTTAGCAACTAGCTGGTGAACACAGCGGAGCATTTAGCAGCTAAAGAGCCAGATATTTCCCTCAGGAGGTTGGTGGAGACCAAAAATAGAGTTAGGAGTAAGTGAATAATGGCCTTAAATTTGTCAGGAGGGAAAGGTGGACTCTGTCAGTACCAATGGAAAGTACCAGAGTGCAGAGAGACAATTAAAGAATGGAAATACACTGAATGGTCACTGCCAAACATTAAAAGTACAAAAAAATCGGGCTTGATATAATGAAAGTTCAAAATACTGTGGAGTACTTTATCTTGAAAGAAAATGAACCGTGCAAATGTTAGACCACAAATAATCAAATATGACCCAGCTGAATTTTATTTGAATTTTACTTAGATTGTAAATCTGTCTATTTTTAACTGTATTGTGTTGTATGTGTGCTGCTGGGACAAACAAATTTCCCTCTGGGATTAATAAAGTTCATCTTATCTTATCTTATCTTATCTTAACCATGAGTAAATAATACACCTATTGAATCCTGAGGTTAAGTCCCTTGCAGCAAATCAACATCAGCACATAATCTCACTGCAGAGCCTGGATTTGCCTTTTTTCTGATCTTTTATATCACCATTGTTGTCCATATCTGCAAGGAAATTGATCCAAACATGAACAGATTTCTTCCTTACATTGCATCTTTAACCAATAACGTACACAGAGAGAGAAACATAGAGAGACAGAGATAAATCGAAACCGATAGAAAGACAACAAGAGAGGAAAAATAGGGCCTGGTATTCTTAACTGGATATGAGAGGCTTTCGTTTCTCTAAAAAAAAAGATTTGTCAGATTCTTGACTCTGACCTTTTGCTAACAACCCTGTCAGAGCTTTCAGACCTGTGTGTGTGTGTGTGTGTGTGTGTGTGTGTGTGTGTGTGTGTGTGTGTGTGTGTGTGTGTGTGTGTGTGTGTGCATGCGCAGCACTTCTCCCCGTGGATGAGGCTGATAATGGAGAAGTGGTGTGTGTGAAATGTGTAAAGGGCAGGGCAGGCAGTTCTTCTGCAGTAATCCATCTTTACTTCAGGGCTGAGCCGTGGAGCAACAGGCATCTCACAGGGGAGAGGGAGAAAATACATTGTAGGCATCACTCTCATTCATATGAAACTGCACAGAAGAAATGTGCAGCCAGCAGGAGCATGGGCTTTTCACAGCAAGAAAACAAGAAAATAGAAATGAAGAGTATTATTTGTTTCACATCTTCTGTTTCTCTCTTTCACCACTGACAGCACTACAGTCAAAAAAAAACAAACAAACAAAAAAAAAAACAAGCACTGTGGTATGTGACGTGTTAGCAGCGCGCACATCTAAAAAACACATTCGTCTCAGACCATTCATTGGAGATGTGAAACCATAAAATTGTTATATGTCCTTGCAAATGTGTATCCATCCACTCATGAGTTTGTTTGTGTGAAGAAATGACAGATATGGGGCTGGGTGTGAAACAGAGGGAGAGGGAGCGAGAGACTCACCAGGAGGAGAGGGAGAGCGAGAACCCTTGTTCATGCTGTTTGGCAATAATCACAGAGCCGAAGTCGTGCCAACAGTGAGTGCCAGATGGTGCCCATCACCGTTGTGCCATGTCTTTGAAACGGGGAGGAGAGAGGAAGATCAAGAGTGGCATGTGGAACAGGGAAGCACTGCCTAATGTGGATGATGTGTCATATAAATACTAATCACGTTAGAATCACACCCACAGCTAAATTAGATCCCTAAAGCTCTTCCACTAGCACCCACTCTCGGTCTTCTCCCTGCTTTGGCACTGTGCTTATTGTCATTATCAGACATGATCGATAGATGACATATTAAAAGCTCACTGCTAACGTGAGAAATATTTTCCCACATACTATAGTCTAATAGTGTTTATAGGTAGCATAAGTGGTAATTATTTGCTTTAGTTATGGTGAATAAATAATTTACTAATGGTTTATAGATCAGTTATAAGCATTGCTATGGGTTGCCAGGTTGTAAGAAATCACTTTGGCTCCTCCAGCAGGAATGAGTTAGCTTGAAATTAATTAGTTTGCGCAACTTGTCGTCCTCCCTTGTCTGCAGACAAGTGTTTATAGTTGTTCCCAACAAAGAGGGGATGAAAAGCCTGCAGTAGACATGATTACTGTTCAAATGAGGATAATGGTGCATGGTTTCGGTTTCTTCAAAGAAATAGTGTTACACTTGTTTTTACACACAAAAAAGGCATTCAAACACCGTAAAGGTGCAGCTGGACAGGGTTTCAGATGCTGTTCGACCATCCGCAAGTATTTCTGTTGACGCATGCTGACGCCTTGACGATTTGTTATTTCAATTAGCACCATCAAGAAAACGGCCCCAAAGGCTCAACTGACATCTTATTTTCTGGAAGAGGGCTGCAGGGCATCCTGACCAAAATCCATTTACAAACAAATTATAAACATCCAAAGCTGTAAACTTGATGGATTGTTGTAAAAATCCCTTTTCAATGATTTAAAAATATGTACTTACTTCCACCAAGGTTTGTTTATTTGTCAGCATGATTACACAAATAAATAAAAATAAAAACACAAACTAGCATAAATATAAAAGATGAGCAAAAATGATGCACCTTAGAGTGAGAGAGGTTTTTCAGTTCAACTGTATTAAAGCCATTAGTTTCCATTTATAAACCCTTTACAGGGTTTTTATTAGAAAATGATACTGCATTTATATTGAACAGGGCTTCATATATGTATGTTGTTTTGACACTAATATGACAAAAAAATAATAAAACCTAACTAATTTAACTTAACTTCACTTACTAGCTTTTTCCCACATCTCATGGTCTTTGTGAGCGAATGTTTACTCAGTGTCTTTACTGTGTGTGTGTGTGTGTGTGTGTGTGTGTGTGTGTGTGTGTGTGTGTGTGTGTGTGTGTGTGTGTGTGTGTGTGTAATTTACATACTAATGTAGGTTAATATCACCCAGTCCAAGTTCATACACTTGGGATTTGTTTATTTACTCCAATTTTCTTTGCTAGTTTTTTGTCAATGATCTATGAACCTCTTTTATACAACATGAACAGTGCTACACTAAAAATGATCTCTGAAAACCTGTATTGTCTTAGCAGCAGTTGCAAAACTTCAACTTATTCTGTTGAATATGCCTGTTATGTATTTTTAGCTCTTAAGTCATGCAAAAAACAAACAAAAAAAAAACAGTTGAGATAAACACTGGTGTTAATCAGCTCTCTGTTTTCTGCATCTATGCACAGCGATCCTCCCCGCTGCTCACCTCAGCCCTTAATCTTCATTACCCCAGAGAATGTCTTTATCTGTCCCACCTCCAAGTGCTAGAGAGGCGAAACAAAAACAGGCCCCTCGCAAACAATGAAGAAGGCCTCAATACATTAGTATGTATTTATGAATGGGTATGACAGAGATAATGATGGATGGATCCTAACTGCTGGTTGTTTTTTTTTTTTCTCCGATGGCAAACTGCCACCCTGCCGTCACACCTCTCTCTCGCTCTCAGATCTCCTCAGTAGCCACTCATCCATCAGAGCCTTCCACTCCAGCAGCTATCACTCAATACCTCAGTGGTGCTGTGGACAAACAGGTAACCCACTACGTGCAGGCCGCCATCACCTCTTGCCTAGCTGACTTACTGTACAGTTCCTTTGTCAGGATAATATGTAGGTGAACAAATTACAACTTTCCCAGTAACAACAAAACTCAACAGCACTTCTGTTTCTACCCCTTTGCTGAGCATTGGATAAATATCCATTTGTGGGAGGGTGCTGAGGAAAAATCCTGGCTTGAATTTTTGCACAGACTGGGTAAGCACACCTCATCACATATGTTGCACTAAATTTGGCCCAAAACAGCCCTGGGAGGCCGAAGCAGAAAATTCTGGTCCAATTTCCTCAAAACCAATACTCAGCGTGGGTCGAGACGGATTCACACTGAGTTGTGTTTAACTTTAACGTTTACACTAAAACTGTGCTTATGCTCAGCCTTGCAGTTTGACTGAAGTGTCTCTCGTTCAGCAGTTCAGCCCACAGGGAAGGTTAACCATGCCACAGCTCACAGTTTTCTGCCCTGAAGTTCAGAAGCAGCGCTGCATTAAAGCTGTGGGAAGTTCAAGACCACCCACCTAGTTACCTCTGTAACATCTAAGGATGAATTCACTGTTTATTTATTAAAGCTTTGTTAAAGCTTTTTATATTGACAGTGAAAGCTGTCACTAACAGTGATCAACCCACTGATAATTAACACCTGACTCTGCAGTTCCCCTCAGCTCTGCAGAACTTTATGCTAGATGTTTCCCTCAGGAGTTGGTGGAGAGGAAAGACAGAGCTAAAAGAAAATGATTATTGACTTCAAATTCACCAGGTGACCAAAGACTCCACTCCTAATGAGTAATAATGCTGTTCCGTAACTGTTACTTGTGTAAAGAAGCAGCAGTTTGCTAACTGCTCAAAAGGTGACAATATGTCAATGTTGCTGCCCCCAAGTGGCCAAAAATTTAATGCAGGTTTAATTTCCTTTTTTCTGAAGAGAGAAAGAAGTTATTTCCTTGTCTCTTGAAACAAACCTGTTATTTTGTCCATCAACAGCCAAACGCGATGCATTTATACTGTCATGGTGTAGGTCTCACTTACCACTACCTCTTTAATGCCACATTTACCGATCAGGTTGCTGAAAGCAACTTCCGACAGAGACAGTTAGGTGATAGCAGCGTGCACACACAGTGAACTCCCAAAGTAAACCAGTAATGAGTGTGAATTCATAGCGAACAGCTTTTTTCCCACAGAGCAGATCCTGGATGCTGAGCACTGCCAGCGTTGCTTTTGGCTGCTGGTTCAGTGTATGTGAGTTTGTCTCATTTATGCACTTTGTTCAGCATCTTCCCATGGTACAATGAGCTCTACTGAGTAAACAAAACACTGACAGTTAGATCACAATACCAGGTCAGGTCTTAAGCTGGTACAGGCTAACTCTGATGGGACCGTAAGCTCCTGGCCTACATCTGCTTTTATTTCCTCATCCCTATCTTGCGTTTCCTCAGTAATCAATCTTAACCTCACTTGCTCTTTATTTACAAAGCTATTTGATGCAGAGGATTTTCTCTGATCTTAAACCTTACAGGTGAGGTTCATTTGGTCTCTTCAGTAAACAACATTTTGTGTTATTTATTCATCCACATGGAGGGCGAGACAAACAAGGTGAGAGCCTGTACTTTCTCACCGTAGGAATGGCCGTGCTGTTGATTTTTTGGAAAACAAAGCACCGTGGAAAGTGCCAGAGGTCGCTAATAAGGTCACACTGGTAAAGTCTGCATGAGTATTTGCAATAAAAAATGTAAATATCAGGCATTCTTTATCCCACAGTGGAAAATAGATGCAAGAGAGAGGACAGAGATGGAGGGAGAGACAGTAATATTAGGGCTACACAAGGTTAAAATAATCCACAACAGGTTTCCCTTTGTTTATTCCAAACTGCTGCCAAGAACTTTAGCACTTAGTTATGAAGCCAAATGTACTGACCTTGAAAAAGGCCAGCTTTGTATCCTAGCACTCAATACAACACAATGTTCGGTCTTATGGTAAGAGGTGTGGTGTTGTAATGTGATCTGACTGCTGGTGATGTGCATTTAGGCTTTTAGCGTCCTATGATTAGCATAAATTATATCGCATAGTCAAACCCTGCCGTGGATAGCTTAAATCATACGATGATGAGTCCCTGAGGTATAAGTCATGTTTACAGTGTCAGTGTCTGTGTTTTTTCTTGCTCAGTCAGACAGTCTCCTCCCAGCGATACACACTGAAATAATGCTTTGCCTCACCATTCTCGGCTTGTTGCAGACATCAGTTTCAATTGGTTGTGACCCGAGTCTGCGCTCTTGTTAGTGAAACCTTTTCTATGTCTTCAGTTTGTGATTGAGATTTCTTTCAGGCCTCTGTGAGCTTTGATAGATGAAGGTCTGCATATGCAGGATTACTGATTTCAGTGTTTTTCTCCACAATAAAACTTCCTCTGATAGCTCCGCGGCTTCACTGGGACCCACCCTCTGTCAGTCACAATCAGTTTGAGCCATCAGACAAAACAAGACGCCGCAGCCAGCTCTCAAAAAGGTGAATCTGACAGCAGCAAAACTTGATTGACTAGACTGGCTGACTGGGTGTCTAGCTTGAGATCTCCCCTTAATTATCTCATTATCTTTAGATGTAAAGCAATTTTTCATGATTACAACTTAATTATCTTGAGCCAAGATTTTATTTTTAAGCCTGTCATCCTGACGTGCCATGAAATTCTTGTACAGACATTCATGTTCCCCGGTGGATGAATATTACTGACTGGTCGTGTTTTATGTGGTGCTCTTAACTTTTTCTTATAGGCACCTTGTGGTGCTTGGCCAAATTCTAGGCTGTCTATTGCACTTACTGTCCAATATTTCTAAGTGAGTCTCACAAGAGTTTCTGCTTGTCTCAGACTTCACCTGACTTGCCTTGAATAACTTAACAAGTATTGATCAGTGCTATAAAACTCTGTCACACACCTCAACCTCTACTTTTACTACATTTTAAGTTGTGTATGCAGGTGTAGGTATTTTTGTATAATAACTTAAAATATATATACAGTGGTGGAAAGTTTTCAGACTCCCTTAAGTTTTTACACAATATTAAAAAAAATATTATCATGAAATATTTGCAGAAAAATCTTTTTTGTATTTCACAAGGTGTGGCTGCATCAGACAGGCACAAACAAAACAAATGATTTCTTTATTGTTATCAAGAAAAAAAATAGCAAAACTAAATTCTTGATGATGTCAGTTCTCAACATTGTCATTATCAAAGTTAACAAATAGCAAAGAATGTGTTCAAAACTGAACAAAAAATAAATAAACCATCACATAACAACATTAATATTTAGTACTCCTGCCATTAGCACGCAGTAGCGCTTTAATCCTGGCTGGCATGTTCTCCACGAGCCTTTCACTCTGTTGAGGGGTAATCTTCTCCCATTCTTCTTGAATTATTGTTTTTAATTCTTCCAAATTCTTTGGTTTCCGCATTGAAACAGACCTATTGATCATGTCTGGGGACTGAGCTGGCCACTCTTAGACCTGGATATTGTGCTCCTGCAGCCAAGATCTACTTGACCTGGATGCGACCACAGAATCTTCTTCCAGTTCCTGGCTATCCAGTCCTTGTGTGCTTGGGCCCAGCGGTGCTGAGCTAACCTCCGCCTCTCGTTGATCAGGGGCTTCTTAATCTCTGTTTACATAACACTCCTTCTCAGCTCAGTGCAATCTGAATGTTAATGCAGGTTTCAAAGAAGGATCTTTAAAGCCAGACCACAGTTTGGGATGCTCTGTGACAGCCAAGCAGCTGCTGGGACCATCTCACAATAATAGTCCGGGGAGGGTGTAATACCTCAGGGTACAGCCTGTTCTCCTGAGTAGTAATAGGGAGGTTGTTGTGTGTAGATGTTGACAGGTTGGGGGTTGTAGTAGATGGTGGAGTGTCTATATATGTGCGTGCACACGTGCACATTAATCTTTTTGTGCGCTGGCACATACAAACATTTGTGGGTGTGGTACCTCTTCACAGATGAACACTGCTCTCTACAGAGATTGACTGCTCATGTAATACCTGCTGAAATGAAATGTTCTCCTTTTTTAAAAAAAAAAAAATTCAGCCTATGGGAGAGAAAATTGCAAATATATTTCGAGTTGATTGCCTTTGCACTGCTATATTTCTGCTGAAAGTCTCTCTCCTCTGCCATTCAGCAAAAGCACAGAGGAGGAGAGATGGAGGAGAAATGATGATCTCCTGCTGGTGCTGTCGTATGAATGTTTTATAGATGGAGGGATGAAAAAGAGATGAAGACCTGCTCAACCTTTCGTCTTATATTATTTTTAAAATATTGTTTTTAGCATGTCAAATATTTAGCCTGTATCCAATCTGACTGCACTTAATGTCCTCATTTGTAGAAAGTGAAGCAGAAGGCGACTATCCTGCTCACCACACTAAACTGTGTGTAACTTCATCTGACTGCAGTTAAAGCTGGAGTATAACCATCAGTAATATGAGAATTTAATTTTCTCTAGTTGTTTCAAATAGCAGCTGTAAATAATCTTGAATTCCAGGCAAATTATGTGGTAACTATAAATCTGCTGAGTCAACCCCCTCTTGAGATGCACTGGGGTATTGCTCTCAGGTAAGGTCACTGTGTCCCAACTGAATGATTAAAAAAGAGGAGAGTTATACAGTAAATCTCTAAGGGTGGAGTAACGTGTGCAAAGTAAGGTCACATGGTGGGAATGGATGGCATACTGACAAGTACACTAGTTTTACAGCAAGGAATATTAACTTTTCTGGCTGATGTGTTGTTGACTTTGGAGTCACTTTGATCCTCCTACTGAAACTCTGGTATCATAATTGTTTCAGCCACTGGGACCAGAGGGATCGGACACGTGTATATATGTATAAGAAAAAAAAAAAAAAAAAAAAGATTTCCTCTGTTTTGAAGGATGATTTGTGTCTGATATGGTTGTTTAATTCTTGATGTCCGTTCTCAGTGAATGTCATCTGGAGGTTTCAAGTTTTCATATCACTCTTCTGTAAAGAGAGGATGCGCTGAAAAATGATGCCATGTATAGTTTTTATTTATCAGTTAACATCATACAAAGTGCAGTAAACATAAAAAAAATACTAAATCAAATCAATATTCTCTTTAAAACCAGTTCTCCTTCAGGTACATTTGTGCAAAGATTTTCAAGGTACTTGGCAGGTAGGTTGTTCCAAGTATCTCAGAGTATCTCACTGTTCATCTGTGGATTTAGTCTGTCTCAGTGTTTTCTGCTGAGCTGCTGAGATCAGGGCTCTGTGAGGACCAGACCATCTGCTTCAGGACTCCTTGTTCTTCTTGTCTTTGAAGATAGTTTTTTTTATGACTCTGGATTTTTGGGCTCATTCTCAGGAATCTGGGACCGATCAGACACCTCCCTGATGGTGTTATGTGAAGGATGAGAATCTAAACATCTAAAGTATCTAAAAGTTTTGCTCAGTACTGCACATCATTCAGAACAGTGAAGGTAAAGAGCAAAACACATTTGGATTGTATCTCAAGACCATGGGATTTTTGTTGTATAGCATGAAGTAAACACACAGCAGTTACTGTGCAGCTATTGTGAAAACACTTCTTTTTTTTTCTTTTTTTTTGATGAACTTTTCATGTCACGCCAGCATGATGATCCCACCCTCCAACTGACACGTGAAACCTATATTCCAGCACAGCTCTGACTCTCTACATCTGAAATATGGTCTACATCATCTGTAAAACACACCTAATTTGCCCACAGGCAGGGCCTGAGGTGGCGTGTCGCCCACGGCCAAAAAGACAAAAAAAAATGTGAGCAGAGGACAGAAGAGGAGCAGCGGGAGGAAGTGGGTTAGGTTCACAGCTTCCTGCCTGCCACAGTTTGTGGGCTCAGTGTGCAGATAATTAAGGTTGAGGGTGGACAGCTCCCTACAGCGTCAGTGTGCCTTGATCACGCAGAACTGTGGACCGGGGCTATTCATTTTCACAAAGAGGGAACACAGCAGACGCAAGGCAAGAGTCACCGGGGAGCTCTATAGGGAGCTGAGCTGTATGGTGGCACAAATAGGGAGGCTGTGAAATTGGAGGAATGGAGCACTTTATTTACTCTATTCATCTCAGGGCGGTAGAACAGCAGAGGCCTACTCCGTCAACTGACTTTCATACTGACTAGCGCCTTATTTTTTACGCAGCTTTGGAGGTTTGTTTCAAGCTGTGAAGCGTTCCCAGCTGCCACAAAGAGGTTTAGTTGAAGTGGCTTTTTTCCTACCTGCTGTAAATATTGCGGCGAGAAGAATTCCTCTCCACTGCTCTTTGTACCCACTCACTTTTTTACTGTTTACTCTGTCCGCACCCGTTGCCTGCACTTTGCTACTGTCTGGAGTTTGATGTTTCATTTGTTTTTTTTGTTGGGTTTTTTTGTGCATTAAAATACCAGTGGGCATCCAGAGTGAAGTGGTTGAGTGACTGAGGGAGTGGGAGTTATGAAGCCAGATGGAAATGAATGTGAGAGTCCTCATTGTTCTTGCCTGAAAACTCCAGGCCCCGTTGCTGCTGCTGCTGAGCTCAGTCCTCCTTGCTTCCTCTGCACCACTTCTCTCCTCATATCGTCAACCGAGGGAGTCCTCTTTATTTCCAGCATCTGTGCTGTGATGAGAAACACCAGCTAACTAGGCCACTGCATAATAAGCAAGAATAGCAGCAAAGTAAAATGAATAAAAAAAAGAAAAGAGGGAAAAAGAATCAGTTCACGGGGGGAAAGCTTATCCAACATGCAACTGCTGACAAAAGTAATTCAGCAAGCAAATATTGTCCTTATTCCTTTATTGCAGATGCATTCATTTATTATTGCTTACCGTTACCTATAGCTTCTGCAGAGGTGCACCGGAGTTCACATTTCATTTCGGCAGTGAAGCCCCTCAGCTACGCTGTCATGTGACTGACGATGCACCTTGTTCGGCGTGTGTCAGCTGCAGTCCTGGGATACCTCCTGGTGCTGCAACATTTCTGTGATACTCAGCATTTTTGCACTTGATTCACTTTGTCAACAGCTTCATTATTGTCTACTAGGAAGTGGCACATGCAGGAGTCCTCACTGCTCCTGTTTTGATGCTTTCCACACTAGTTCTTGATTGTATCTTGCACCGTGCACCCCTCTGCAATTTGTCTATGTTTCCGCAATGTTTCAGTGGTTATAATCAGTACTTGTGAAAGGGGTCACTCATAGTCATAAACCTACAGAGATTTATCACCTGAATCTTCTTTGCAGAGCTTTATAGCCACTTCCAGCTCATTGCTTTGTTGTTCGGACTCCAGCGTTACAATTTCTGTTCACACTCACTGCTCTCGTTGTGTTGCAAATACTCTCTAAAGACCCACTGGACATTACTTGCTCAGCACCAAACAGCAGACGAAGTTAGGGAAGTTAGAGACTAGCTGGGGAACCTAACAGAGCATTTAGCAGCTTAGGAGACAGATATTTCCCTGAGGATCTGGTAGAGACCAAACGTAGAGCTAAAAGAGAGTAAGTGTTGGACTTACATTTGCCAGGTGCCAGGAAACACAACACCAAATGATTGGTAATGCTGCTCTGTAATATAAGCAATTGTTTGCTAACAAGTTCACTATTTCATCTTAAAATAAAATGACACATCAAAGATTTGTTTAGCATGTGTCCACTGTTATTGTAGTTTAAACACACTGAGGCATTGTTTCTCTCTTTCTTTTTCTCTCTCCAGTGTAGAGCATGACTTTCGTCTGCAGGAAGGGCAGGTGGTACGCACATGGAAGGTGGGCGACCCTCCGGAGGGCTCACCGCAGTCCTCCACCTCCCAGCCCACCACACCCCATCAACAAGACTCCCCTCAACCGGTGCGACCCCCTGCCACCACCAAGAAGAACAGGAAGAAATGCTTCTGGTTCCTCTGAGTGCTCAGAGGATGAAGCAAGAGACATTTTGATACTGTAATGCACTGGATAGACTTCTGAAAAAAAAAATTACAAATGACTAACTTTGGTGGTTTGATTGAAAAATGTGGAATGAACTGGAGAATTAAAATTCAAACATAAAACTGTGGGAGGAGAAAGTGCCACAAAGGTTATGATTTTAGCTGCTGCTGTTGGAGCTGATGAGAATGGTTTGACTGGGGCGCACATGTTGTTACTGCTCTTAAAATGCCTCTTCAGCACTTACAGGTTTGATACTGGTGCAGGGAAGTAAAAGTGCTGAAGTCAAATAAAAGCAAAAGTTCAGTCCACAATATGAGTCACAGTTAGGAAGCAATTAGAAGATATAAAGAGAGTATATAGCAGGTGGAAGGGGGCAAGGGGCACAGTACAACAGGCAATACAGCAGAGAGGATAGAGCATATTTATAAAAGATGAAATAGAGTTTATAGGCAAAAAGGGATATATAAAAAAGAAGAAGATTCATCTTCATTAATGGACTTCATTAATGGGTCAGAACACCAGCTTTTATATCCAGAGACATTTAAAAAGAATTATTATGACCTGTATTTAAAACTTTTAATATATTGTCATTGATGAAAACCTGCTACACATGTCTACATGAAACATACAGCACATACATAAAAACACACACACACACACACACACACACACACACACACACACACACACACACACAAACACACACAGAAAATGAAATTAACTGACACATTTACATAAAAAGCAAATATAAAATGAGAAAATGGGGGGGTTGAGTTCTGTACATATCAGAGCTATTCTGCTTGGATGCTATATTTCAGATATGGATTACTGCTCTATAAAAGTATTTTACCACAGCTGGCTGGATGTGTGTTGTCATTCTGGATTAGACATATTTCAGGTCATTATCAGCAATAGAAGAATCCCAACCTCAGATTCTTTACTTTAGTAAACATACCAATACATCCATGCACTCCTACATTTAAAAACCTAACTCAAGCAAAAGTACAGATGTATTATTAGTGTTTTCAAGTCTTCTTAAAATATTAGTTAAATTATTTGTTCTCCAGGAACACTGACCACATGTTAGCCTGTTTCACACTGATTCAACAACAAACAGTGGCCATCATCATCACCACTCATCAGTCAAAGCATGAAACAAAGATGCTGTAAATGACTGTTGATTTCTAGCAAAAAGGGAAAAAACAAAACAAAAAACAAACAAAAAAACCCCCCAACATTTTTAACGTTTCGAGGACATAATGACCGAATGCAAGTAACAGAAGCTTCTCGGTCCTCAGATGGTGGCTCAGACAGCCCACTTTCCTGGACACTCTAGGGCAAGTCTCAGGAAATTAAGCCTCAGCTGTTTGATGGCTGTGAGAAGCCCCAGATATTACTACTTAGTAATTCATGACACACATAAGCTGCTACTATGAGGCTCTGAGGTGGTGTGAGATCGTGGCCTAATTTATTTCAAACTTCGGAAAGTGTTAGCTCTCAGTTTGTTTGCGTGCATGTTTGGATTTGCCCGCTTCCACTTTGCCTCAAACAAAGCAGTTAGACACTGTTTTGTTTTTGTTTTGTTGTTTTGAATAGATGTTTTTAGGCTTTCGTGTCAGCCAGTCACGAGTCCACAGTCCCTCATGTTCTGGACTTGTAACTGCCGCTTTTCCTTGCTGGGTTTTCGAGACATGAGTACACAAGGGTAAATATGTACACATGAGCAGACACACACAAACACATCAACCTAAGCTTGTTCAACAGAGGCCCCATGTTCACCGACTTAACTCTCCATCCTGCTGTGCTGCACTGAGGTGTAGAAGTTGAAAAGCTTTTGCTGCACGTAGCACCGCTTCAGAACAAGCAACACATTTACAAACAAACCCTGTCGCACACGCATTCGCCGTCACACAATTCCACTTCACACACACGCACAATCACACAGCTAACATATTGTTCTCAGACCAACACTATGCATTATCTCCCCCGCAGTTGTTCCTCTCTCCCTCACAACCAGGCACATGCTCCCTCCTAGTAGCTCTGTGTGTGCCGCGCAATGCTGAGAGGAGTGTAGAGTTGTCAGTCATTAATCTGCTACAGCACAGCCTGTAATCCTGATGACAGAGCGGAGCGGGCTTACAGAGAGCAGAGAGGATCTGAGCCCAGCCTGGAGTGGGGAACAAAGGAGCCAGAGAAGACTGGCTTTGAATCCATAAAGAGAAAGGAAGCGAGTGCGAGTGTGTGTGTGAGTAGGGATTCTGGGGTGAGGTAGGTAACTATTTTGTCAGCAGTGCTGCAGTGCTATTCAAGAATGAATGCTGGCACACACAAAAGGGAGAAAAGCTTTACATGGAAAGCAACCCGGGCTGTCAGTGTGTCACACCGACACGTCAGGTAAATGGGCTCCGGTCCAGGCTGGTCAATACGGAGCTCCGAGGAAACGCGGTGGCCAGCAGACAGAGAGCGAGAACGAGCTCGTGTTGAGGCCTCTTCAAAGAAACATCAAGGGTCAAAGTTGGCTCACGCAATTCAGCGCAACATCAGTCAAGGCTCAGCTGAAAATGAAGGAGAAAAAAATAACCTTGTCTTGAGGCATCAACAAGCATGCATAATGGGCATGTGAAAACAACTACAACTGCCCCTGCATGCTGAGAGAGGAAGCAGCAAAGCTAATACTGCATGAGTCATTGAGCTCAGGCTGCTACAGAGATATTATGTTTCACTTTACCACATTACAACTAAAGAGGTCCTTTCACAGTCAGTCAGACCGAGACGTCAGAGGTTCCAGAGATACAACCTGTCCGCCGGTCCAGCAGCGAAATAATATTATTTGAAGCCTAATGCAATAAATGATGCAACATAAACTGTGTCTTTTCTCAATGAGCTAATAATGACGCTGATAAACAAGCCCCAAAGTTGCAATGATACTTGAAAGAATTTGCTTTTCTTTGAACTGAGAGAGGAACCTCATTAGTGACCAAATAAAAGAAAAATATGGATTGAACGTGGCCCAGGGGATTCAAATTAAAATACACCCACACGCGTGCACACACACACACACACACACAATGCCTGAACACATCCTCTGGCTCAGCTCTGTAGATTTCAGAGGCATCACACACACATTCAGTATCCCAGTCATATCTATGTGTGTCTGTGTGTGTCACTGGGAAATTGTAAATAATGAATTAAAAGGTACCCATTTCAAGACAGCCCGCCAAGTTTCTGAGTCAACTGCAATAGCTTCAGATTGGTTTAATAAAATATGAGCTAAATTCTCCCTTGCCACTGCTGTCACTGACGCAAAAAAGGGCAATGAAATGTAAATACACCATGGCTCATCTGAGAGGGACACAGAAACACTGCGGACCTCAGACACCAGCCGAGGAGAAAAATATGATCATATGTTCACGGTACATATAAAAGCAATAGGAACGTGTTTGTGTGTCAATAATCTGCATAGGTTTTGATTAGTCTTTGGATGTTTTTGCCTTCACAGAAAACTTCAGAGTGGGCAGGCACAGCAAAGATTTTAAGAAAGAGTGGGATGATGTGCGACAAGGGCCCAGACCGAAATC
Source organism: Toxotes lorentzi (assembly GCA_037833715.1). Classification (NCBI taxonomy): domain Eukaryota; kingdom Metazoa; phylum Chordata; class Actinopteri; family Toxotidae; genus Toxotes; species Toxotes lorentzi. The sequence continues at coordinate 14,314,585 of JBBMJY010000008.1, read as the reverse complement.
ATGTTGGAGGAGGTTCAGAAGAATCAGAAGAACTTTCCAAATGTACACACTTAGAGCTCAGAGGAACATCGGCATAAGATCTGGGCTCTGAGTGAAGCTTTTGCTGCGTGCCCATTCCTTCAATTGTAATGACTTTTTTTAATATGTATTTTTTGGGGTATGTGAGCTGCCTACCTTCATGCTCCAAATACAGTCAAAAAGTCGTTAATCTTAAGGCTGAAACACGCTTCTGTGTTTCAATTTGACGCCCCTAGGCGAATGTACAGGGGGTTCATTTGACACTCATGTGGCTGTTTCTTTAATACTTGCACATTAACTCCCATGGCATTTTTTTTCTTTTCTGTTTCAAACCCACCTCCCAACAGGAGGTGGATGAATCAGGCAGTTTGCTTGAACCAGGAATTAGGTCTCATTGAGCCTTGGAAAAAAAAAAAACGGCCCTGGGTAAAAACACAGCCTCTTCTTTCATTTCAATGCAGCCAGAGGGCACCAGGAAGAAAAAGAACGGCAGGGTCAAGGGAAAAAGTTGGTGGCCAGGCAAATACACACAATTCTGGTACATTACCTTGTAATGTGAGTGTTGTATTCCTGATTATTGCCACTGAACTAACTTTCCAGAGTTGTAAAACAACCACTGTACCCTTCACTGCAAAAGGTCACAAAAAATATATCAGTTCTGCATATATCTATGCAGAACTGTAACACACATACACTTTGTAGTAAGATGTAGTGTTTTTTTAAGTGAACATACTGTAGTTTCAAATAGGCACTGCCCCATACACAAGTATTGTCATACACAAGCATAAAGTCTGACAGTTCACAAGCAAAGGAACAAAACCCAACAAGGCAGCTAAAGCAACACTGTGGATGACAGTGTTCAGAACTTCAAAATGTGAACTTCTTACCATGACATGTCATGCGGCAAAACTCATGACGCTGAACAATGAGGGTTTATAAAACAGTAAGAAAATTTGAGCTAAGAATAAATAAGAGTTCATGCCTATGCTGCCTGCAGGGCAGTCAGTGTGCTCAGGAACACGTTTGACAATTATTTTCAGGGGAATGTGTCACTGTTTGAGAGGACTTTTCTGAACATCAAAGTCAGTCTCTCTGAAGACATGTTAGATAACTTCAAAGTCCTGTGACTGCTTTGCCGAGAGGTGCTTTTCCTTTGTTTTGTTCAGCTAGTTTGTTTTGTACTCCACTGAGGAGTAGATGATAAAGACTGTGAGTGCATATTGCATCACGAACCTGCTCTTTGTAATGTACGATTCAAGGACACAGTGGACATCGAACATAGCTTTAAACACCAAAATATTCGGACAGGTTGGTAAACAAGAAGCTTGTAGAGACCTTTTTCAAATGGATTTCTTTTTTGATTTCCTGTAGCAATTGGCATGAATTGACATGTGATGACAGAACTACATTATTTTGGGATTCTGAAATTTTCTGATTGCTTTGTACTTTTATCCTTCTAATTTTTTTTTTCGTTAAGCCTCTTAATTTTCTGATCCACAACAGAGAACACATGCAGGTGGCAACCATTGGGGTTGCATGTACCTGCATGTCTTCTCTAACTGACATTAGCTCAGAACTGGTCATATCAATCAATATCTGGCTTTTTCCAGACTTCTTTTTCCCCTTAATGAACAATATGGCACATGAACAAAAACTTTCCTGCCAAAGTTTAAATAGTTTTGTTTTTTTCACTTCATAGATTTTTGTCTGTGCTCTCCACACTGGTTTTAAGCAATCAGGATTAATCAATATCTCAATCAGAAACTTTATTATTGTTGATGGGTTGTTTGTTTGTGTTGCCAGGCCACTGCCAATCAAATTTGATCACACAACACAATCCTGATAAAGCAGATTAGTTGAAATTTTTGAGTGTCAAACGTTTGTAGGAATGGTTTCACGTTTCGGAAAATACTCTGATTCACTTTATTGTCGAGAATCAGATGAGAAAATGGAGCCAGTTCACACCAGATTTTCAAACAGAATGAAAAACGTGGTCTCATTATCCTCATATATCTCTCAAAGAAAGTAGAAAGAAAGTAAATTAGTGTACTTTCCCAAAATGTTGAACTGTTATTTTAACAATAAATACTTAAATTTTGATTTAATTTTGATTGTTGCTAATAGACATGAATATTTAAGGTCATATACTTACAGTAAGATTTGAAACCAAATCAGTTTTCAGGAGCTTTAAATATTTAATATTAATACCCATCTGGTTTTCTATCTAAATACAGTCTGATAGAAAAGACCAGCTGCTGCCTTATCAGAGATGATCAGCTTTTGTGCTGACTTTTATTTCCCACAGCAAATCAGCAGCAAGAGGCTGATGCCTGTAACTCCTCTTAATTAGTACCAGATCCCCCAACAACATGCAATATAAATCACATTATAAACCTCATCTACCTGCCACACATGTAGTGGGTCTCCAGTGGCATTATTATATATGACTAATGCTGTGGCATTAATTGAAATTACTGTCCCTGAAGATCAGTGTCAGTGGATATTACAGAGCCATCTCCATGTGTTGGGCTGGAGCAGATTCAGGCAATGTAATCTATAGTATGAACCAGATAAATGAAGAGGAAGGACAGTACTTATGAAAATGAAAAGAACAATCTGTCTAATCTATCTGTACCTGTCATGCACTAATCATGAAGCACTGAAAAAGTATAGTTTCACTTTGCGTCCATTTAATTTCATTTTAATTTCAGTAAAATAATTTTAAAAAAAGAGTACTTAGACTTATATTTTGATTTTTGTGAAAATATTACCATAAAATGTTTAAACAATATTATAGTGTGATGCATAGTTAAAAATATGCAGCCGGACTGTTTTAATGCCAGGACAATCAATTTCACTGGGGCTTGGTCTGATGTAACGCAAACCAGGCAACATTTCTACTGAAATAATGCACAAAGATTCAACTAAAATTAACATACTGGGACATGTTGCATCACATATTGTGGTAATCCTCCTTCAGTTCCTATCAACTCCAGCCATTTGCATTTCTCTGTGTAACACAGTATTGTAGCGTATGAAACATACGATAATAAGCTATGCTGGCACTGGATGTTCAGTTGAGATCGGCTTTTTCTGTAGTATGCTACAATATAAGAAGATGAATAGAGCTCTCCAGCTTTGTAGATCACACATAAGCGTTTCGTTTTGTTCATCTCCTCCCCCAGTTTTCTTAACAACTGTTCTTCACTAATAACCTTATGTAAAACAAGTTGTGTTACCAACGTGAACCCAACTAAACAGTACAGTCCCCCTCACTTTTACAGTTCAAGTTTGGCTCCTTCACTAAAAGACCACTAGACCACTGTGTCCTCTCACAGAATCCATTTTGATCGACTCAGAGAAGAGTTGCCCTCAGTTATTACCCTACACACAGAGCTTTTAAGCTTTTCAAGCAGTAGGGGGTGATTTTCACACTTGTTTGCCCAGGATTTTGCTTCTCAGGCAACACACTAGCTGCCCTTTGTCAGGGCAGCTGGCATGTTGTGTCAAACATTTTTTTTTACATAACACAATAACCAGAGCTATCAAAAGGTCTCTATCAGGCCAAGCTAGACGTTTCCCCCTGTTTCCAGTCTCTGTGCTAAGCTAAGCTAAGCAGATGCTGGTTATAGCATCACAGTTTCCATACAGACAACAGGACTGTTGTACTGATCTTCTTATACATGTGCATTGTTACCAATACTTATAGAATATACTGTACGTAATTTCTCAGTTCACCCACTGCCGTTTATCACTGTTCAAGTTTCTTCTCCATCTGTGTCAAACTCAAACATCAAAATTTAAGAATATCTTAATGGTCTTTTTTATTCACCATGAAGGATTTTTTTTCCCGATTTCTTCAGACTGACCCAGTTAAAGCAGTGAATTTTTACATGCAGGGATATTGCTTCACAATAAACTGACTGCTGTGGTGCCAAGGGGAAAGGCATTTGGCCAAAAAAAAAAAAAAAAAAGAAAAAAAGAAAACATTGCCTCAAGGCAAATAGTATTTTCCTCCCAAAATGCTTAACACATCATCTGGGCTCATGATAAGTTTTTTGTTGCAAACACACAGGTCAATCATGTACAATCATCTTACACAGTGACTACATGACTCAGTATGTCATTATGCATGTGGAACAGATTATAGCAGAGATCAGAGATACTGTAAGTTACTTTTTCCATTTCAAACTAATATTGTTTCTAATCAGTATTTAGATTTAGATCAGATTTATTAAAAAAAAAAGTTATTTCAATGAAACCATCTGAGAAGTTTAGAGGGAAAAACTAAAAGAAACCACTCATAGACATCATAGACAAACATGTGATTAGAGGCCCCAGCTAGACTCTGCTTTTTTATAAGGAGCCACAAGACAACTGCTCCTTTAATCTTTTACAATGTGTTGTATTTTACACGTTTTTAAAATGTAAAATATTAATCTGAAAAGTCAGGAACCACAGCTGTTAAATAAATAAGTGTAGTGGGGGTAGAGAGAGCAATATGTCCCCCTGAAGTGTAGTGGAGTAGAAGTATGAAGTAAAGAACAAGTAGTATAGTTATTCGAGTACTGCAGTAAATGTAGTACATGTAGTGCAGTAATTTTTTTTTTTTTTGTATCATGTGCATCGATCACTATAAAGAGGATAAACAAGACCAGCTTTAATGTAATGGTCCCATAAAAAAAATATTATTGTCATTAATGTAACCTATTGTCTTGATTTTATTTGTATTATTTTACATGTATTATTATTATTATTATTATTATTATTATTATTATTATTATTATTCAAAACATCGGAAACCACATGGTGTGTGTGTGTCCCATCCCCTCCACCTCCTCATACCGACAGTCGGTCATTCATTAATGTTGCTCCCTGGTGCTGTTAGTTTATTATGGAGACCTAAAAGATGTTGACAGCGTTATTTCATTTGACTGCTTTCTGTGTTGCTCATATCTGTTTAATCAGCAGGGGAAATTAATGTCGGTCTCTTTGACTAAAGTGTAACATAGAGATGAGGCTGCGCCATAAATAAGGACATTTTGTTGTGGGCTGTAACCCACAGGCCGGATCCTTAGAAAAGGACACGCTGTAGCTGATCCCTGGCTCCCATGTTGAAGCAGTAATTTGATAGCTGCTTATTCCCGGTGAAGGACAGTCAAGTCTCTGACAACTTCAGCCGACAAAGATCCTTCCGTTTTCTGCAGAACATCTGATGAAACTTTCACGGTGGATTTCAGCTTCCAGTGAAAACTATGAGAAACACCTTAAGCAGCAGAGCAGACAACGGGGAACACGCATGAAACACCTGGGCACAGTCTAATTAGAGGGAAGCTCTTCACCTGTGCAGTGATGGCGCGTTTTTGGGGGCTGTGGATGGGAACTCTCCTCCAGTTTTGCCATGCAACGATTTACACCAACGACTGGGCGATAAGGATACGAGGAGACCTCGAGTCTGTGAACAGAATAGCAGAGAAATATGGATTCACAAACATGGGTCAGGTACGTGTGATCGAACAGGCACCAAACATCGGCACACCGAGCATTTGAATTATTGATCTCCATTGCTGTCAGAGCCCTTCGTGTGTCAGCTCAGTGTGTAGGCCTTTAGATTAAGAAAACTTCAAATTAGGCTGCAGCCAATGTAGAGACATGAGCTACTGCAATACAAGAAACAAATGAAGACAAGCCACAGGATATATTGTCTCAAACCTTAAAAATCTTTGTCCCATGTAGCCAATTCCCAGACTTCCACAACTGCAATGCCATATAAAACAGTATCGGTATATAACATAAATTGTGTTTTATTTGAAATTTTGTGATTAAGTGCAGTAAATACCATTGTGTTTGCAGTTCACTGTCAGCCATCTGCTTGGCGACTGGAAACTATGTTCCCACACAGTGTTTGTGAAGATTTTAAATGTTTCTTGATAGTATTCAGCAGTCATCTATTTGGTATTTGGTAGTATTAAACTGCCACTGAGATGGTGCAAAATTAAGTTAGAATATGAATTTATCTTACAGACTGAACGTTTTCTCCAACACTGCTGGAGAACTTTTTAGACCAGAAGTCGGCAGCTGCCCATCTACATTACAAGCCTGTCGAGCTGCCAGAAATCTCATCTCTTGCCTTCATTTCAGTGTCCTGACCTCCACCATATAATTATCCAAACGGTTAAACCCAGAAGAACCAACATCCAGTGCTTTATTGCCATTTCAATTAAGGCCCGCAAAGCATTTGTCAGTAGTCATGTTCATGAAAGAAATAAAAGCAGATATCGAACAGACCAGACTCGTCTTTACACCAGGAAAATGACCGAATAAAAACAAAATCAATAAATAATAAAGCAAATAAATAAAACAGAGCGAGTTATAGAGCCCAGACCCATAAAATTCAACATGTACTCCCTTGGTACAGGTGCTGTAATGAAAGTTGCAGGTCTTGGTTCTTATGTTTCACTGTGGGTGATATGAACCTCAGAGACCCTTTGAAATTGGAAAAAAAAATACTTTGCTTTATAGAGATGAGATCTGAAATCAAAGAGCAAATTTCACAACAGAGACATCAGGGAATAAATTAGTACTGTAATTTATTCTTGTCAGTCACAGGAAATGGGCAACACTTTTTCATTAAACATGAATTACTCAGAGCTCCTCTTCTTACTGTATATATTAAATAAATCTGCTAACGTCATGGCATTATGGATACAAATACACACACACACACAGTATGTGCACATATAAGGCACACTCACACAAACACACATGAGCAGCATTGTGGCTGAAGTCTTGTGGCTCAGGTTGCCTTTGCCTGAAAAACTATCACAGGTGTAAGGTTGCCGTCTTAATGAAAGACACCAAGGGCAGTTTCATAATTTAGCAGCTATTTAGAGCAGTGAAAGAGCGGGATGAGCAGCACACCTCTACCTGAAAACAAACTAATTCAGAGCACCTGATGTCTGTTTCACCAGATTGGAGACCTGAAGAGTTATTACAGTTTTCGCCACAACGAGACAGCGAAGCGGTCCACTGTGTCCAACAAAGAGGTGACTGTTAGCGTCGCCAAGGAGACCAAGGTAGAGTAATGGGATATGAGGAGAACTGGACGACTCTGCTGGATTATTAATCAGCTGCATGTCCCTACCTCCAGATACAAAGACATGAGCGCACACATGTTCATACAGTGGCCCCTCCTACACACAGACACACGCACTCTTCCCCTCACATCATGGACCAACACATGCACACACCTACAAAACCTAAAGATGCCAAGAGTCAAAGAGGTACAAAATGCACAGTATTACACACCACATTTAAATAATAATTTCCCTAAGGACAAAATCACATTCAAAAGAGAAAACACAAACTTTGTGGGAAATGCGTTTCAAATACAAAGAATGCTGCAAATATGAAAACACATTCAACAAGAAATGCTACACCAGCAGTGATCTGGGACTTCAGGGGGAAGGATGGGCTCAATTTGGGTGAGCGTCAACATTACAGATGGAGTTTTTCAGGGTAAAAAAAAAAATGTAATTGACAGTGAGCGTAGTAAAAGATACACATCTTACCTACTCTGTAATATATATTGAAAATTTTACTTTTATTGAAATTTGGTCTGAGTGCACAGAGGCAGCACTGTTGTTAAACTGTCCAATAAAACATGTATTTATAATGTATCCAGTTTTACTTTCAGACAAATTGGAAGCAACAAATATTAGGTACATTTCAAGTCTAAAATATGACGCATTTCAAAACGCTATAAACACCAGAGCCAGTAGTAAATTACCAAAGAACTCGCCAAGAAAAGCTTGTTCTCGACAGGATGACGGTGCACACTGACCTGCCGGTATCTAAACACACATTATTTGGATAAACTGACCTTGTGTTCTAAATCTAAATGGTTATTTCTTATGTGAAGAATGACCAGAATTTAATAAATAAAAGCATCTGTATAATGTTGTTCTTTATCCATATTGAGTCCATCACTCCTCCTACGCTTTCACTCTTGTGTCTTTGTTTGTTTGTTTGAAGTGTTTATAAGTGCAAATACTCTGTGTGTTCCTTTTAAGGTGGAATGGCTCCAACAGCAGGTGGTCCAGAGAAGAGCAAAGAGGAACTCCAGAGCAAGTCACATCTTCTCCATTTCAGACATGAAAACCAATCTCCCTCCTGCCCACCCTCAGTACAACCACACGCTACACTTCAATGACCCGCTGTGGAACAGCCAGTGGTACATTGTGAGTCAGATCTTTTTTTCTTTTCTTAACTAAGCTAAAATCTGAAACACAGACACACAGACCTAGACAGACAGAGCCTAAAATAGTCCCTGATTTATTCTTTACTCCCAAAGGCTAAATTGGATGTCCCGCTATTTGCTCCACAGCACTGCAGTGATGAATCCAAAGGCTGCCAGTCTTGTATGAACATTGTGGCGGCCTGGAGGAGAGGGTATACAGGGGAGGGTGTGGTGGTGTCTGTCCTAGATGATGGCATTGAGAGAGAGCATCCGGATCTGAAGCCAAATTATGTAAGTGCCCTGGGATGGGACGCTCTTCTCGGGAAGGGGACATTAATCATAAGCAATTTGGCAGAGCTCTTAGTGTAAGAGGGCAGAGCTGAGACAGATATTGCAGGCAGAGCTTTTGGGCCAAAGGTTTGGAAAGGCCGACTAAGAGTATTGGAATGGACATTAAACGTCTGATCCACTTAACTGTCGAGTGGACTGGTGAATAATGCTCTTTGTGATTTGTCTGATGAAACGGAGAGAGATAGCTGCTGGCATCTTGTTATGTGCTGCTACTTACTATCCATCTGATTCAGGATCCTCTCGCCAGCTGTGATGTGAACGGACAAGACCAAGATCCTTCTCCGAATTATTCAGACAATGCTGATAACTAGTGAGCACTACTTATTTCTAGATTTGTCTTTGCACCTGTTTTGTAGTTTTCTTTTCCAGTCTTAGTTCTAACGTTAATTACTGCATGCTTTTCCCTTCCATTTTTTTTCGGTAATTACATGCATATATGGATATGCAAATTCCCCAGTCTGAATTCTGTCTTCTCACTGGTTTGATGTAACGGAAATAGCCTGTCTTCTCCTCATGCATATGCATCTAACCTCATGTTCTGATGTTCTCCTCCTTTCTCTGAAGCCATGGGACTCAGTGTGCAGGGATGGTTGTTGCCGCTGCAAATAACTCTCAGTGCACTGTTGGAGTCTCTTTCCATGCGCGAATAGGCGGTGAGTCCATGTGATGACATGAAACTAGCGTGCCGAAGGACTTTTGGAGGTCAGAGTTTGGTGTATACTGGATTCAAACTTTATCTTTTCCCTTCTGTGCCCTTTAACTGCAGGCATTCGTATGCTGGATGGAGATGTGACAGACATCACAGAGGCCCAATCACTGAGCTTCAGACCACAGTATATTGATATTTACTTAGCCAGCTGGGGGCCAGAAGATGACGGAGCTTCTTTGGAGGGACCTGGGCCTCTGGCTCATCTTGCTTTACAGAACGGCATTAAAACAGTGAGCGGAAAGAGAGAGAGAGAAAATTTGTGCATGAAAGAGAAAGGGGGGGATAAAAAGCTTGCTGACTGTGTGTGTCTTTGTCCTACCTGTGGCTGTATATTTACTTCAAGGGCTTAACACTCCTCCTTATCAATGTGTAAATATCATTAATAAATTAATCACCTCTGTCTGCTTCCCCAATTAATCTCAGGGCCGGCATGGGAGAGGCTCTGTTTTTGTCTGGGCATCAGGGAATGGAGGGCAAAGAGGTGACCACTGCTCCTGTGACGGCTACAGCAGCAGCATCTACACTATCTCTATCAGTAGCAGCACTCGGTGTGGAAGGCAGCCAGATTACCTGGAGCAGTGCCCCTCCACACTTGCGACAGCTTACACTGGAGGGGAGACAGAGGAGATGGTGAGTAGAGGCTGTGAGAAGCATAAGAAGCGTCCTCTATATGGTCATAAAATACCAAAAGGTATATAAAAGTCTTTATGTGCTGAAATGGGTCTGAATGGATAATGGAAACAGAATTACCAGAATAACCTGGAGAGTCTTTTTAGTCTGTGCACAGCAGGTGAGCTGAATGTGCAAAAATGTGAAACTTGTCTAAAGACAAACCTGCAATTCCACATTTATGAAGATAGATTTTGTGTTAAAATTAAGCTTCTGCTTTTAAGGGCGTTTCTACTTTTCCTGTAATGCTTCCCCATAACCCAAGTTACATTGTCCTCGTCAGATTCCTGTCTTGAAAATTATTTGATAATTACACACTCATAAAATGAAACATTATGTTAACCTGCTATGAAATATGTAAATTGATTTTGCACCATAACTCCTGATAGATACATGACAAGTGAAAAATAAAAGTATTGTAGGTCAGGTCTGACTATCCAAGAACAGCTGGAACATTGGCTTACACTGGTAAAACTCCCTTTGCTTTTCCTGCAGAGCTAAATGGAGACTGTGCAGACAGTGTGTAGTGTGTTGTGTTATGATATTAATTTTGTTGCCTTTAAGACTTTCTCTCTTTGGATAATAAAATTAAAACCAAATTTGAAAACTCTTTTACACTTTTACATCCTTTTTGATGATGACATTTGTAACTTAGGCTGAGCGAGGTATTAAAGTCTGTAGCTGTATTTAATTATCACCGTCGTCTTGGCAGCTGCTTAAAGCCAGAAGACACACATTTGGGAAATGAGGTGGAGCCTGGGGGGAGCAGTGTTGGGGGCAAGCAAGCGACAACTTCTGAAGTTGAGTGTGATATCCTGAGACACCTGTCAATCAAGCAAATACGCCCCAGATACACACTGTGAACTCTCTTCCTGCTGGAACAATAACTTATGAATTCACAAAAACATGAAGAAATGAGATTAGCTAATTAAACCCTATAACCTCCTGTGGAAAATTGTTCTGCCTCTTCAGGGCATTTTCACATTCACTTTAACAGAGTATTTTTGGAGCCTACAGTTCCATCATGGTAAAAGCCAATAGAGGAGCTGCATTGTGAGAAACTTCCACATCGACTTCAGCATTCGGTCGAGTTGCAGCTTGGCTAATTATACAGCAGGAACCTTTGTAAAACATCCTGAAAACAAAGACTCAGGAGGACTCTGTAGTATGCCAGCATAAGTAGTGTGGCCAAATGAAAGCTTCCTAATGCTGGAAGAGAACAGAGATCCTCCTATAGAATATCTAATTACCTGCTTCTCTTTTTTTTTTTTGGCCTGATTGGCAGTAATGTTTTATTTCTCATGGCAACCCACCAGTGAAGAAAGGCCATAATTATATGTAACTGTGCATTGTAGGTTCAAGGCTATTGGAAAACAGTATACAGTAACAGATTGCACTGAACATTGTCTCCACATCTTTATATCTTAAATTGTATCTTGTCAGGCAAGAAAAAAAATTCAATTTCAATTCATTTGTGTCCCACTTCATGTTATTTGCAAGGGTCACAGGTATATTGGGTGAATATAGAGGGCTCCTCTTCTTGTTTTCATGCTGACTGAGGGGTTTTCCACTTGTGTTTTCTTTTGGTAGTGCAATGAGCATCTGGCCATACTCCACTTTCATTTCATACATCCAAAACCCATTAACTTAATGATTTGTGTTCTTATAATTTGTTTAATAAACCATTGTTGGTTCTGTCTCTGATTGACCTCATGTGTACCTGAGACTTGAGTGAGCCTGTCACCAATGTCAATTCAATTTCGACTTTTTGAAACAAATATGTGTGTTTGTGTTATGTGACCAGTCTCTTAGTATATGAGGATAATATATAATATGTGCATTATATAAAACGCAAGAGAAAAATTATATTCTGCCAGATAATATGGTATTGGAAAGAAGAAACAGGAATAAGCATAGGCATTAGCCTTGGGAAAAAGCTGAATTCTGGCAGGTAAATGCTGTTAATTATTGAAAATATCTGGTGTCCTCCACAGGTGACGCTGGGTCCACAGCAGGGTTGTAGCCGGGCTCATTCAGGGACCTCCCTCTCCTCCTCCATGGCTGCGGGTGTCATCGCTCTCACTTTGGAGGCCAAGTAAGCAGCTCTCCCACTCACAAAATCCATACGTACAGGCACCATTAAAATATAATTGGCTGCTGAAAGTGTGATGTTTTTCTCTGTTTGACCTTTTCTCAGCCCCTTGCTTACCTGGAGGGACGTGCAGCACATTATTGTCCGAACATCAAAAGCTCATCATCTTATTGCTCCTGACTGGCACGTTAATGGAGCTGGATACAAAGGTATTCCCATCAGATCTCTGCTGAGTTTCCCCTTTAATAACTGTTATTTATTTCAATATTTGCTGGTGGTTTAGAGAACATGAAAAATTGTATAATATCTTTTGAATGCAATCGCCTCGAAACTCAATAAAGAAGATGACCAGAGATGGCCGGATAAGCATATTTCTGTAAATGTTCTCTCAGCTCTTTTTAGGGAGACTATAAAACAGCGAGCATGAAACTAATGAGATACTGTGAGCAGAACAGTGATAAACGCCTACAAAGTCCCAGGAGTGTGTGAAGTCTTTTATAAGCTACAGCGCCTTTTATGCCCCAGCTAATGTGGTGTGTGTGTGTGTGTGTCCGTGTGTGTGTGCGCGGGCTTCTGTCAGTGAGCCACCTGTATGGCTTTGGCCTGCTGGATGCTGAGAGCATGGTGAAGGAGGCTGAGCGCTGGAAACGAGTCCCCTCACAGCATGAGTGTGTGGAGGAGGCTGCCACCCAGCTGAGCAGGTATCACACCAACCACGCTGCAAGAGATCTCCGCTTTGAGTCAGGGCTTCCCTTGATTCCTCCCCTTTTATCACACTTTTCTTTATTTCTGTTTCAGTTCTCACATGGATTTCTCTCACACACTTTTAATGGGTGTCATTTTCTTTACCGCTCCTTGTTTTCTGCCTCCTCTCTTGTCTCCGCCGCTCACTGTGTCTCTTTCTTCTTGTCCTCTCTCCGTCTCATGACAGAGCTATTCATCCAGGCTCGGTGCTGACGTCTGTGTATGACACTACAGGCTGCTCTACCCGACCCCAGCAGCACGTTGTTTACGTGGAGCATGTCGTCGTCCGTGTTACCATCACTCACAGTCGTCGCGGCGACCTTTCTATTACCCTCACATCACCTTCAGGCACTGCGTCGCAGCTGCTAGCTAACAGGTAACTAACAGCAATGCTTCATCCAAACTAAAATATTACCCATTTCGGCAAACACCACTGGAAAATCCTTTTTCAAAGGAGCTGGTATCTGGGAAAATTTCGGGCTAAATTAAATTCTGGCAATTTTCTGCTACATTTAGTGTCTTACTATCAGCAAACCCTGCAATGCCAAATGTACGCCACAAATTAAAACATAACAAGAGTGCAACAAAGTGTTGATAACTAATGAAAGCCCATTGGTGCAAAGTTGACTCTGCAAATTTGTTCAAGTGATCTCCTTATAGCTGCTGAATACTTCCAGTATTTATACTAATATTTTGCTGATAATAGTTGTTCTACTTTTACATAAGTAAAAGTTTCAATACAGGACTTTTACTCATAATAGAGCATTTTTACATTGTTGTGTAGTTGCATTTACTTTTTGAATAACTCTACTTCTACTACTACTACTTGTAGTAGTAGCAATAGCAGCAGCAACAGTAGTGGTGGTAGTAGTAGTATCAGGAGTGTTGGCGATGGTAGTAGTAGAATTAGCAGTAGTAGCAGTAGTATTATGATTATGTAATGCTTTGTTTTAGGTCTCTCGACGACTCCACAGAGGGATTTCAGAACTGGCAATTGATGACGACTCACTGCTGGGGGGAGCCGGCGGCGGGGGAATGGACTTTGAAAATCCAGGATACTCCCTCTCAGAAGAGACACAACACCGAACAAGGTCTGCTCTTCCTCCTTTGTAACATCTCAGTATTATGAAACAGACATTGAACTTCAAGTGGAGCAGCAGCTAAAATGCAGTCCAGGCCTCGTGGGACAGACCTCTTATTTTGCTCTCTTTCTGCATCTCGGTTGTTTCCCAGGGACGCTAAAGGAGTGGTCCCTGGTGATTTATGGCACCGCAGAGCAGCCGTACCCCGTGCATCGTGAGCGAGCACGATCAGCTGAGAAGCTGATGGATAGTGACCTCACTGAAGAATACAGTGGTGAGTCATGTACTCAGTATCATGCTCAGACCTCTCAGACAGAAGCTAAATGTTACTCCACTGTACCGCAGATTTACAGTGTATGCCACTCCAGGTTTTAATATTTATTTATTTTTTTGGTATGGTTACAATCAGTAAGCTCAGTTAAAGTCAGTGAGACACTAAGCAATTCTATACAAATGAAAATGAATTGCATATTATTAAAGCTGGAGTTCTCTATAATTTTAAATGAAATCGATTTAGTCACTTAGTGAATTTAGCTGACTGAAAGAGAAATAACTGGCAACGATTATAATAACTGATTAATCATTTCAGTATTTTTTTATTTATTTATTTAAAGTGAACTAGTTTGAAACATTTTCTGGTTCCAGCTTCTCAAATGAGAGCATTGTCTGCTTTTCTTTGTCATGTATCATTATACTGTAAACTGAAAAAGATGTCACCTTGGGCTCTGGCAAGTTACGGTGGGCATTTTTTCTCTACTTGTTTTTTTTTCTTTTTTTTCACATTTCATAGGCTAAATGATTAATTGGGAAAAAGATTCAGCTGAAAAATAGTTGTTAGTTGCAACCCAGGCAAACCATAAATGTACCCAGGCATTTATATAAAAATTAACATAATAAACATTACCCACTTATAATATAAAGATGTAATAAAATCTGCCAATTTTTGGTTTGCTACCTTCTACATTAGTTATCAGAAAACCAATGAACAATGACTTGTATTGGCCAGCAACTCACTGTATAAAGGCTGAGGTTATATTTTCTTATCCATATACAGTGCCAAGTGAACCCTCCGGAATTTGTGTGAATTTGTTTTAAACTGTAGTCAGATCTTCATCTGAGTTCCTACAATGAACAAACACAATCTCTTTTACCTAATAACACACACATCATTGTACTTGCCTTGTACATATTGAACACATCGTTCAAACATTCACAGTGTAGGTTGTTAAAAGTATGTGAATCCCAAGGCTAATGACATCATCAAAAGTTAACTGGAGTCAGGAGTTGGCAAAGCTGGAGTCCAATCAATAAAACCAGACTGGAGGTGTAGGTCAGAGCTGCTTTGATTTGATTCATTAAAAAAAAAAAAAAAAAAAAAGAAGAAGAAAAAAAAACACTCAAACATTTTTAGTTTTCTATTCACAAGACCACAAGGCACATCTGCTGATGGCTGATGTGAACCATGTCACAAGAAAAGAGATCTCAAAAGACTTAAGATAAAGAAATACAAAGTAATCTCAAAGAGTTTCGATATTCATCAGTCCACAAATTTGAAATTAGATGATTTAGTACTGTGACTACTGATGTGGGCACCCAGCTAAGATGACTCCAAAGGCACAACACAGAAATCTCACTGAGGTGCAAAAGAAACCCAAAGTAACAGCTAAAAGCTTGAAGGAATCCTGGTTAAAATTTTTGTTCATGAGTCCGTTTACAAATCACAGTGCTTGTTTGTGCAGTACATTGACGGAGGATGCTGTTGCTCTCCAACAAAAAAACATCACTGCGTGCCTAAAGTTTGCCAAAGAGCAACTTGACTCTGCACAATGCTCCTGGCAACCATTTTGTAGACTGATGAAACTTTGTTTGGGATGAACAGCAACACTGTGGTTTGAAAAGGGCAAAACATACCAACACAAAAACAGCATCCCAGTGGGGAAGTACAGTGATTAGGGGCTGTTTGCTGCCTCTGGGCTTGGACAGCTCGCCGTCATGGAGGGGAAAATGAATTCCAAAAAAAAAGTTTATCAAGATATCTTACAGGATCATTTCAGGGTCACTGAAGCTCAGTAGAAGTTGGATGATGCACCAGTCAAATGACCCTAAATATTGAGGTCAGTCCACTACAGAATGACAACAAACAAAGAAAATCCACTTTTTGGAGTGGCTCAGTCAGAGCCCAGACCTTAATAGAGATGCTTTGGAATGACCTCAAGAGAGCCGTTCACTCCAGACATCCTAAGAACCTAGTTTTTCCTCCAACACTGTGAATGTTTAAAGAGCATGTTTAGTAAAGACACGAAAGCATTGTATGTGTGTTATTAGTGTAGAAACATTGTTTTAACCAGCATCAGTATCTAAATCCTCCCACTTTTCCCATCCCGGCTTAATCAACATCCCCACCCTTCGCAGATTTACAACATCTTCTAAATTCTTCCTGCGGTTTTCATGTAAATGTGGAGCTGTATCAGCAGTTTAAATAAGTTCTCTGTTGTTGCCATGATGGGGCAGTGACTTTGCGAGTATTTGCCCTCCCAGGACCCTGTGACCCAGAATGCAGTGACGATGGTTGTGAGGGGCCTGGCCCGCAGCAGTGTGTCACGTGCTCACACTTTTTTCTCAAGTTCAAGAACAACACAAGGTTGGCATGACCACTGTTAGTAGATCCAGAAAGCAGTGTACTGTATGTGTTGATACTGTTTCTTCAAAGCATACTGTAAATGAAAATAATGAGATGCTGATTTGGGCACATTAGGGCAAATTGTAAACTGTTAAATGAGCATGATTTCACATTTATGATGGTGAAAATGGACCCGGAATGTCATTTTCTCCACTCCCACTCATTTAAAGAGTTATAGCTCTTGTTCTCTGTGCGCTTTGGTCCGTGTCTGTCCAATAGGATGTGTGTATCGGAATGTCCCAGGGGATTCTGGGGTGACCGCCGGCGTTGTAAGAGGTGCTACTCCTCCTGTGAGAGCTGCACCGGGAGCCGCGGTGACCAGTGCACTTCCTGTCAACCTGGGTATCACCTGACTGAGGGGACCAACACCTGCACAGCCATCTGTGCGGATAACCACTACCTCGACCATGGTTGGATTTCTGGCTCTAAAGCCTTTGTGTTTTGACACATTTTTTTGTAATTATACTTAACAAGACAGAAGGAATATCCTCGAGTGAACCCTTATGGATTCAGGGTTTATAGAAGAGCTGTTTGGAGACAGCTGCATATGAGCCTGCTAATGAATAGTCAGTTGATGTAACCGCAGTTGAGGGGTGTGTGAGTGAGATTGATTAATCACAGTGATGTGTGCTCCATGTGTATTGTTTGATTTCCCCACAGATGCAAACATGTGCAGAAAGTGCAGTGAAAACTGCTTGAAGTGCACCTCCTACAGCATCTGCACAGAATGCAGACCAGACACAAGGTGAAGCAAACTCTCTGATGATTCTTGAATTAACTGATCGGCAAACACTGCTCCTTCTCTTGCAGCCGCTGACCATACTGATTCCCCCTGGTGCACGCACCCTCCGAGGCATCATAACAATTAGAAAAGGTTACAGTATTTTTTAACTCCGCATTAAAAAGAAAACAGTGCGTCATCTTTCCCTTTTACACACAGCTCAAAAAAGAAAAATCATCACAGGAAAGGACTAAACATCTCTGACAAATTCACCATATTGTTGAGTTAGAAGTTTCCGGAATACAGTGTTCACTGACTCAGTTTACCAAGCGCTTGTGGTGGTGTGCTGTGGGTTGGAAAACTGAGCCTGCAGTCCAAAGGCAGTGAGTCATCGTCACGGTGTCACATGATTGGCTGTGAGTGTCACGGTGCCACATGCTCTCTCCGCCCTCTCCAGTCTGCAGGGGAATCGGTGCCAGCGGAGCTGCGAAGCTGGGTTCTACCACGACGCGCAGGAAGGCACATGCAAGCCCTGTCACAAGGCCTGCGCTACCTGTGCAGGTGAGAGCAGAGCTCGAGGGTCATGAACTGTAACGTGACATGGGACTGTTGTTGTTTTCAGTAATCCTTTGTGTCCTTTGTCTGTTTAAAAACATGTTTGCCTCTGGCTCATGCGGCATCAGGTGCAGGTGTGGAAGCATGCAACCATTGTGCAGAAGGCTACTTGATGGAGGAGTGGAGGTGTGTGTCCTCCTGCAGTGCTGGCTTCTACGCCACAGAGCCAAACCCAGAGATAGCTGATGGGCACAGGATATGTAGGAGGTGAGTTCACTGGTGTGTGTTCAGGTGTGGGTGGTTTGTTTATCTGCTGATGGCAGGCCTTATTCTGGTGGTTGGCTTCTCTGTGTGTATGTGTGTGTGTGTTTGTGCTTGTTTTCACACTTGTGTTATGTGTCTGTATGGGCGTAGTGTTTTTTTCGTGGTCAGTGTTTGTGTGTTTACGTGTTTATGTGTACATGTGTTCAGTCTCCATGCTCTACTCTTCAGGTGTGACGCCAGCTGTCTCACCTGTGTGGGTCCGAGCCAAGGGGACTGCAGCAGCTGTTCCAGTGGTCACAGCCTGCAGGGGGGAGTGTGTGTTGTTAACACTGTGTGCGCAGACGGTCAGACCATCTTCATCCTCTTCGTCATAGATAAATAAAATGCAGCTTTTTAATTGACATTTTTCACACAAACACACACACACAGACATATATATATATATATATATATATATATATATATATATGTGTGTATATATATATGTATGTATGTATATATATATGTATATATATGTATATGTATATATATGTATATGTATA
>JBBMJY010000008.1:14239882-14295819 GCA_037833715.1 Toxotes lorentzi | reverse complement strand
GTGTATGTGTATATATATATGTGTATGTATATATATATGTACATATATATGTACATATATATACATATATATATATGTACATATATGCAATGTGAGACTGTGTGTAGCACATAACATGAGTCAGCCATAAGTCTGTTTATATGTAAAAATGAATGGTGTGGAGCTATGTGGTGCATATGTGGCTTCTTCGGCATCTGACATTAAGCCCACCTCTGTGCCTCACATGGTTATTCATTTCTGAGTCAGCACCGTGCTCTTGCTGTATGTCTTTTCAGGAGAGTACCAGGACAGTAACGGGAAGTGCCACGCATGCGATGCAACGTGTCTGAAGTGCACAGGACCGCAGAGCGAAGACTGCATCAGCTGTGTTTCTTCACGGTGAGTTGGACTTGACTTTTAAGTTCAGGGTCAGAGGAGAAATGAACACATCCTGTTTCCCTGAGTTAAAAAAAAAATGTTACACCATGATGTTTAAAAAAAAAAAAAAAAAAAAAAAAATTTCACAGATGTATTGGTATTGTAAAATCCAAAGGGAATCAGGTGCTGATCATTTCTGTATAAATATTGAACTGTCTATGCCAAACATTCTCTGATTCCAGCTTTTCAAATGAGAAGATTTCATGCTTTTTTCTGTTTTTTTCTGGGTTTTTTTGGACTTTTGGTCAAACAAAACAAGATATCTGAAGATGTCACCCCAGGCTCTGACAAGTTGCAATGAGCATTTTCATAGACACAATGATTGATCGACTAATTGAAAAAATAAACAGCAGAAAGTTGAAAAGTCACCCACTCAAGATTTGCAGTGAAGAAGATGCAATGGTCTTTCAAAAGAAAATTTAAACAATTAACTGTGTATGACAAAAGACAGTAATTTACTGTTCATACGTGTTGATTTTGTGGTGTTTCCAGCTGAAAAAAAAAAAAAAAAAAGGTTCTGATGTTGTTGTCGGATGCAGGGCTCTGGATGAGGGCCGCTGCGTGGTGGAGTGCTCCAAGGGCAAGTACCAGTCAGGTGGCCAGTGTCACCTGTGTGACCACACCTGTGCCACCTGTGTGGATGCAGGACCTGCCAACTGTAATAGCTGTGATACTGGTGAGAACTAAACAAGTAAATCAGGCTGTGTGTGCAGTGTGTAAGAGAGAGAAGGTGAGAGAGACAAAATCAGAGAGAAAATAAAAGCATATTTGGTTAAAGACCAGAGAATACATTTTTGGCCTTAAAGCAACAGTGAACTTTAGACGAACTGTGTTTATTGATTATTATAATTTCCTGACTCTAACTTCACATTTTGTTGATCACTTGCATCAGATGTTGCTGTAGGAAACAGGGAATAGAAACTTGAACCAAACCATCATGACCTGATCATGACCAGGAAGTTGTGCAAGCCAAGGTTCAACCAGAGATCAACATCTAATCGCTTCATGCTGTGATTTGCTGTTTTTCCCTACAGATAAGTTTGGAATGGAGCGTTACTTGTACAAAGGCCAGTGTCTGGATGCCTGTCCCGAGACCTTCTACCACACCAAGGAGAGGAGCTGTGAGCCATGCTCGGACCACTGCCGGCTCTGCACAAGCCCCACCCACTGCCTGAAGTGCAACTCCTCCTACTACGTCTCTGATGGGGCGTGTGCAAAGCTGGAGTGTGGAGAAGGTGAGCCATGTCACCGTGTTATTTATGAACTGGTTTTCTTATATCTTTAGTGTCACACAGACACTCTCCGTCAAAGGCGACCTTGAAAAGCATCATCTAGCACCTGTCCTCCCTCCGCGCTTTCTTCTTCTCCTTTTTCTGATTGTTTCTCTCACTGTATCTTTTCTCCACACACTAAATGATTTTTCCCAGGGGAGGTGGAGGATCCAGATTACGACGACTGCATGGCCTGTGAGGAGGGCTGCAGCAAGTGTGTCTTGTGTGAGTCAGGGCTCAGCAGCCATAATACATTTTAGCCAGTGTTGGCAGTCATATTCAAGGGTTTTCCTGGTAGTTCCTGTTTAAAATGAGAGCTGAGTTTTTGTCTGCTTTTAACAGATAACCCCAGGCATTGTCTGTCCTGCACTGAGGGCTTTTACAAGTAAGGCTGTGTGCCTCGCTGTCGCCATGTGTGATCTCGCCTCTCTGCACTTGCTCTGCTTTTCAGTTCACTGCTGTACTTGAATGAAAAGGCCCATTTTGCTGTGGAAGTAGAGTGGATTTGTGTGTGTGTGTGTGTGTGTGTCTCAGAGAAAGGGAAACCACATGTATCAACCGCTGTTTTTGTTATCAGCTTTCAGGATGGCTGCTACAAAAACTGCCCAGCTAAGACGTACAGCATGGAAGAGGAGATGACCTGCATCCCGTGTGATGAAAACTGTGTGAGCTGTGATGAACATGAGTGCTACTGGTGTGAGACCGACCTCTTCTTATCAGGTGAGATTTCCCCACTGGTTCAGGACATGAAGTCATGAAGTATTATTTACAGTGGTGGATCAATGGAGTATTCCATTGATCCTCCACTGTAAATAATACTTCAGGTAGAGGAGTAGACTACAGAGGTCTGATAAGCTCACTTCTTTCTGACTGCACAGCCTCAGATTTTTATCAAGACTAAAGACGTAGTCCCTAGATCCACCTGATTAATCCGACTTCACACAGCTCCATCTGGATCCACAAAAGGCTCTGTACAACTTTTTTCAC
Source organism: Toxotes lorentzi (assembly GCA_037833715.1). Classification (NCBI taxonomy): domain Eukaryota; kingdom Metazoa; phylum Chordata; class Actinopteri; family Toxotidae; genus Toxotes; species Toxotes lorentzi. Next base: position 14,293,144 of record JBBMJY010000008.1, on the reverse strand, counting down.
ATAGACATTAGTATTCCTCAAGATGTGTTAATAGCTTCTGATGTGTAAAATCAGTGGGGGTGTCCTTTAAGTGAAGTACAAATACCCAAAAGTGTGAACGTGCCCAGCTAAGTGGGTCATGTACAATGTTGATCTAAAAAAAAAAAAAAAAAATCCCAGAAATGTCTCCTTTTTATACCCAGAGGGGAGGTGTGTATCAGAGTGTCCCGATGGTTTCTACGGCGACGAAGACACCAACGACTGCGAGGAGTGTCACTCAGACTGTGTGACATGTAGCGGCCCGGAGGACAATGACTGCCTGTCGTGCGAGGAGGGAATGACGCTAGACAATGGAGAGTGTGTGTCTGACCATGAAGTCTGTCCCATTAAGACCTTTCGCACCGGTGAGACTAATACTTTAGTATTCCACTAATCCAGCTGTCTGCCCATAATGAATCAGGGATTTGGGCACTTTCACAGGGGCAGAAAAGAAATCTTGGAGGGTAATTGGTCTGCGTGCCACCGTCCCTGAACCCTGTACCAACTTAAGTACTCAAAACAGACAGAACTGCTGATACGACTTTGAAATAATTGATTGTATATGCTGAACATTTAGTTCCCCCCAAGAATAAGTTGGACAGACCTTAAAACAACATATGGCAATTAGTGGGAGGCAAGACATCTTAATTATAGGAACTAAAATAACTCTGAGAAAAGTACATAGGTTAACTCAAAGGTTGAAAAATGAACAAGCAGAAGTAAAGTTATTCTTAAACTTTGAATCTCAGCAACCACAAAATCTTAGATTAAAGCCTCAAACCTTCGCACAGAATTGCCAGTTTTGAAAATAGTTAGATTTTTTTTCTTTTCTTTTTCTTTTCTGAAAGTTCACATTGTACAACATTTTGGGAAAAGCTTTTTTGTCCAGAGTTCGATGATAAGATCTATACATGTCAGTACTCTGAATATGAAGATAAAGCTAACAGTCAAATAGCTTAGCTTAGCACAAAGACTGGAAGTAAAGGGAAATGGCTAGCTTAGGTGAGTTCAAAAGAAAACAACACAACACAAAAAAACACAAATTAGCCCACCAGCTAGTTCACTAACATGCTTTGTTTTATAGTACATAATCCTCTCATAAAACCACAACATGTTAACATTTCGTGTCCAGATTTAACAAACAAGATATAACATTGCACACTGCTGAGCCTTAGAGTTGCTGCTTGACAGATTTTTTTTTTTTAATTCTCAACAAAGCCTTGCTCCTCGACAAAGCAAGTAAATGTATTTCCCAAAATGTCAAACCATGCATTATATAAATAAGATGACTTGCAGAGTTTTCAGTACCTGTTATTTTTTTCTGGCCTTATAAGTCACTAAGAAGGATATAAGAATTTTCAGTGTTCTTCCCATAACAAATTTTATTTAATACTTAAAGTAACTGAAATGTTGAGGTTCCATCTGTTGTCCAGGACATTGTTAACGTTCGCTGTGTTGTTTTCCCTCCAGATGATGGAGAGTGCAAGGACTGCCACCCATCTTGTGAGTCCTGCACTGGAGAGGAGAAAAACCAGTGTACGAAATGTGAAAAAGGTCTGTAAGTCACTCTTGTAGAAAAGATGTTTGTAGGCTTTCAGACCTGCAGCAGTAGTTTGTTATTTTCATGGCTATACCATGAGATATGCAGCTCCTTCGCAGTGATGATGTTTACTCTTTCTTCCTCCTCCAGGGCAGTTTTTGACCACACAGCACACATGCGTGTCAAGGTGTCCGGGGGGTTTCTTTGCCAGTCGGCTGAGCGGTGTGTGTGAGGCTTGCCCTCCCGGCTGTTTGCAGTGTGTGGACACTCAACACTGCACCCGCTGTCAGAGCACTCGCAAAGCTCAGTTATTCCTGCAGGATGGACAATGTGTCCAGCAGTGTGTCAGGTCAGGAGTCAGTCCTATCGCAGTTTGTTTTTTGGCTTATTTTCAAGTGTATTTACTCGCTTTTTATATACTGGGGAAACTCAAAATTGATTATTCTCAGTTTGTAAATAACCCTGCTGGCAAACCCATGTTGAAATCACATCTTTTGAACATCAGGCCAGATGTTTGAGACACGTTCTCAGAGGAGCCAAAAATAAAACGTCAGAAGATGTGTTTGCTGGCCATGATTTTGATGTTTCCTGCTCGATGTTTATGCCATTAAATTGTGAAATCCTTGACACTGAAAGAGCATCTCATCCTTGCTGAAGAGATCCTTGAAGATTCATTAGCACTGAGATGACCATTTTAACCTTTTGGCCATGAGGGCTTTATTTATGTATTTTTTTTTATCAAGCAGCTTTTTAGCAGTACGACACAATTGTCTGGATAAATTATTAGTTGTTCTCTGCAGAGTGCAGCAGAGAGCAGAGCGGAGCAAAAATGTCAGTCCTGTTGTTTACCCCAGCAGCAGCAAACACATTCATGACAGCCTATTTAATTATTTTTCGCATAGCAAAAAAATGAAAACAAAAACCAAAAAACATTCAATCCAGCTTGACGTGTTTAACAATGAAAACTACTAAATGAAATAAGAGGCTTCATACATCACCAGTTAGTTAAATAATATTATTGGTCTAAAGTAGGAATTTGAAAGAAATGCATCTATTTAGTGACAGGTTTAATTTATATACATTATGTGATGTATTTGATGTGGTTTCAACAGAATATAGAGAAGGATGTGCTTAAGTTCAGTGTACTGTTTTATGTCTGTGTATGTCTTTCCCCTGATGTCCGTTTGGCTTTCAACAGGGGTTATCCTGCAGGCCAGGTGTGTCATAGCTGCGCAGCAGGCTGCGCGTCCTGTGGGAGAAACGCCACTCATTGTCTCAGCTGTGAAGAACCTCTCATCCTACACAAGCACCAGTGTGTGGAAGAGTGTCCTCCAGCGCACACTGTCTGGGACAGGGAGTGCCAGCACTGCCCCTCAGCCTGTCAGGAGTGCAGCCCACTCGGAAAGTGCACAGGTACTGAAACAGAATGCAAACCAGGAGTCAGCTGTTAGAGCTCGTTCAGTCTAAACCACAATGTGCTTTTACCTCTCTGTAGTCCTCTTTGGATAGAATTATTATTACCAGCAACTGTAAGCATGGTTTCATTGTTGACAATGTTCAGCTGGTTGGTCCACCACTTTGATCTGAACTAGCACGTTTGCATAAATTTTGCTCAGATATCCATGGTTGCCTTACAGTGTATCCTAGTAAATTTGGTAATCCCAAACACTGTTTAGCGCCACCATGAGGTTGACATTTTGTTTTTTTTAATGAAAAATTGCTAGAATTACTGCATGAATTGCTATAAAATTTGGTTCACATGTTGTTGTTCCCCACACAGATGTATGTGTGGTTACAATGTATGAAAATACAGTTTGAAAGGGGTCGCTTGTAGTGATCAACTTGCAGAGAATTATCAGCTTTTAAGGAGCTTTACAGCGAGTTTCAGCTCATTGTTGTGGCTGTTGTATAGATAACAATGTCATTCATGTTGTTTTTATTCCAGCTAATGAACTCACTATTGTAGTACAGTATTTGGGAACAGGATAAGAGACTCACCTCTCTTAAGTCTGTTTTTCTTTTTCCTCTCATTTTTTGCCAAATGAAATCCATCCCTAACAGAGAGAGAGAGCTTTTTTCTTTCTCTTGCATTCCTCTCCAAGACTGGAAGTATAGTTCTACTGAGTTGTACTGAATTGTTCTTCCGTTCAGCGCTAAAAGCTCCTCTTTGTGTAGGCTGTGAGCAGTATCACTTTCTCCACGAGGGCCTGTGTGTACTAGACTGTCCCGAGAGGTTCCTTGAGGACAAAGAGCGAGGGGAGTGTTTGCCTTGCCACCCTGACTGCACTTTGTGTGACGGACCGAACAACAATGACTGTGATGCCTGTACAGACCCTGAGGCCACCCTGCACAACGGGGCATGTCTGGTTGCCTGCTCCTCCCATACCTACAGGGACACTGTAACTGGTGAATGTAAAGGTACAACAGAAAAGATGCAGCACACGTTTCTGTACCTGTTTCAGAGTTTTGGGATCTGAGGTTTGAGTTGCTGGATTGCAGGGAGGGCCACCCAAGCAAAAGAACACACTTCTTTGATCAAAACTAAGTTGAAACACATTTATTTTGTCATTTATTTGACTTATTTTTTATTATACATTCAGATTTTTAGGTATTAAATCTTAGAGATGCCCCATTTATCCTGACACAATGCTCTCCTCTGGCTCATGCAACATTTTCTGTCCTGTAGAGCGTTCTTCATGCATTTTCTCAGTTGCAGTATATTCTCTACTATGCCTGAGTGTGTTTCCTGACTTTAGCTCAGACTAAAATAGCAACGCTTTTCAGACAGTTAACAGGCAGCTGTCAAACCTTGAAAACAGAACAGCAATGCCAAAGACAGTTCCCTAGAGAAAGACACACCGCTGTGTTTTTTGTTATTCAAAAAGAGAGAGGATGGTGTGTTTCTCCCAGGAAAATGTTGTAGGCGATGCCCACTTTTGTTGCTACTTACAGTAGCTGCCAGCAGCAAGACATTTAAAAGGAAGTACTGCAAAATGGACAGTGGGTGATTTTTAATGTTTATTTTCACCTGAACTGCTGCAGGAAGTGTTTTCACAGACCACACTTTGAGAAACCAATAGATGAAAACTACCGGGTAATATGTATTACTGCAGAAAAAGAAATGAATTATTCAAACCTTTGACCTAATATGGCAGATTAACTATTACCATATTGGATATCAAGGGGAATCATATTGATTCTCCTTGATGCTTCACTGCTGCTGAGATTGATTCAGTTACTCTTTTACTTGTGTTTCCAGACTGTGATGTATCTTGTCTCACCTGCTTCGGGCCCCACGCTAGCTCCTGCACCAGCTGCAGAGAGGGTCAGATGCTGGAGGGCCACGGCCAGTGTGTGCCGTCAGCCAACAAGTGCTTGCCTCTGCAGTACGCGGACCAGGACGGGGAGTGCCATCCGTGTCACAAATACTGCCATGGGTGTTCAGGTCCCGGAAAAACCCACTGCCTGAGCTGCAACCAGAAACATCTCCTGCTCAGTGAGTCGAGTTTGGTCTTTATGAGGCTGGTGAATTCTCTGAAATCTGTGTGTCTTGTCCAAAGCTTTTAAGGCATCTGTGACTTGATCGTTTGTGTTTGTTGGTGCAGATGGCACCTGTGTGAATGAATGCCCAGCAGGCTACTATGAGGACGAGTCGGGGCAGGAATGTGAGCCTTGCCACCCTTCCTGTGAAACCTGCGTTGGAAAGCACAGCCACGAGTGTCTCACCTGCAAAGCCCACCTATTTCGAGAGGGCAAAGAGTGTGTGGAGACCTGCCAGCACAGGTAGTTTAACCTGCTCGCCATCCAGCTGTGCCGCTCATCCATCATATTAAGAGCAGCCACACAGTGTTGTCTTTAATAAAAGCTCAGCCAGTCACTTTTTGTCACTGTGGACACTAAACCAATGCTTTACTTTAGCTCACTGGACAGGGGTGCAGTTTGGAGACACAAGCTTAATTTAGCCTGAGATTTAAATAGACCTTCATGTGGCCTGTAAAATGCTAATTAGACTTGATTTTATTTGGGGTGCAGTAATTGAGATTGTTAAATTAATGTTCTGTTAAATTGATGTGCAGTTAAACACTCAAGAAAGAAAGAAGGGACACAAAGGCTATTTATTCCTGTGATGTGCCTCCCTCTTACTTTCAGAGCTGCGTGAGACCAATGCAGCAAAAGAGAAAATAGCACTTTATCATGCAGAACCTGTGTCTCATTTTCCTGTTTTGTTATGGCTGCATCCCCTCTGTCATCGTATCTGGTCTATGTCTATGTGACTTAGTGGCTATGGAGAGGAATTTCCTTTGAGGACAAACAAAGCTCTAATCTCATCTCATTTAACTGAATCTAATCTATCATAACTTTCTCACCATCTATCTGTTAGTCACTATGGAAACATTGGCTCCAGGATGTGTGAGAAATGTGACCCGAGTTGCAGCGAGTGCATCGGGGGCGGGGAGGACAGCTGCCTGAGCTGCACCCGGGGTCTCATCTACATGCGGAAAGAAGGCCGTTGCCTCCCTTTGTGCCCTCAGGGATACTACCATGACGCTGTGCACAGGACCTGCGAGCCCTGCCACACCAGCTGCAGAACATGCTCAGGTACAAGCGTCCACCTCGCAGTAATTTAGTGTCATGCAGATAAACACGCACAGATCGCATGTAGGTGATGAGATATTGATGCAGGAGTGAATTATGTATTTGTTGGGGACTATTCCAGTCCTGGATTTAGTGCACTGGTTATGCGAGACTAACTAATTACAGTGTCCACTTTCATGTCCATGTTTTTTGGACCAGTTCATTGTTGGTTTTGACATTTTCGTGGGATTTGTTGACAGTAAGAATAATGCAGAAGATCTCCAGACTTACCCTTTAGGTTGTCATGTATCTGCAGGAAAAGATTCCCATTCCTGTGACTCATGCTACGCTGGATACCTGCTCTCAGATGGAATGTGTGAGTCCATGTGCGACATAGACCAGTATCCTGTAATGAAGGTAACAACGCCTTTCCAGGTTTTAATTTCTCAAATATTAACTTTTTATAAAAAAATCTTTACCCTGTCCTTGCCTCACCAAAATAATTGCTACTAATGTTTTGGCCCCAGGTATCATGTAATGTAATTCAGACTGACTTATTACTCCACCAGGAGAAATCTCAAACAGCAGAGTGAAAATTATTACTGTGTAATGGTTTCGAAATAAATCTTCTGGCTCATGCTGTGAGGCAACCTGCTGAAACTGTCTGACATATTAATTGATTGAGCTGAGAGGCAGTGCATCACTTATGTTCACTCCTGTAGGTTTTGTGTATCTGTGAAAACAAAGAATCAGGAGTCAGGATGTAAAAACGCGGCAGCTCTGTGTCTGGGTATGTAGGCTTTTCACAGGTCAGTCTTTTCTCCTGTCCCTCATCAGAGTTTAGGCCTTGCTTGTGAAGACTGCGACAGCTCCTGTCTGGAGTGTCGGGGGCCCGGTCCAGCCAACTGCACCATGTGTCCTGCTCAGGCCATCTTAGAAGCTGGAGGGCGCTGTCTGCTTTGTTGCCGCCACGAGGAAGAGGAAGACGCCACAGTGCAGCAGCAGGACTGTTGTAACTGCACTGAGACACGAGGTAGGCTGTAGGTTTGTCTTGCTTGTTGAATGAAAACGGAGGAGAATGGAGAGGCACATGGCACGATTTGAAGTGTCAGATCTTTTTACTGGTACTAATAAGCTTTGTGAGGTCTTACTTACATTCACTTCTATCAGTAAAAAAATAACTAGGACTCCCTTAATCAGTGGAGTGTCAGCTAGTCAGTTAATCATCTTAGTGCTGATAAATACTTTAATATCTTTCTATTTAGACAGGACAGTGAAGTAACTAATACATTAGTGTCTAAACTTCATGCCTCTGGGCCATTTCTAGGAGAGTGCGTCCTCAGCACCAACTTGGCGTTCACAAATGATGAGGAAGATGAGGCCAGAGGTAACCTGACTGTCTTCATCATCGCCTGCATCCTGCTGGTGCTGGGACTTGTGGCTGTGGTCTTGCTCATCAGACACTCCCGCTCCAAAAGGGCGCCCCCGGACATCCCCCCTCGTGGTTATGAGAAGCTGGGCTCTGGTGGGGGATACGGAGGCGGCAGCAGATATGGAGGCTACAGCTCTGCTTCCTCTGCATCTTACAGCGGCCGTGCCGGCTCCTCCGGCGGTCGCTTCCAGGAGGCTCAGTTAGTTGACATCGGTGAACGTCGCTCAGGGAGTAAGGATGATGACTATGATGACGATGAAGATGAGGACATTGTTTACATGGGCCAGGATGGTACCGTGTACAGGAAATTCCGGTACGGACAACTAGGAGAGGACAACGATGACGAGCTGGAGTACGATGATGAGAGCTACACGTTCCGGTGAAGTAGAATTGTTTCTCTAAAGAAATATTTCTTCTTTCTCTTCTGGACTCTTCTCTCCTTTATTCCTTCGCCTTTGCTGTTTATCTCCTCCTGCCCTGAGGGACAGACCCATTTATCCTTCGCTGAATACGAGCTGAACCAAATGAAACATGAGAAGCTATTTATAATGAGTTGTATTTTACAACTGTTATCCATTCACTAAACGAAATGAGCTGCAGAAAATTCCCTGTCGTTTAACATTCTTAAGGACTTTTAACAGAATGAAGCTTGATTTTCTAGACTTTGTTTGGAGTATGATGACCTCCCATGTATAACATAATTTAACATGGGCATTTACTAGTTTTAACACTTTCATTAATCGTATTCATCTCTTCATTAATTGTTGTGTTGTTGGATTAGCATTTTAAATTTGATTAATCACGGTATTTCTTAAGCTTCTCCATATTCCCATGTGTTTGCGGTCATTGATTTTTGATTTGAAATTGTGTTCAAATAAAGTCTTGGGGAAAAAAATGCTTTAGAGGAGTAATTCATAAGTTCACAAGGTGGATAAAGACTGTTGAAAACAAAGACTGAAAACTGCTCAGACTTAAGTCCATTTTTATTGAATTACTAGACAGTGATCCATTAATTTCTTTGCACATCCTCAGTACACCATAGTAGAAGACTCATGGAGAAGAGGACCATCAGTTATCTATGGAGGACATGCACTGATGCACAAAGACACATGCGTGTGGATACATACACATACACACGGGAGATATTGTGCTTTACAGAAATCCCATCTTTATTTTCATCTGAGGTTTTTTCCTGGAGAAGCTGTTTATGTATCTGACAAAAACAGACAGAAAATACATACACACACACACACTTGCTGAACATGGCTAAAAGGACATGCTCTCCCATTGTACTGATAACTTGATTTTTATATTTAAATTCTTCCGCCTTGGCTTTAGTTTGACTCTATAAAGTTAAAATATCTATTTGTCATTGTTATTTTTCAGTTTTAGAACAGGTATTAAGACGGACGATTGGATTGCTGAAATGCAAAAGTTGGTCATCGTTTTATGACACAAGGTTTTTTTTGGCCTCACCTTGTGCTTTTATTGTAGGTTGCTGATGCACAAGTTCGCTCTCTGAAGTACTGAGACTGTGACCAGTAAAGGGTGATATTATTGCTTCACTGCTTCTCATGCACACAACTACAACACTATAGACTCTACAAATGGATTTGCGCAGTGCACTGTCTGGTGTGTAATTGCATTTCCTACCCTACCGTGAACGTTGATGCTACTCTGTAGGTGCTGCCAAGTATCATACTTGACTATATAGTTCTCTGGCTTGCAGGTGTAAGGTAAAGTAGATGCTACAGCAGCCACAAAGAATTAAGATCTTAGTGTCAACTATTTTAAGTTGTGTTTTCATGTAAAACTCCAATGTCTAATTGACAAACACTGACACACACTCACACTCCAGCATAACACACCTTTGCCTCTGCTATCTTCAGTCATACCACACAAGAGTGACTTCTGAACATTGAGGTGACCCAACCATTTAGGATGTTTGGGTTTAAGAGCTGCTGGCACCGGCTACGTCTGGTCTGCTGGGAAGGCAAAGAACAAAACAGAGACATTAAAGACGGGTGTGTTTATGTATGGGTGACAGACTGCTGACACAAGGCCATTTCTCTTCCATGTGTGAACTTGAACGTCTTAGAGGACTTACTCTGTTCTGCCCGCTGCTGTTGGCTCCGGCCCCTGCAGAAAACTATTCATTCTTGAATGAAAGAAAAAAAATTGAGAGGTTGTTAGAGCAGGATTTACTGTTGTACTGCACTAGTATGTTGTGAATTTGAAAACATGTACAGCTTATGATTCAGTGCAGTTAGTCAGTGAGAGATTAGTGTGTAATTCAACAGCTTTGTTCCTACATTTATTATCAGTGTAATGGATCACTCTGCAGTAAGGACATTTTATTTATTTTACTGTAATGATAAATGAGATTAAAGCAATGCATTTTGCATCTTTAGCAACTTTTTTTTTTTTTTTTTTTGCCATCTCTTTTCTGTAATTGCAACCATAGCCAAATCCAATTGGTCCTCATCCAGCAGAAGAGTCCCTGTGATCTAAAAGTGTGCCATCTGATAAATGAGCACTCCAGCCAAGGATAAAACTGAGACAGGGACCACTGCCTCCGCAGAGGGCAGTAATGAGAAGCAGGAAAGTAGATGCTTACTTTGAGTTCTCCGCTGCTTCCTTGAGTTCCTTGTCAAGTCTAGAGGTGAGAGTTCAAATGACAAGATGAATATAAAGTTGTTTAAAAAGACAGCTCAGGCTTGGAGGAGATAGGCGTGGACTCACCTAATGATGCACTCTGGGATCTGGATGTATTCCATGGGGATGAGTTCCTGCAGCTCGTCCAGACTGTTCACATACTTTATTTTACTGCTGAACTTTGTGCTGGGACAAGAGCAATGAACACACACACGCACACACACACGCACATTAAACAAGGACAAATGCAATACCAGGCACATGTTTACATAAGAACACACATAAGAAAAGTGAAAGTAAGAGGAGGAATGCGGTTAGTCTTTTTCTTTCAAAAGTTAAACACTAGTTTACAGCAATGTAAACTTCAAAATTCTAACCTGATGATAGCACCAGATGAAAAGTTAGGGGATCACCAAAGTGTCTGTGAGAAATGTCTGCACCAAATTTTATAGCAATCTATCCAGTAGACATTTCACTAAAAAACAAAAATGTCAACCTCGTGGCACTAGAGGGAAAGTAAGGGGATCGCTAAGTGGCAATCCAGAATATAATTTTTGAGAAATTTGAGCCTGAACCAAAGTGGTGGATCGACCGACACACAGCTTTTCCACAGGTGTGCCAAATAAAAATGGATTAGTATTTACCTGATGAAGGGCTTGGTAATGGCTAGAATGGTTCTGATAAACCATGATGGATGGAGAATAATGAAGGATTTCAAATTCTTCCTGAGCCTGAAAACAACACATCACATATTATGTCCATGTTGGAGTTCATTTTCATTCTGGACTACATTTCATACTATCTACAAACATTTTGAGAGCTGTACAATGCTACTGTTATCTCTCACAAAATCACAGTATGAACTGGTGTTAGTGCAGAGAACAGACCTTCTATCAATCATCTGATAGCATTTCTTCAGCCAACCAAGGCCAGGCATTCTTCTGTGTGGTGTGGCTCCATTCAGGTACACGATCATGTAGTCCTCCGCCACCATCAGCTCCAGTGTGCTGATCACATAGCTGAAGACGCACACAAATGAACACACACACAGTGAAATAATGTTGAGTGACCATGATTTCTATACTGGTTAAAAAAAAAACAAACAGAAAAATATGTTTTTCCAGAATAATATGTATAAGAAGCTGAAAGTAAAATTGTATTTTGACCCAAAAATTGTACATTGTGCTCTCCACATACCTTTTATAAGCAAAATTCAACAAGATAAAGAGTCTACAGCCATGCTAGTGCTGTGCCAGTGCTTTGAGCTAAATGCTAATGTCAGCATGTTAACATGCTCACTATGAAAATGCTAGCATACTGATGTTTAGCCTGTCAGGATGTTAACATTTGCTAATTAGTACTAAATAAAGCTGAGGCTGATGGCAATGGATCATCAAAGTTATTACAATTCTCCCTGAGGGGAACGTGAGTGCTTGTATTAAATTTCATGGAAATACATCTAATATCTGTTGAGATGTTTCACTCAAAACCAAACATCTTGCGTTGTATACTTTACATAGGGTAATTAGCCTAAATCTTAAATCTATAACTTCTCACCATATCACCGTGAAAAAACATCATGCCTCTTACACAAACTGTCACATTTCTTTAGTCCCATTGCCATGCATTCCAATCGGCAAAATTCCAGATACCCAAAAGAAAAAAAAAAAGAGGCAATGTTGCAATGCCTTTAACATTACATATGTCAAAATGGTGAAATGTAAGAGCAAGAAATGCAGACCCAAGTTTAATTTGAAAGTGAATGCCAACAATATGAGGAAATAGGAGACGGATCTTGCCATGTTTGAAAAACTAGGAGCATTTTTAAAATTTCTTTCCTCTGATGTCAGCTATGAGAAATTGGAGCAAATGTTGCTTCATGGGTGAGCTCAATCAATCTCAGCAGCTCAATCAAACTTCTACCTTTTCAAAATCCAATTCTCTGATTCAAACAAAAAAAAAAACCATTATCCCTTCCTCACCCCCCTAAACCCAAACCTTTTCTCCTTCGCCTTGATCAGCAACAAACTTTGTCAGTTTTTGACAATATCCTGAGTTACTATCATCCTTCTAGTTTCCTCAAAACTCCCTCCAACTTCAATGTGTTTAGGCTCAGTCCGACTCTTCTCATGATCCAATGTCACTCTCCAGCTTACAAACCAACATCCACTCTGTTTCGTGACTATTGTGATTATCTCCCACTGACATCAAGCTGCATACTGTTCACCACCCAGGATAGTTACTCCCCCTCGCAAGTATTCAGTCCTCAAGCCATCTGGCATCAGAAACTGCAGACACTACGGTTTACCTCCTTTCATTTCTATCCAAAACTCTCGGATATGCCAGCTTACTCAATATCTTTCACAGAACAGCCTGTGGGATCCCAACCACACTGTCCAAGCATGAAATGCATCTGTGCCAGCACAACAGTGAAGACATCAGCATGGGAGGTCTCAGCAAACAAGCTAGATTATCACTTTATTTCTGTCACCTATGCAGAGGGGCTGTGACGGATTAAAAAATATTAGGTGTGAACTCTCAATTTGCAAAATACATATTAAGAATAAAATGCATTTTCTGAGTGACGTCTCTTTGTGTTTGCTTTGTGTAAATTCATCAAGGATGGACTTAGGATCAACTCTGGTACTGCTTTGAGCTGAATGTAATGCCAGCATGCTAACATTCACAGTGACAATGCTGATGTCAAGCAGGTAAATCGTTCCCATACCATGATCGCCATCTTAGTTTAGTGTGCTTGCATGCAAACATTTTCTTATCATCACTAAAGGCAAAGTTCAGCTGAGGTTGATAGGAATGTTGTTTCTCATGCAGGTATTTGGAAATGTGCACCAAGACGACAAAAAAAAAAAAAAATCAAAACATCTCATGAAAGCGCAAGAAAAGAACTCAAAGGTTTCATCAAAGTCATTTATCACATGCTCTGGAGACCATGATTGACTGTCAGTTTCAGTATTTGTTGGCCCACCACTTTGGTTTGAACTGAAATATTTCAACACCCACTAGATGAACTTGCCAAACAATGTTTTGACCAGAGTGACCAGGTGGAAGGATGAAATACTAATGGAGCTAAAAAGAAAAATTAACAACTAACTGCAAGAGTAATAACTGTAACTTACCAGTACATTACTGGTTAAAACTGCAGTGTAATACTCACAGGAAGAGGTTCTCCATTATTTCATGGTAGTCCTCTCTGTCGCTGTCTGGCAGAAAACAGGCAGCAAACACAATGATGGCATTCACTCCATTGCCATAGTAACCTGGATAAAAAAACAAACAAAAAAAAAACCCAAAACATAAAAATAAAAGGAATAAGAGTCAAGATGACCTTGTTCCATTGCTGGTGAGAACTTAGACTTAATTAGCATAGTTTTCATAATTTGATTGTTCTCTTATTTTCCTTTTTTTTGTTCTATTTATCTGCCAATCTGTGTCTCTTTTGTCAGACTGTCTCTCTGTCCTGTTTCCTCTCACTACTTCTCAGATTAATGTAATTTCCTTTTATTCACCAACCCATTCATCAGCAGATTTGGTGTCACTCAGACAGAGGGTCTTTTATCTAAATGACAGAGCTGGTGATATTGACTGTTCAGTGACAGATGTCTCTTGTTTCCATGGGACGGCTGTGTTTCACTTAAGCTCAAAGAACAGAGCACAGGGGGAAGAAAATGCACTACCTGCTATGGTTATGGGATCCGATTTCTATCACTGACGGTGATATGGTCAGGATTTACCTGAGGCACAGACTTATCAGGGCACAAGCCCTTGGCCTTTGGGTTTTAGTGGACCCCACAGAGACGGAAGAGAGAAGGATGGGGGACCTGCCAGTGAAACCAATATGGTGTGATTCCATTCACCTGTGCCTTTAGAAAATTATAATGGGCTTTTTTTTTTCTTTTTTTTTTTTGTTTTAACTATTTTTTTTCCTCATAGACTAATCGATTAAAAAAGAAAGTTACTGGCAGATTAGGGGAAAGTAATCTTTAATTGTAGCTCTGGTGTTTTGATGATGATGATGGTGGAGAGCGCTGTCTAACATGTTGGTGTAAAAGTGTTTTGCGGGGTTGAGATCTGGTGCCTCCAAATGTTAAAACATATGAGTCACATCATTTTCATACTCAAAGCACTCAGTGACCCCTCATGCCCTCTATGGAACCTGGGCCCGTCTGTGTGCTTGTAGTGAGTGCTTTTGGTCAGGGACAGCCACCCTCCATTAAACACATTGGATATATTATTGTCAAGTGGCCACTTTACCAGTTTTCAACCTGAATCCCATTGTTCTAATGTTCAGAGGACCTGAAAAAAAAAGGACATAAAAATTTCCAATGTGTTTTGTTTGAGGAGAGTTCCCTCTCTAATGGCCACTGGCTGATGTGAAACTCAGCAGCTGGCTTCGCCTGCAGCCTGCATTTCCTCATTTTTGGTTGGCTCAAGCCCAAGGTTAAGGCAAGGCATTTCCAGAATGATCAACATCATCCTGCCAACTCATTTTCTAGCTCAAACACAATAGGTGATTATGATACAATACGCCAGAGATTATGACTTTTATAATATCCTGTTACTTGGAATCAGAGATTGAGGCCTAGTGAAAATGAAAACTAAAAAATAACAAGCACCTTTGTATTCTACTGAACAGATGCTGTTAGACATTTTTCAACTTGGTAGTTTATCTCTGTTTATCTTTATGCCTGCAGCACTGACGTGTGGCAGAATTTACAGTGAATAATGGAAAATGTAAGAAGACTATTTAAGTATAGGTTCACATTTTTAAAAGTCTTTCTTTAAACAACACCATATTGCAATAGCTTTTGGTAGCTGTAATTGAAAAAATCTGAACCTAACTGAACAGTGAGAATAACAGTGGCATTTCCTCAGCCAGTGCTGGGTATATTTGAAAAATATTAGCCTATGGAAATACATGTAATGTTCAAGATGCACATCACCCAGAGGTATGATGGTGAATTAGCTATAGTATATAACAGTCACCTCCATGGGAGATGACTCTCATGTAGGGCTCAATGATCTTCATGTTGATGCGGTGCTCCTGCTCCCCAATGATGACTGTCCTCCACAGCTTGCCGTCCTGGCGTTCCTCCTCAGCGCTGTATGTCGGGATTGGATCATAAGGCTCACTTGTCCCACTCCTACTGGCAGCGTTCGGATCTGATATGGGAAAAAAGACCAAATACTGTGTCCTAGGCCTTTTTCACAGCAGACATTTTGATTTGGCACAATAAGAAAAGCAAAAATGTTACTAGTAACATTAGTGATGGCTTTGTTATATTCAAGTGTCCCCGGAAAATCAGGAAAAGGAGAGTTAAAAAAAAATCTTCACAATGCAAATTATTGCTTTTTCACCATGAGTTTTATATCATAAAGTAAGAGACTAGCAAGGAAATTCAGACTCTGTGTGGAAGGAGGGGAAAGCTGCAAACTCATTTAGGCACATCTTGCCTCCTCCAGGATCGTGATGATTCAGGATTGTGGGGGTGGGGTCGGGTGGGGGGGGTCAAACTGATATCATTTCTACTCTGAATAACCCACCTTCCCAGTCCATTTCATGGTCTGTGTAGTCGAGGTAGTCCCCCTCATCTGGCGTGTCGAGATCGTCAACGTTAATGTCGAGATCATCTGGCGTCTCCCCCAAGTCATCCTCGCTCTGGTCCAAAGACAGGCTGATACGAGGGGCAGATAGCTTCTTTCTCTGGGTGGGGCCTCCTTGCAGGGGAAGAGAGGTAGGAGGGACTAGAAAAAAAACGGTACATAGATACATTATACAGTTGTACCAAAATGGTCTCTGAGATATCAAAAACTATTTCTTTATATTTATTTTGAATAAATCTGAGAATTGGTTGACTCACACTTACCTGGTCTACCTTCGCCCCCCTCAGAGCTCATTTTACTCTCTGATGCCAGGTCCATCCCCAGGAGGACCTACGAGAAGATCAAGAGTTAAAGTGGGTTGGAATGATCCGGAACGGCAGTAAGTTTTTACCAGCCCTCTCTGTGGGCCTTGGGTTAATGCAGAAATATTGATATTGGTTTATTTGTTGGCCAATATGTAACAAGAAATTGCAGCTCAGACATGCAAATTTGGGTTTGAGGTAATTTCTTAACAGTCTCTATTATAGTTTGCCCACCAGAGACAAGTTCTGACAAGTTCATTTTGAAACTGTCTCACTTAGTATTTATCTTTGTCACAATTCTGTACACAAATAAATGTAATGGATCCATATCAAGATTATTGATTATTTTATGTATTCATGTTGAAAAAAAATTGCTATCAGCCAACATATGTTTATCAGGGTTTCTACTCCCAAATATCGAGGTCAGGATTTGCTTAACAAATCCTACATTGATTGGGCTATAGTACAAAGCATTAGCACAAGAAGCCCCAAACGCCAGTATGTGGTAAAACATGGTGTATTGGTTTTACTTGTCTAAACAGAAAGATTTCCTCAGTAATCAGAGAACGGGGGAGTAACGACAAGAGTGGTGAGGTTGTAATGGGAGAAAGGAGGAGGAGGTCTGAGGGAAATGAGAAAGATTTTGAGGTTAAGGGTCATCTTTCCCTGTGAATAATCCTTCCTTTTATACTGGAGGGGGGGGAGGATGCTGGGTGGTGGTGGGGGCGGGGGGGGGTTGTTACATCATGACAGGCTCATTCCCCTCCTCGCTGCCTTTTTCTAGTGCCTAATGCTGATTCAAATCGAATGACTGCACGCTTACATGAGCACAGATCGGGCAGAGATGCAAATTCACAGTGAGTCACGTGTGCGCATTCGCATGAAAAAGAAACATCCGTGTTCCTCGTCGGTTACACTCAGCCTGGAACAAGGAAAATGCGATTGCATTAGCAGATGCAACAGAAAAATGCTGAATGGTTGATCCCTGTACAGTGGAGATGCCTGTCGTGCTGACAATTCACAGAAATATGTACAGTATGTGCAAACACGCTTACACATACAAAGAGAACTCCTGCATTGCAGAATGAAAAAAAAAATAAAAAATCAGCATTATCTGTTATGTGCATCCTACATGGAGGATGCTGCTGCTCCAGATTCACTTCCACAGCACAACACAGAACCACAGTGCTGATGACAGCAGCCCCTCCCTCCCTCCCTCTCTCTTCCTGTCTGCTGGCTGTGAGGGAGAAAAAAAGAACATATCCCTCTTTCTCTTCTTTTTATCTACACAGAATAAAAACCATCTACTCACCAATGCTGGGGCTCAGGAATGTATGTCCTCCTGCGTCTCAGAGCATAGATGTTCCCTGCCTATTTCCTGCTCCCAGCCTCTCGGTGGAGATGCTCAGCTTACAAACACCTCACAGCTTCCACCATTTTGTGGTCACATGATCTGGGCCATTACCAAATAAGGGCGATCACCTGCTACAATAGCTCTCTGCACAGCAGCTTCCTCAGGCAGTGCAACTGAATGGGGATATAGGAGGGTGTGTTTGTGTGTCATTATTTTCCTCGACTGGAGGGGATAAACTGCGTGCGTGTGTGTGTGTGTACTTGTAGGCGCCGCTGTGTTATTACTACCCGTGTGGAGTGTGGGACTGCTATTAATGCCCGACAGTAGATTTGTGAGCCTGACTATGCAGCTACAGGATTTTATTAGCCCTCAGGGCAAAAAAGAGAAATAGAAATGAGAACACTGTCAGCTTCATGTGCTGATAATATTCACACACTTTACCACATACTGGTTAGAAAATAGTAAGTGATCCAAAGCAAATATCTGACACTTACCCTTCTACTGTTTTTTAGGCAACTTCAAATGTGTTCTTTATATCCTGCATTAGCACTGAACTTTTCAACCCTTGAACAAACAAACTACAGCCACAAAGCAGATAAAATCAATAGTACCTAGACAGACTCTGCTTCCGTGTGGAAACAGGCATTGTTCTCTCTGCAGGTCTAACCTCACTGAATGCCCCTTTTCACTTACCACTGTTCAGTCCCAACGGTTAGACAGGAAGACAGAGACCAGCCTGTCAGACCTTTGCACATTGGTGACCATTATTTGGTACAAAGGTTGTTACCACAGCATGCCAATCAGTGTGGCCACGCCTGGAGCGCGAGCATGCAGGAGGGGTGTCCAAAAACAGCCTTTGATCCATGATCTGGATCATACATTCCTGCATGCTTTCCTTCTCATATTTATATTATTTCATGTCAATGTCAAAATAAAGTTCTGTGCAAAGTGACAAGAAAGGTAAGGAACAGTGCAGAATTCATTTTGTTTAAAAACATGTGTGAGATTTTAATATCTATATTTAGTGAAAATTAGAGAAAAACAAATAATTTCATGGGCTACATGGATGTTACTGCACATAAAATCATTAGCATACATTTAAACTAAGACTCTACTTGCTTGTAAGCTATCCTTTACTTCCTCCCTCCAGAGCTGTAAGGCAGGGTAGGTTGCATTTTTGCAAGATAAGATTTTGTCTGACCAGTTTGATACTATTTGTCGATTCTCAAACAGTGTTATGTTATTAAAAACGGTCTGTAGCAGTGCACTTAAAGATTAACTGACACTGCAGTTGTCCATTTCCTCCTGTAGCAATAGAGAATATGCTTTTTTAACATTTGCATATAATGAACTGCGTTGTAAAAAAAAAAAATTGGCACATACTGTCTGTGTTTTACAGTACTGAGATAAATGTGCCTTACCTGTCTGAGGGCCGACAGCACATAACAGATAAAATGTCCATAAAAGTGTTACAACACGTGACTGTAACCGTCTTTCTTGTTCCTAAAGGTGAAACCATCACTTGGTCGTACAACCGCCCTCATTCGAGGTTGAACTTTTCAAGGTTATCTCTGAAGAGCGTGTCTTTGACGGCTTTGAAGACAACCCGGATGTTCTCGGTGTCCGTGGCGCAGGTGTAGTGTGTGTAAAGGGGTTTATGATGCCCACTGTGCTGCTCCACATACATTTGCAAGATGAACTTTTTCGCAGATTCAGCATCACAGGGAGGACCTGTGGGAGCGAAAGTGGTCAAAATCTGAGTGAATCTGTGTATTTAGAGGAAATTAAACTCCGAGAGAGCCTTATGATCCAATCACACCCTTGTTCACTCATTCACTACTCCCAAAGTATTAGTCAGTCTGCTTACTCTGTGGAGACCAATAAAGTGAGATTTCAGATGGTCGTTACCAGAAAATAGTGTATGACATGGACTATTGTGGGATTTTACAATCACAATTAGTACTGCAACAGGTATATTCATTATTGATTAATCTGACAATCACATTATCGAGTATTTGTTGCAATCATGCTTCTCTGAGATCAACATAACATAAATAGTGAGTGGTTTCAGACATACTATAGCTATAAAAGTTGTTTTCACACATGTACAACAAAAAGAGGAGAGCGTGCCTTACCACTGTAGGCTGGGAAGTAGGTTGCCAAAGGAGACTGTAAGATTTTCTCATTTAGCAGGTCTGTTTTGTTCAGGAAGAGGATGGTGGAGGACTCCTGGAACCAAGGGTATGAGAGGATGGTCTTGAACAAGGCGATGCTCTCTTTCAGTCGATTCTGAAGAAAGAGAGAAGATGATCTCAGACAACAGAAAAGTGTGACCTGATCGGACGACACAAATTTCATAGGCATAAATGAAGGAAGACTTTTGGACAGCAACTATAGCCAAGGAACAAGAAATCTAGAATAAAATCATAATTTTGTAGCACAACAGACTGAATGGCTTTTGAGCTTACATCATTCTCATTCTCATAAAGGACTTGATCGTATTCGCTGAGGGCCGCAAGGAATATGATGGAGGTAACGTTCTCAAAACAGTGGATCCACTTCTTCCTCTCTGAACGCTGACCACCCACATCCACCATCCTAGAGACACATGACCACTGATTGAAGTAAAATATAAAAGCTCCTAGATTATTAAAGGAATAGTTCATTATATTGCTATACTATATAGTCTGGCTCTGTCCAAAGGCAAAAAACAAAATCTGTCTGCCAGTATCTTTAAAAATCCATAATTAATGCATTTGTTTTTTCCAATTTACACGAAAAGTTGGGTGGTACAGCAACTCCCCGAAAAACCTACTACTTTTCTAACTATATACACATACAGTGTGTTGGTTAGTGAGCTTTAGAGGTGCTGTCTCTGTGCCAGGATAATCCGCAGCAGGCTGTACCTTCACAGTGTAATGACAGAATGATCAATCTTCTCATCTAACTCAGCACGAGGAACCAAATGAGTGTATTTCCCAAAATGTCAAACTACTGCTTTCATAAATTCACTCTCTGAGTTTGTTATAGTGTCAAATAATGACACCAAATCCTCAGATTTCATCAGATGAGTTTCAAAACAGCATCAGAGACTTGTTGTTTTAATAGGAAAATCCAACGTATTTTTCTAAATCTTTCAATTTTCCTTATATTATTGCTGTGGCAGGTAATAGAGTAAAAAAAACCCTACCTGAAGATAACTTTTGAAAGGTCAAAGGGATACTCTATGATGCCTGTGGTGGGGATCCTGACCCTCAAGATGTCCTGCAGGGTTGGGATGTAAAACGATGCCGTGATTCTGTCCAAGTCACTCAGGTAACTGAAAAGTGCATCCAGTTTAATATCCTGACACAAACATTCAGATCAACTGCACTTGTTCAATGCACATTTACATCTAACATTTATTAGTATGAAGCCATACTCTTATTATTGAGTTTATGAATACAAGAAATAACAAAGCAAAAGCTTTGTTTCTCTTAGATTTATGTAAGTGATCTGATGTATTATATATAGAGGTCTTACTATTTGGCGGAGTCAGATAACTGGAATTCCCTCCTGCGGTCATAGCACCTTTGAATACCGTGGTCATTCCACACTCTTTTAATGGCATCCGCCTGCCAGACCTCCAGAGTGGACACCTGGTCTGCCTCCACTTTGCTCAGCTTCTCTGCGTGGCTCTGACACATACAACATTCACAGGTGGTTTTTTTTTTGTCTACACACAATCTTTGTATCTTTGACTGACCTATAACTAGACATTTAGGAAGATGAGAGCTGCAAAAGAGTCTTTGGATGGCAAGATCAGTCGTTAGGTTGTTCAGTCCGCCATGTGGGTCCAGACAATCAACTCAACTACTGGATGTATTGCTATGAAATTTTTTACAGACATTCATTGTCCCCAGATGAACCCTGATGACTTTGGCGATACCCTGGCTTTTCCTCCTGTGCTAACATGAGGCTGACATTTGTAGTTCTAAGTAAAATGTCTCAACAACTATCGGATTGTCATAATTGGTAAAGACATTCATGTTCCCCTCAGGATTCACTGCAATCACCTAAGTAATTTCTAAACTTTTTATCAGGTCAAAACTTCAGTTTGTTCAAAACTTCCTAACATGCTAAACTAAGATGGTGACCATGGTGAACCTCACCTACTAAAATAAAATGCTGCAGAAGACATTGATACTGTCTTTTTAAAAAACATGTACAGTTTCTCACAACGTTCTGGTCATCGAAGTAGTCGATCTGTAGAGTCTTCATGGCCTGGATCAGTGCCTGGATGGCTGTGACGATGTTCTGAAACACCAGCCGACTGAAACCTTTCCTGTCAGCTTCACTGTATCCGCTGCCATGGATGATCCTCATCTGTTTGATGAAAGTGCTCTTCCCACTTTCACCAGTCCCTAAGCAAATGAGATGAAGGATACCGGAGGATGAAAAATGGAATAAGATCAAAGCAACGCCACAACCAGAAGTAGGACATCTGTGACATGCGCTTAAAAAAAAATTAAATAAAATTATCATCCGAACATCAACCAGCAGCAGCTAAACAGGATTTCGACAACAAAAGGGCTGCATTCTTTAGAGTGCAAGAATATACTCACAAGTTAAAGTTTGTTGTAATAATTTTTTTCTCCCCCAAGCCACAGGCTGGTTTCTTCAGGTGCACGCAAACCACCAGCCGTTGTTTTTTTTCTATAAAACACCCCCATTACTAATGTTTTATTTTTGTTTATTAATTATTTTCATTTCTGTGAAAATATAAGACAGAGTCTAATATAAACAATATAAATGAAAGCTGTATTTGTTGCTGTGTGCATTTGAGATTTTCCCTGCAAGGTACAAATGTGTTGCATTCTTTACTTTGTTAGGGGACACTGAAGGTTTGCATTTGATCCATGCAAGTCAACGTGTCTATCAACAGCCATGTGTCCTTGAGTGGAACAGTGAACTGCTTCATGCCTGCTGGTCGTAAATTACTCTCGATAAGGGTGTCAGCTAACCACCAAAAGTGCCTAAAAATGTTAACCATTAGACTGACCTTTACAGGAGGATATTGTTCTCCAGGCTAACTCAAGTTGAAGTTTAAAGTAGCGCTGACCTTTAAACAAAGTCCTTCATGTCTAATGTATTGTTTCCAACATAACCAACACTCAAGCTTTTATAAGTGGGCTGTTTTGATAGTTCTGGGAAGAAAACAGGTCTCTTCTGAAGCTATTATGAGCTGCAATATATTTCCTGATGTGTTTACTCGTCTTCATGGTTGTCAAAATGTCACTCTGCGCTGTGACACTTTGTTCTTGTTTTTGTTTTTTAAGTTCTGCATTTATAATATACCTGACTTTGTTTTGCATATGCATGTTGACAGTTCAGACAGCCGCAAAGAAATAAAATCGAAATTAAAAATAAAGAGCCTGTATGTATTGTGTTGACCTAACTTTTACAGTGATGCATTATTACTAGAGACCCTAATGTCTTGTGAGCAAGACGTCTATGATATGGAAGGTCTAGTCTTGTGAGAGCATGCAGCAGTCTAGTTGATGTGAATGAGGAAAAAAAAAAAACTATGAAGGTTATCAAGCCACTGACTCATCAGGGTTTCACCAGCTATTTGAAGAATGCAAACAGTAACCTGCAACTATGTTAAAGGAACAGTGCAACTAGAAGCTCTAATCAGAGCCTTTAGGTCTACTGATCCAGATAATTTATTTTCTGGGTTTGTCAGCTCACCCCTGATGAAGCAATACACTCAACTCACAATCTTATGGTTGCTCTCATTCTGCTAAATGATAACATGTTGCCACTGAAAACTACTTTCTACCAAAGTCTGCCCACTGTCTATCTCTATACAAACACTCATAATGAGGTTTTTGCTATATCATTGTTGTGGCTCTGGGACATGACTTTGGCCCAGGCTGAAATATCTCCAGACGTTTTGTGCAGTCATTCATGGTGCCCAGAGGATGAATCCTAAAATCTCTGGCGATCCTTTGACTTTTCCTGCAGTGCCACCACGAGATTGACTTTTTTGGTTTTCAGTGAAACATCTCAACAACTTTTGGAAGGATTTCCATGAAATTTGGTATTAAGCAATTATGGTCCCTTCAGAATGAACTGTCACAATATTGATTTCCCTTTCCGTGTAGCGCCATCATCACATAATAAGTTTGTCCAAGACTTTCACAAACAAAACTAATGACAGCCCCATGAGCCCCAGCTGTACTTCATGTTCACTGCCAGTTAGTAAATTTAAGGTTAAACTAAACTCAGATGGTGAACATGGTAAACATACCATGTTCACCATCGAATGGAGGAAAAAGAGAGAAAAAAAGGCCTATAAATGAGTAGATAGTGTTTAGTTTAGTTAGTGATAAGTGCTTTTTGTTTTTGTTCTTTTTTCAAAGTTCAACACACAGTAACTTTGAGTGGCTACGTGTCAAAATAATTACTGTGATTACATTCACCTGGGCTGTGGCCATGAATCCGTATCAACCCTCTATGATAAGAGTTAAAGGCAATAACCAAGTTTTAATGGACTAAATTTAATGTCCGTTTGGCACTGACCCTTTGACTGCCGGTTTTGAGAAACTTAAAGGGTGAAAATGTGGTAGTTTTATTATTTTCAAACTCTTCTATGTGGACGTTTCTTACTAAAACTCTGCGCTCACTCACCTAAAAGCAGCAACTTCAGCTCCCGGTGAGATTCTCGTTTGTCACGTCGCAGCTGTCTCTCTATTTCTCTGTGTATCCTGAGTCTCTCCAGGTCGTCACCAGACATGCAGCATTCCTCCATTGTAGTCCAGGTTTCTCCAGCTGCTTTCAGCTAAACAACGCCACAGCTGACGGGGGGATTAGTGAAATGAATGGGTAATGATTTTTTCTCGGCTCTGCCAGGGAAACCTCTGTCCCGGAACAGGTGGGTTGGCGACTTTCTGCAGTCATTCTTCCTCGTGCGGGATCCAGTTCAGGTGCATTTCACATTCCTGCTGTGCACGGGAGGCGGGCGAATGGGCCGGCCCTCACTGAAAGGCGCCGCGCGTTTGTGCGAACAGCTTTATGTGTATCTGCTTTCAGGGCCACACTCCCATGGGGCCCTGAATCTGACACTCTTTCCCCACAATGAGGTACAGTGCAGGAGGGAGAACATAATAGAGGACAGCCGGCTGCAACATACTCACAGCATCACTGTTTATATGGATTTAATCTCATCAAACGCCTAGTGGCACCTTTGTTGGTCATCTAATACCCGAAGGCATAGGTGTTAAAAGAGTGACAACTCTGGCTGAAAGATTCAGGTCTGTGTTACCTTGTTTAACCTGTAACTACAACCATTGGTGATGTCACGGTGTCCCCGGAGTACACCTCTACATCACTGAGTCAACAAAGACAAGATTTTCAATGGGTGTTAAATTACTCTTTAAGTTATTTCTTAAGCAACAATGACAAAAATTCAATGCTCTTAAGCTTCTCGGATGAGAATAAATTAAGTTTTATTATTCTTCTGTGATAGTAAGAATAGAAGAGTATTTTGGGGTTTCTGATGTCACTGTGGGCTCTGGAAACTCATGATGGGCATTTTTAACAATTTGTTGACATTTTATAGAGCAAACAATTCCTCAGTTAAATAATTAAGAAAATAAATTTCCCGGCAAAATTGCACTGGATATTTGTCAATATTTTTTGCTATTCTACAGACAAAACACTTGATTAGTTAGGAAAATAATTGTTAAATTAATCAGTAATGACACCTGTGTCAGCCCTAGTGCTTATAACATTCAGTGGATAATGTGTTTGGTTGGAGTGGCAGATAGAACAACAGATTGATCCAGGGCAGATTTTGGGTCTGGATTGATTAAATGGGCACGGGACCATCAAGGACCCTGTGCCCAGCAGCCTCCCTACCCCTTCATCCATCCTTGCCCATCACTAGTACCATGCACTGCTGCCACATTGCATTCATTGTCTGTCTTCCTCCAAAAATAAATGTGCTCTGCCAAACTAGATAAACCCTGTGTACAACACTAAAAATATGGACATCTAACAGAAGCGCTGCTGGAGGCTCCGGCCAGATGGATGTATCTCAGAGGAGGATTTCGGGACTGCTCCAGATGAGCTGATGGAGCAGCCAAGAAGACAAACACTTGAATGGCGAACTGAAAGTGTACTGGAGCTGACTTGTAAACAAACTGTGACAAAAAATGAAAATCTGAGCAGAAAATGAACAGCAAAGTGTCTGTTTATTTATCCAATCAGATTACAAAAAACACTAAGACTGCCTTTAAGACATCGCAGTGACAGAGAGATAGAACCATAAATTAAACCGTACAAATTAGACTAATTATTTTTAACAAGAAGAAAAGGGTTGTGTAAACATTAGTGCTGTGGATATGCTCTCAGAAGCTTTTTATTTATGCATTTGATACCTTGAACAGCATATGAATTCATATCAAGAATGCTCTAGTTCAATGCCTCAGAGATTATTTAACATAACAGTTCTCTCTTCAGCAGTTAGCATTTCAACACTGACCATGAAG
Organism: Toxotes lorentzi; assembly: GCA_037833715.1. Lineage (NCBI taxonomy): Eukaryota > Metazoa > Chordata > Actinopteri > Toxotidae > Toxotes > Toxotes lorentzi. Next base: position 14,267,112 of record JBBMJY010000008.1, on the reverse strand, counting down.
CAAACATAGGTGAAAATACCCAGGAAAATACTGTACCGTGCGATATTTACACTATGCATCCAGATAAACAATGGGGCAAGATCTAAAGCCATTTTAGTAAGAAGAAAACTACTGAATAGTCCCTGAACTGAATGAACACTTAATTCTATAGCTCTGATACAAGACTTTAAAAAAAGGAATGTGAATGAAAGCTCACAAAAAGTGGTTTAACACTGAACAATGTCACCCCAGACTAATGCAAAGTGTACGAAGTCAAGTGAAATTTGAAATGAGGCTGTGAAAATTATGATGCCCAACTTAGCGACATACACACGTACAGACGACTGGCTAGTTCTACAATGCTAATGCCGCAACTAATGCTACAAAAGGAACAGTGTGCAAATCAATATCTGTAATAAAATAATGGTCATTAGTGTTAATTTTTACTTGTTTCCATTTAAGTCACAATACAAACTAAGCATTTAGAGTATTTCAAACAGTTTTTAACTTAAAAAAAAACTATGACCAACTTGGATTAGTGATGTGAGGTGCTGCATTGCAGTTAGTCTACATCCACTTCCACAGATTCCCTGAAGGAGAGACCCAGTACATTATTAGTCCTCAGAGACTTTTGAGGCCACTGAAATACTTTTTTTCCCTCTCAATCCATCAATGTGCATCTATACTGTTTCTGCTCAACAACATTCGCAAAGAGCTCCATAAATTTCAGAGTGCATACCATAATAGACTCCTCACTAAGGAGGCACTTTAATTGTCAGGGCACACTTCATTATAGCTGGAGACATCCATTTTCGAAGAGCCTAACAGGAAAATTTGAAATACATCAGTAGTACAGCCATTTGGTGACAAGCTCTATAGATTCTCAATTTCCTGTTTTGGATTATAGTGTTCAGTAGCAGTGTGAGGCAAACTGTATCACTGCAGAGCTCTCCTGACTGCCAGCTGTACAAAGCCGATTGAATTACAATGACAGCCCTACAATTTTAAACCAAGTTGTAGACTTCCAGGTTCTCCTGCAAGATGTGGTCCTTCACTGCCCGGAAGACAAATCGAATGTTGTCTGTGTCTGTGGCACACGTGAAGTGGGAGTAGATTATTTTCTTCACATTTGGATTGAGACTGACGAACATTTTTAAGATGAATTCTTTTCCTGCTTTGACATCCCGCTGGGGACCTGGTGGAAAGAGACAGAGAGCAAAAACAGCACATGAAAGCCACCGGAGTACTTCAGTAGTTACCTAAGGGCTCCAGAATATCAGTGTAACTTTTGAAAGAAGACATAATACAATTTTAAAAAATCAGGTTAACTTGATTGTCATAAGCTTTCATTTTTGATAATTTTTGTCAAGACGGAACTCTTTTCTCTTACCATTGTATTCAGGGAAGTAGTCGACCAAATGTGAATACATGATTTTCTCCTCCAGTAAATCGATCTTGTTGAGGAACAAGATGACTGAGGACTCTTTGAACCACTTGTAGGTTATGATCGTCCGGAACAAGGCCATGCTTTCCTCCATTCGATTCTTTGAAAATCACATGACACAGACATCTCAGCATGAGCAGAAATATGAAATCAGACATTGTCTTTGAAAGCAGCACTTCAGCAGTGATTGTCTGTGTGAGCAAATTCAATTGGCTGTAATCTCATCAAGTGAACAAGCCTTGCTCAGAGGTGCACTTCACTGGAGAGAGCGACTAAAGAGCTCCCCCTGCAGATGAACTACATGTACTGCCACAAAGGAGGGTTAAGATGAGGTTTGTCATTGTGGCCAGAGAGAGAGAGAGAGAGAGAAAAAAAAAAGGAGAGAAAATGAAAGAAAAAGAGAGAGAGAAAGAAACTAGACTAGTGCTGGACTCTGTAGAGATCTGGGTCATCATCTCCTCCTAAAAGGTTTGGCTATAAACAAGAGAAACAATGTCCCTTTGTATTCCTTCCAGTGATTTTTGATTATCCAAACGCGAGCCCCTTTCTTTCCCATGTACAGACTAACAAGATACATAGGAAGAGACTGGCGTGTAATTGTAGCAAATAATTTTGTAGGCAGCAGGGCACATTTTACCTCATTGGCAGACTCAACGAGGACCTGATCGTACTCGCTGAGCGCCACCAGGAACATGATGGAGGTCACTTTCTCGAAACAGTGAATCCACTTCCTCCTCTCCGAACGCTGGCCGCCCACATCCACCATCCTACAGCCACAGACAGTTTTATTTTTCAGATTCTGAGGATGTGCTACATTAATAATAATATAACAGGAAACATTTGAGAATTGATTAGAAGTAATGTGGACATGATGACTAAACAGGAGAGTAACAAATTCATAAGGTTGTATCTGATAAGTGAACTGTCCTGCAGAATTCAAAGACCAAGCAAAGACAACATTTAGGCTCTATCGGAGTTTCACACTTGGTCTAATATAACCATATCAACATGTCGCTCTAAAATTCATGTTTGCTAAGTATTGAGAGGCTTTAATGCTTTTATAAACATTCCTGTGGCAACCAAAAAACTGCCAGCATTTGCATTTATGGCATGAAGGTTAAAGGAATAGAAACTTTCACTTCCCTTAAGTATCTGCTGGTTTCAGAATTTGACCAGAAGCAAGACAGAGAGCCTGCAGACAGGCTAGCAGCTATACTTGGGCACAGTGGTGCTTTAAGCTTAGTGCTAACATCAGTGTGCTAACACGGTCACACTGACAATGCTAACATGCTAATGCTAACCAAGCATAATGTTTATCATGGGCACTGTCTTAGTCTAGCATGTTAGCAAGCTAACATTTGCTGATTAACGCAAAATACAAAGTTCAGCTGAGGCTGATGGAAATGTTATTACGTTTTTTAGATCAAAAATCTAAGTTTTGGTATTTAAAAAAAAAAAAAACGAATGTCAACTACTTGGTGAAGTCAGGGGATCACCAAAATCAGACGGATACATCATCTCAGGACCATGAATGTTTGTACAAAATTTCATGGCAATACACTCCCATCTGGTAATTTCATCTATACACACTTCATGTCTTGAACCTAGAGAAAATATATCACGATAGAATTAATTAAAGTATGATGTTAAACCACTGCGTACTGTATATTGGTCTTCCTTACTCTCAAATACTTTTTCACTGTTTATGGCCTCAGCTGTAATGAAACCACTACAACATAAAATATAAAAACACTCACCTGAACACCACATTCTCCAGGTCAAAGGGGTACTCTATAATACCTGTTGTGGGCACCCTGACCCTCAGGACATCCTGCTGTGTTGGCAGATATGCCGGGTCAGCAATTCGGTCCAAGTCATTCAGATAGCTGTGAACAGAGGACAAACGAACGCACAAACAAAACCAGTTAGTTCAATATGGAACCAGCGGAGGGACAATGAGGAAGCATTTATTGTAAAATATTCAAGTCATGGAAGTTTCTGTTTCTGCCACTTCACTATTATTAATTACTTAGTGAGAATTTAAATTGTGTTTCTTTGATTTTAAGCCTTCTGTCAACAACCTTAAATGGAATAACCACTGAACTCAAAGCCTCGTGTGTATTACACAGACAACTGGCAGATGAAACAGTGGAAACTATTTGACAGTGTAAGAGGAGTTATGAGTCTCTGTTTACACTCACTATTTGGTTGAGTCCGAGAGCTGGTATTCCCTCTTCCGATTGTAACATTCCTGAATCCCTGGGTCACTCCACAGGCTCTTGATGGCATCCGCGTAAGGGTTTGTTAATGTTGCCACTTTCTCCACATCAACCCCATTGACAATAATGGCATTGGCCTGAATGACAACAGAACAACACACTGAAATTAATGACATACGCCAACATTTTCAGAAACCAATATAGAGAGTGCTTTACAGGAAAATGATCTAATGTTTGTACTGAAGTGTTATGAAAGATTGGTTTGGATGTTACGGATGTGTTGTTTGATTAGTCAGGAAAAAAACAGACCTGTGCTCCAACCTGTACAATAGCCTTACAGTGTACAGTGGACCCACATCTTTTCATTTGGACTTAGACTCAGGGCTTAAAACAGAATGAGCCATAATAAAGAACCTGATTTGTGTTTCTAATCTTAGACTAAGAGCGTGATTAAGAATAGTCCAACCACTTAACCTCACCAGCAACAAGTACACAGCTGTGAGAAAAGGCCATCTGTTCTTGTGAAACCTGCTCTGTGAAACCAAATACCTGATTTGCTCACCCTGGTGAATAGAGAGTATAAAAGTCTGTTTCTAAAGTTAAACTAATGTGGCTTTTTATTATTTCTGAGACAAACCAGCAGAGTTAGGTTCAGTTGTCTACATGTGAGCACCAGCAGAACTGCTTCTTCAGCCTTCTTCAGCCATTGTGTGCCTGTGATGAGAGAGGTGATGACAAACCTTGCTGCAGTGCTACCAAGGCACTGAGAGATCAAATGATTTTAACTTTAACCCTATTCACAGACAGCCTTTAAAGCACATTCGGTCTGATCACAGATGACCAAGAAGCTGAAACACTGGCAAAGTGTCTGTGAGTTTCCAGAGATGCAATATACTTAGTCTTATTTGTATGTGTAAATGTGTATTGGATTTTCATCAGCATGTTTTTAGCAATCAATTAGTACATCCACAGGCAATTTTCTATGGCTTTTGGAGACAAAAAAAAAAACAATAGACCAAACGAAATGTATACACCACAAGCTAAGGATGATGTGGGACTACTCGCTCTGTTACAAAAACCATTAGTCAGAGAATCTGACTTGACAAAGACGTCTGACTGACTTTGTTTCTTGCTGTAATCCCCGACTGTAATCCCCACAGTAAACTGACAGTGGATGTAAAAATGATCTGCTGCTCCCCAACTTCCACAGAGAGTACTTCAACTTTCTCACCTGCTGCTCAGCCTCAGTGTATTTTCCCTTTCATATTCATTCACTGACACAAAGAGTTAAAGGCGCCTCAGTGTGTCAGTGCCTGGATTCTGGTTTGTAAACTGATGTCATATGTCTTCTCAGAAGTCTTAATCTCTCACACTTACTGTCCTAACCAATTAATAATAAATAATTCATGATGAATATTTCCCTGACTGCACATCCCTTGTGGTCCCACAGAGCAACAGTTCAGCCAGAAAACACTGAAGTCTGTTTGCTCTCATCTGCTGCTGCTCGGACTTTGGTATCATCACATGGGAGGAGGAACTTTATCAACAGCATCAATAAACAGTAATTGTAAACCGTACAATTGCAGACTTACTGCAATTGTAATTTTGTTGATGGGCATCTGTGTTTGATGTTCTGATGGTTTGGATAAAGGGGAGATTGTGACCTTGCCACGATACAGATGTCTAGGAGTTTCCATACCAAGGTAAATTCCAGTATTATGAAATACATCTGTACACACTGTAAATGGGTTTAACCAGTTTACTGCACCACTGTCAACTCCAAAGAGACCAATATCTAAAGGGCTGTTTGGTGAGTCATATATCTACACATTTTGTAGAAGTAGTGAGTAATTTTCCTATTATTTCTTGCTACCAGAAATTGTGTTCAAAACACCCTGGGAAGTTTATTTTTAGTATTTTTTAAAAAATATTTCTGGGGGAAGCCATACTCTCTGATGCCTTTCCCTTTTTCGCGCATCTTTTAAAATTGATTTCATGGCTCCTGCTTCACTGCTTTCATGCTCCCACTCTTTGCAGAAATAATGGGACAAATTTAAAAGACGCTGCTGTGCCAGCATCTGTTTTTCTTTCTTTCTTTTTTTTAACCACTTTTCTGTGCCCTCCTCAAATCAATCAGAAAAATCTTTGCAAATCACTAAAAGCTCACTCTCACATCCAACTACCAGCAAATATTAAATGCAACCAGCTGACCGTTTGCCAAGCTCCATCCCCCTACCGTTGCCACACCAGTTCAATCTTTTTTTTGTAATTTGCAAAACCGAGGGGCCTTGAGTTCAGATAGAGGTTGAGACAAAATCAGGTCATTTCTAGCAGGCAAGCACCAATTCTGCAGTGTTAGCATAGCATATCCTGTCCGTTGTAGCTAGGCCAGCTAATTAAGATAACTAACTCCATGTTTTGGTTGAACACACCGTCTCCAGCTGATTTTTGTCATGTCTCCGGGTCACTGGTTTGAAATGAGAAGCATGTAAAGGGGGTCCTGATATGCAACTAAAGGCCAAACACTTGATACTGGGGGTGTGCTCATTGACCTTGGAGGTAATGCAGTAGGTGTTAAGCTAGTTAGCCAGGCACACCAATTATTTCAGCTTATGTTAGAACACACTGTTCAATCTATTCCTTACATGTTTCCTGTTGTGTCTTTGGTTTCGTAAAGGCTAGAAAAAAAAGACACCATTCTCAAAACTCTGCAGAATATTTCTCTTTCTGCAGCCCCATGCACACCGCTTCTGCATGTGGTGAAAGCCAAAACCTGACAGTAGTGTTGCCAACTATTTTCAACAGAAAGTAGATAAAACCTGCTCAAAAAGTCACTAGTTGCTGCTAATTAAGTAGTTACTCAGACAAACAATCAACTAAACCTTTGGCAGCCCTCCCCAGCACACAGCCCTGAGCCACAGCCACAGGAGAGCTATACTTACTGAGGAACATTGGTGTCTTCTCAAGGGGAAAGAGTCGATGTGTGCCCAAAGAGTTTTTGAAAAAAGTCACTCAAAAAGGTCTTAAAAGATATACCACCAGATATAATAAGAATAGGTTTAGTGAATGGTCACTTTTCATACAGGTTTCTCGACCTCTCTGGCCTACAGATGCTTGGCGCTTCAGCACTAATATCTGCATGCTTAGTGTCTGTGAGCTTCCATGCAACACCATCCACATTGGTGACAAGAAAAACAAAACTGTAACCAGCATGCTGACTCAGACATGGTTAATGCTGCCAAAGGTCACATGACACTACATAAGGAAAAGTTCTAGGTAAGGCTGAAAACCAGAGGAGAAGAGCCCACTTCCTGTGTTCTGCAGCAGCACAAGGAGGGGAGTGGGACAGATTCCTGTATAATTAACAGGTCATTCTCTGTCTCTCTTCTTTGTTTGCCTCTTACTTGCGTTTGGCTCAGGAGTACCTGTCTTCACATGCCTGCAGTGTAACATCATGTGTACTTTCCAAAAGACAGTCTACTCTTGTTAGTAGGCAAAACTCTGTGGCAGCAGGATTGCAAAACTAAACACTGTTGCAAATTACCAGAAGTACTTCACCCTGAATACACAGTTATACACACAGCAGGCTCTGTCAGTGTCTGAGTAAACCTTGCAAGCGCCTCTGTGGGACAGTGTGTGGTAAAACCTCTTCCTCAAAATGTCTGGGTGAAGCAGCAAAGAAGAGACAAAGAAGCAGTAGTCTGGTCTACCTTGTTGTGTTCATACTTGTAGGGGATCTGTAATGTGTTCATGGCCTGGATCATGGCTTGCATGGCTGTGAAGATGTTCTGGTAGACCAGCCTGGTGAAGCCTCTCTTGTCCTCCTCAGAATATCCACGGCCATGGATGATCCTCATCTGCTTGATGAAAGTGCTCTTCCCACTTTCACCAGTTCCTGGTCACCAACAGACACATAACATTAGTGTACATGTAAGGACTTAAATGATAAGGCTGGTGTTTTTTATTTTGACAAAACCCATTAAAAGACCAAAATCTATTTGGATTTGGTGAGTTAGTGACTCTGTAGTACACTGTGTGTGGGATCAACGAAAAATAAACTTAAGTGCCCATGTTCTAGCTACCTAGTGGGTCTGTAGATGGCAATGTCAGTATGTCAGTCCACCACTTTGGCCCTGACTGAAAGAGCTCAACAACTTTTGAGAAAGGTTTGTACAGACATTGACGTTCCCCTTTGGTGATTCCCTGACGTTTCACCTGACGCCACCATTAGGCCAAACTTTCAGTTTGTCCAATATGACAAAATACTGTACTCAGCAGTGGTGTGCAGGAACTTTTACAGACAGGCAAGCAGAGCCAAAGACCCAACTACGAGCCTCTTCCAGCATCTGTGCATGTGTACAATAATGCCTGCCATAGCATAACAGATATCAGAATAGTGGAAGTTGAATCAAGGGCAGCTTGACAAACACTTGACTTGTTTGTAGCTAGCTATAGCTAGTCAACAGTCAAAGACTCAAGGATTATCCACAATGCATATATGCAAACAAACAATACAGAATATGTCTTAACGATGTCTGTTGGTAAACGAACAAAAGCAAAAGCAACATGTTTTGCCCGTACTGCTTTTGAAGCCCTTTCACGTGCCGCTCTTAAGCAGTCTTGAACTTGCCTAAATTACCATCGTCTGGGTTGTATCTTCTTTGTGGGCCTTATGGGCCTCGTGTTTACATTATAGAGTCATGACAGTATTTTGTCATCTCACAACTGACTGACTGTGTGTTTGAAAAAGCTGAACAAGAAGAAGTTGCAGCATTTCCCCCTGTAGCTGACAAAGTTGAAAGGACAGCATTCGCAGAAAGCTTTCCAGTCAGAGTGAAGTGAAAATAAAAGTATGGCATGGTCTATAAATCAGGGGTTTTTAAAGGAGTGTCCAGCATTTTACTAATATATTAAAGGGTGGACACTTGATGGGATTATTCAGCATGAAACAAAGGTAAAAAAATGTACAGTTTAAAAGAGTTCTTCACATTATGCAGCCATTCTATTGACAGTGCCGTAACTACACATCTGACTTTTGAACCTGAGAGGGTGGTTATACATTCATCATGAGTCAGTCATTTTTGAAACCAGAATAAACCTGACCAACGTTACTGCCTTACACCTTCAAATTACTCACAGCATCGCTGATGCATCCTTTGTCCAGTAGCATAAATAAAATGTGGCTTCCCAAGATGATGGCTCAATCACACATACATGCATACATTTACCTCCCAGATGGGACAAATGTCTGTCTACTCAGTAGTTATAGTCAGGGGTGGAGGCACATTTACTGTACTTTAGCACAGTTTTAACCAATCATTGGAATACTAGCGATGCATTAAGATGTAAGTAGCATTTTGTTTTTGTCAAGGCGAAACTAATTTAACAAATGTGTGGTGGAAAGTAAGCACATTTACTAAACTACCGTACTTTTGGAGGTGCTTGTATTTTACTTGAGTGTGCCCATTTTATGCCACGTCGTACTCCACTACATTTTAGAATATCTTACTAGTTTCTTTTCAGATTAGGATTTTACAAGAAAAAACTAATGATACAGTAATGAAGTACACTGTTGAAGATTAAACCAGTGGTTCCCAACTTTTTTGGCTTGTGACCACTTACAAACGACGAGAAAAATCTGAAACACGCAGATTTTTGTTTTTTCTTTCTCCAATCCCCTCAGATTTATTGTGTGAAAATGTGGAGGGGCCCCACTTTGCTAGTAATTCCTTTGTACTTTTACATATGAATGTTTCTTATGTCACTCTTTATAATAGATAAACTGTCTATATTCAACTGCAAATTCATTATCACATGCTCAAGTACTTTGGAGGTAAATTAAATAAATGATTTTTACATCTATTGGTGAGTTGATTTATTTACTTTGCAGTCAACGTTTGAAAGTAACTGAGTATATTTACTCAAGCACAGAAGTTAAGTAAAGTTTTGAGGTACTACTTTAGGTGAGGTACTGCTTCATACTCCTAAAATATTGTACTCATTACTCCCAAACACTAACAGCTATAGGTATTAGTTACTTTACATATTGAGATTTCACACGCACAGCTTATATCATAAAGCAACACTTGTTTTTACAGTGGGATCCTGCTGCTTTTCCGTATGAGTGCAACATGTGCATACTTGTTCCACCTGTTTCTAGCATACCATACAAGTGTTAACACGGCGCCTTTATTTTTCGTAGCTTACCGAGCAGAAGGAGCTTGAATTCCCGTCGGGCGTCCTTCTTGTCCCGGCGGAGCTGCCTCTCAATCTCATCGTTGATCCTGCGAGCCTCTTTGGCCTCCGGGCTGAGGCAGCAAGCTCCCACGGAGCTCAGAATCATTACTCCTGGATAACACTTCACCTTCCAGGGCACAGACACACACATAATGTTGGTTACACGGAACAGGAAAAGCCCCGAGTGTCCTGAAGTCAATATATTTTGATTAACCCCCCAGGAATCCCTCACTGCGTGCGCCAAAACAGTATTCTCCTGAGCTGGAAACAAGGTTTAACACATGTAAATTCAAGGAAGTAAAGTCGTTATTCTCAAGGCTGTTTGTATTACCTTAATCTCCTCTTGTGAAGAGGAAATTAACTTTGTGCAACAACTTAAAGAGGACTGAAGTAGCGAGTCTTTACCCCTGGTGGCTGAGCTCCGGGCGTGGTGGGCTGAATATGGCGGAGTTTTACATGATAGTGCAACCAAATGACAGAGAAATGGCAAAAGTCATTGTCCTGGGAAAAGACACGGATCCGTCCGTCACCGTTTCTGGTTTCTGCCGTGGGCGAAGCTCGGCGTTATCCTCTCCCAGCGTCCAGTTTTGTTTGTCCTGGTCCCCCTCTATTCCTGGGTGAAGACCAACAGTGAAACCATGTGACTGAGGGCTGTGCTCTGATGGGAAATCGTGTGGGCTTTCACTATTACATTATGGGAACAAATTTCCGGTGTTAACTAGTAAACTACGGATGCATGTGACAGTTAGAGCAACAGGCTGTCACACCACCTTCTCTGGACACCAATTACAACCAGTACATGAACTACACACATATTTATGTCTTCGTTGAAATAAAGAAAAAAAAAAAATCACACGTTTATTGAACTGTAACACAGTCTTTATTTACTCAACACCTGCAGGTACTACAGATATCAGACACAGAAATACAGATATGACCGGACAGAAAACACCACTCGTGGACTCACAAAGCTGTATGCTCCTCACATCCAACTGCATCTTAGGAGATCATAAAAAAAACCTTTAAAAATGCTTACAAATTACAAACAAGACTTTTATGCAAGAATAAACGGATCTAACAGGTCAGATATTAAGGTTGCATTACAGCGAAGTCCATCCAGGTGAGTGGCAGAAAATAAATCTAACAGAGAAAAAAAAAAAGGAAGAAAGAAAGAAAAAGATTACCAAACCTGTCTTTTGGCTCCATCTCCTTCTGAGAAAGCAGAAAGTAGTCTGGGCCAACCTAACCACTCATGAAATTAATGGCTTCTATGTAAATATATACACACACACACACACTTTGTACAGATCCTTGTCTTTCAATGAAAAACAAAATTTCTTAAAATTTTCTTTTTTGCTATATCACGCTGGCACATTTATCCCAACTTAAAGCAAAAGTCTGACATTTTGGAAATATATTTATTTATTTATTTTGTGGCAGAGGGCTAACTTAAGATGAGATACTACTCTCATTTAGATCTCATGAGCTGCTGCCCCGGCTCTGTCCGAGCATAACAATGTTCACAAATTAACAGCTTATATCTCATTTGTGTATTCCATACAAAACCCAAACTGTATAAATGACAATTAGCTTAGCCATTTTATGAGTACTGTCAGATTTAACTGGAAGAACTGCTAAATCAGAGCCTGGAACCCACCCAGTCATCATAAAAGTAGGCCACTTTTTAATATTCTTCTAAGAGAGGGCTGTTTCTCCAGCCTATGAGTTTTCAGTGTAATTCAATTATTTAAACATTAAAACTCTTCTTTTATATGAACGGATGGAAAGTTTTACAAGAAACAGGTCTGAATTTAGTGAGTTAAGCTGTTAAACTTGAGCCAAGATTTCTTTTTCTACCCATTATTTTTAGTTATTTTTCACTATTTACTGGCATTTTATCCACTTAATCAATTGACTATTAAAGAAAATAATTATCAGATGTATGTAAATGATTGTAGGTCGCAGCCTTTCAGTACTTCTGTGGTGGACATAATACGACCCTGCCAGAGGTTTTCTGTGTGTTAATTGCCTGACAGAAAAAAATGGAAGTAATCTCATACAATAGAACTTAACAACAAACAAGCTAAATATAAACTATAACACTTAAGGTCTTAAGACTGGATTTTGACAGAGTCCCTCTATAAGACAAGGCCACAAGACGGAGGATGGAGGACTCGTCATAGCAGATATTTTACTTGAGTGGTGCAAAATTCTAATAAATTAGTGATTAATCAAATTGTGTAGATAACAACTGATTTAGGCTTTTGGGGCGCCTGCGCAGCTGCAGTCTTTATTTACCTAGAATTTATGGCAAATTAGTCCTACTTAAGACTCAAGAACAAGGCAGCCTTGTGCTATGGATGAACATGGCATCTATCTTTCGTCTATTAGTTTGATCTAAGCCACAAACAAAGAGTCAGAAACAAATACGTATATTTCCTAAAATGTCCAACTGTTGCTATAAAGTTCATTTTACAAAAAGCACTTTATTTTAAAGTGGAAAAGGGTGTTGAATGTGCGTAAAAATTAAAGTAATAAAGTTTATTTAAATGGTTCTTTAACCATTCTTCAGACCATGCATCTTAGTTTGGAGGGGGTGCTTCAGTGTTTGACGGGGGGGGACCTATAAATCACATCATGTTCCTTACAAAAAGATTACATTCTGCATGCTGTACTGAAATGAGGGAGATAAGGGGCAGCTCACAACACAGAAAATTATCACACAGATGAGTTTACTCCAATGACGGCACAAGAATCTCCCAGAAAATAATTACACCAGCACAGAAATATGTGGTTGACTCCTTGTTTGCTGTTTGACAGCTTAAGATTTTTCAAAACTCCTCTAAATAAAATTTTCAATGTATAGATAGGTGGTGTAGTGTGTGATAGTGGGGGGAAGGGGGCACATCTACCCAAAGCAGAGGAATGTAGGCTCTGAATAGAAGGAGCAAACAGTATGGCAGCATGGCTTCACTCTTCTTCTTCACGTCCTTCGTCCTAGAAGAACCGACCGGAGTACTGCCTCACACTGAAATAAGAAACAGATAAAGGTAAGGGCATTTCAAGATAACATTAAAGATATTTAACAGGAACGTGACATAGGTCAGGTGCTGTTAATGCTGGGTGCTGCAAACTGTAAGACATTTTTCATGTGCAGCACAATTGTAAGTTCTAAAAAGTATGCCAAGGTCAAGGCTGAAAATAAATTCTGCCTGCAAGAAGCAACATGACTGCTGAGACCAGCTTAGCCGTTTAGTGACAGAGGAAAAGAAGTGTGTGAACTGAAAACTCCTCAGGATGAAATGTTGATATAAGAAAAAGAGGCTCAGCACCCTTATGTTCTGGCATAATTACATTATATAAATTACATTACTAAAATCCAAGATATTGACTTTACAGTTTAAAATGTAAAGAGTAAAAACCAGCAGATCCTCACATTAAAGAAGCTGAAAACATAAAGAATGTGCCCGTTTTCCTTAAAAGATGAAAGCTGCAGATTAATTTTGTGTCAACCAACTAATCTATTAATGGAACAGTTGTTTCAGCTCCAGGCACAATTAGCGACATTCTGATGTCATCACTGACTTTGGTCAACGTCTGGGGCAGAAACTACAGAAGCAGTAGTAACAGTGGCATCAGTACATAGTGTATGGTGCAATTACTATTGCAGCAACTATGGTCACTATAGGAACAAATGTATTTTATGTTTTATCTATTGTTAAGACTGTGTGTTCTAAGACAAATCTACCCTTTGGGACAGTAAAGTCAAAGGTAACTATTCAATGCAGCAACTACTAAACTGTTTGCTTCCATCCAGTGGTGAAGGGGCAAACAGGCCATCAGAGGAGACCATGCTGCTCCAGTGTGATGATTTAGGGTTTCATGGGAGGGTGGAATCACAGAAGCACATGCCTGTTCTGCAGCAGGTACTGGGCGTTCTGGATCTGGTCCTGTGTTCCTGTGATGGTGATGATGCGGTCCTCAGAGCCCTCTAGTGGTTCATCAATCTTGATGGATGCCCCAGACTCATGGCGGATCTGCTTGATCCTCTGGCCACCCTTACCAATGATGGACCCAGCCAGCTGCGCAACAACCAAACAAATGGATTTAAAAGTGAAGTGCTTTCTCTGTCCTCCTTCACTGCCACAGTCATGTGTTTTGAGAGTGAATAGATGCCTTACTTACATCTTTTGGGATGGTGACTTGTGTTGTGATGACTGGGCCTCCTATATCACTGTATGACCCTCTTCCACCTACGAAAGAAAGTACATTTAGGGTGATTTTGTCTTTAGCTAAAGCGTGAAACACCACCAAACAATCCCTTTAGGTTAAGGAAACAAGACACTGGGACAGTAACAATTCATCCCCACTCACCAGACTGAAAGTGCTCCCAGGAAGAGTTGTTGTCTTTGAAAACATTGAAAAGGAAATAAGGAAAGTGAAAAATGAAGATACACCATTGGGACAAAGACAGGAGATAATGTGATAGTAAACAAGCAATACAGCCAGAAAGTTTCCCCTCTGTGTGCTCTTACAAGGAACTTGTAGAACAATTATGCCTTTGTTTTTGTTTTTTTTTTTTAATGGAAAATGTTAATTCACATCCAAAGATGTGGATCAGCTTAGCCGGGCTAACCCCAGGGCACTCTGTTGTAAAGACATGTCCATCAGAGTTTACTGTGTCCCCACATCACAGATCTGAAAAGGATGATGGCCAAAACTATGAAAATAAAACCTGAGTCAAAAAAAAAAAAATCTACAGGATTTTCCTTAGATGAATTAAATGTAGATCTGTGCAGAATTTGTCTAAATATCAACACTCACCATATCCGCCTCCACTCTGCGTGTCAGGATCAATTAGAGAAAAAAAAAAGACAAAACCGTTTTAATGTCACACTGATGAGAGCATGAGCACCTTAAATTATCTGCACAACAACAAGACACAAACTCTGTATCCATTCTATAATATTACAAACAACTTTTCTCAATACTGGGTAGGATTCATTCCTGTATCCAGAACAGCCTGAATTATCTGAGGCACCGATTCAGCAAGGTGCTGGAAAAGTTCCACGAGGATCTGAGTCAGTGCAGATTCCACAGCATTAAGCAGTCACTGCACATTTTTCAGCAACATTCATGCCTCACATATCCCCAAACATCCCATTCCACTTTATCTGAAACGTGCACTGAGACATTCTTAAGTAACTTGGGGGCCATCCTGAGATGATGAGTGTTTTTCTTTCTGGAATTATTCATACGAAAAAAAGCTGAAATGAAACACTGCAATGAAAGGACCCCTTTAAAGATTCCCACAGTGGCAGACACAGTCACTGATGCTTAGCACCTGAAAGCATCATCAGTTAAACTTGCAGTTCAACATGCAGGATCTATTAGCAGGAAAAGTAACAGCTGCAGCAGCTGCAGACATGTTGATGTGTGCCATCTGAAGGCAAGGAAACAAATACCTTCAGCAATTTTGACACTTGTGCTGCCTCCAGGCAATGATTGCTAGAACTGCATTTTCTTTTCTTTTGATAGCTGCTGTGTGTCTATGTTTTCTATTTTACAGTTTCATCCTGCAGAATATTTCTGCTGAATACTGAGAAGACTAGAGAGTTCACACTGCTCTCGGACTTCTGGTTACTTTGAAGAGGGGCGCTTAGTAGATTTTTATTTGTCCTGAGGATAAAAACAGCATGAGGTGGGATTCAGATGCAATGAGAACAAAAATAAAAGTATTTGCAATGTAAAGATAAAGGTTGAACAGGAAGATTCCAAAGTTATTAGACATTATTAGACTACATCATTGCACTGTTTCACATTAAAGTAGTCACAGACGGCAACTCGGACATTAGCACATCAAGAACTTTGAAACTGGGTCAAAATATTCAACTTCAGTGCTTCAGCTTTCAACAATCTGGGATATTACTTTTTTTTTTTTTTTATAGACGTGGTTCATCATGGTGCTAATTTTACCAAAGCATTAATTGCCCACATTTAGGACATTTAAATGCCTTAACCCCATAAAGCCATCTCTGACAATTCAAAGTGTAATGGAAATACTTAGTTAGAATGAAGACAAGGTCATCCACTAAATATTCAACGTAAATAAAAACATTAACATTTTTTCTAAATGTTTGAGTTAACACTTCGCAGCCTCATACATTCCCATTTGCATTAAACCAGATATTGTATTTATGAAGCTTTCAGAGGAGCAAAAGAAAAGTGATACACTTCTTTTGTTGTCTAAAGCTTCCTCCTTATCCGGTTTAAGTAATTTTTCATCTCTTGATGCTCTTGCTGCTGAAATTCATTTGCATTTTGATAAGCAAAATCAGAGTGTTGTTTACAAGTGAAGATTCATGCTGTGCTTCAAGAATTCGATAATATCCATTGGTATTTATCAAATTAAATGTATTCTTTGCCTTCCTATTGGAGCGGTTTGCTTGCAGCTAAGACCTGAAGGGAACCTGCTCAGGAATGGCTTTGGTTTCAGCTCAAGTTCATTTGCTAGCCTGGTGGATCTCTGGACTACGTACTCAGCTGCTCTGCAGTAACCAAGGAGACAACTGTTGCCAGGCAACAACAGGCCTAGATCAGTGTGCGTACACAGTGAGAAAAGCAGCACTGTGTCCGTGCCTCTGTGCTTGTACTACACTGAGAAAAAGGAATTCAAATCATCACATCTGAAATGAAATTCACAAACACCTACTACACAACTAGGGAGCTACAACCGTACAGTTCCGCTTAGCATTACGGGAGCATCTGTAAACACAGGCGGCACTCACCATGCTGTCATAACGGTCTCCTCCTCGGCCTCTTCTGTCACTACACACAAAAAGGTATGCATTAATATAGTTTATCCTCTCTACGGGACATTTAACGCCACAGCATCGAGCAGGTCACTGCTGTAAGATTGGTATTTAGAAAGCTGTGAGTGTGAAAGGACATGCAGACTCTACAGATGACCTGTGATCAGACTCTGAATCAGGGCTGGTGGGTTGACAGTCTGCTCCTTAGCAGGTTTCACTGATATCTGTTGCTGTACTCTGGGAGAAATTACATTAACATAAATTCTCAAATATTTACCTCTGTGGCAGAGAGAGCCTGGCCCTTATTCGGGAAAGGATTATATTAGAGACTAGCCTTTGTTTTTTACTTCCCCTGTTCGCCAGTTGATACAAACTCAAAACTTCCTTGTTCTTTACCCGTTGGCTTGATAAATTCACTGTAATGTCCACTTCCACAGCTCTAATTCATCAGTACACCAAGAGTCATGTGAGTGTTTCACTTCCCCCAAATCATGTATAAAACTCTACACTTCCTTCAAAATTTTCACATGAAAATTTCCCATTACAGGCAGACTTTGGGCTATTATTTGAAAACTGGCTTTTATATGATAATTTAGGATATTAACAATCTTACTCACCTTGGTCTGTCGTCCATGCTGCCGTGGTAGCTGCCATGTGAGAACCTGTCTCCCCTGCAGACAATGACAAGACAAGGAAAGTGTATTGGAAGAATAAAATAAAAATGACCTACTTTATCTAAACAACTGGGAATCTAAGGGTCTGTTCACACCTGAAACAAGGTTAATTTGATCTGGACTAAGGAAAAATACGACACACTCTTAACTCCTAACTCTGGTCGGGTTCATCTTCACGCCTGCTTTTCACAAATATGGACTGACTCATTGATTGGGCAATTCTGGCGACCGTCATTTGTTTGTTTTAACCTAATCAAACAGGTTAGGCGTAAAAGCCACCAAAGTCAGTGGGCCCCTACTCACCCTCCTCTTGGTGGCGGAGGCGGGGGAAGAGGCAAGTTACGTGCTCGGCTGCCACCTCGTCCACCTCTGCTCAGCGGTGGTGGAGGACCCCGACGGGGGCTCATGTCGTCGTAGTCCCTTCTAGAGGGAGGCAGGGGCCTGTTGCCACGAACGGGGGGCATGCGCTCAAAGCCCCCACGCACACGAATGGGGAAGCCACCAATGGGTCGTCTGCCTCTCTCCTCGAATAACATGGTGAAACCTCCATAGTCGTATGTCTCGTCGTAGAAATTAGGGTCATAAGGCTGGGCACGACCTTTTATTGGTGCCTGCAAAATGAGGCCAAATGAAATTAAAGAGAAGAGATCGTAAAGGAATGCTGAGGCTTTAAGCAGATCTCGGGCCTGTAAACTCACCTCTGACACCAGCTCCAGGATAACTTTTATACATTCGATGACGCGTTCTGGCTTTCCTCCCACCAAGACGACTCTGTCAGTGGAGTGTGGACAGCACTCCTGGAACAACTTGATGGTGGTCTGGGTGTTCTGACACACAGAAAGGTGAATATGTTAGTCTTATATACAACACAACCAAATTCACTTTTCATTGCTTTGCTACCAAACAAGTAAAAACACAAGTACAATAAAGTACTACGCCCCTTGTTAGGTCTGTAGTTAGAAAGTATATATATTTTGAAGTGCAAAGCAAGTTATGGAACATTTAGGAACTAAATATGTACAGAGTAGTAAAAGGAAAAATGAGCAAACCAGTGGAAAAATAATATATAATCTATATATACATAATATATAATAGAAATTTAATAGTTAAGACACATTATTAATAATTAATCATAAAACTTGCAAAACACAAGTAACAATTACGTTTCTAACAAGTTATCTACTGGCCAACTGTTGGTGCAGAGCATAACGGCGAGGCTTTTGCTAATCTGGGCTCTGTCCTACCTCTCTCAGCTCCTTTATCTTGGCACCTTTCACCCCGATGATGCCCCCTGCCAAGCTCTGATGGATCAGCAGGCGAAGCTCGCAGTCAAAATCAATCCCGCTGTAATGCTGGTACTACAGAAACACAACATAAGATCAGCAACATCAGTAGGGTCTGTAACTTCTCCTACAGCTGATTAACAAAGCATTTTCCAATTTTCTGAGTGCATGAAAAAAAAAAAAAAAACACAACAAAACAATGGCCATCCTACAGTATGTAAGCCTAACATGTGAAAAGATTTCTTCTTACTTTGGTTAATTGCTGCAAGCCACACCATGGTGGCCGTTATGGCAGAAATGCCATTTGAAAAATATATCCAACTTCAATGAAAAGTAAGATGCATGCACTATTATCACTGCTACATAAACCAACTAACTGATCGAGGCAGCGGTAGACCAGAAACTCTCATGTTGTGTGAGGTAAAATTGTTGCGTTTGTCAAATGAGTATGGTAGTTATAGCTGTTTTCTGGTTTAACAAAAAAGATCTTACTCTTGAACAAAAAGGTCTGTCTCTTTAGGAATCCTATCCATAATGTTGTTAAATGCTTGTAGTAAAAATGAAAGCCTGTCAGTGGCAAAAACAAGTAGAACTCCATTATAAAGTGAAGTTCAATCTCATATATATTTATGACCAAATTTTTCTGTTCTATTAATTCCAAAGTGGTACATTTTTCAAAAGGCAGAGTCATAAATCATCCCGGCCTGCCCTCTGCTCATGTACACATAATTAACAAGCTAATTAACATGGTGGCTCACCTCTTCTAGAGTTGGTATGATTTTCAGCAGAATCTCTCCTATAGTGTCGATGCTGGCGTTCACACTCAGGATCCTGTCAGGAACCATTTTCGCCCAAAAGGAAGCAAGGGGTTACAAGGGGGACAAAAAACTGAAAATAAAAAACCTAATTAAAAAAAAAAAAACAAAAACAAAAAAACACATACATGACAAGCAGTCCAGCAAACTGTTACAGAGAGACTTACAAAAGATTTCCAACTAAAATGGAAAAATTAAGACTGCTTCATACTACGCACCAGGGTGGAAAATTAGCACCGGCCACCAGCCAAATTCACGAAAATGGCTGGTAGATTTCAGACACTGATTTACTATTGAGCGGCTGGCGAATTTGAACATTCATCTGTCAGTGGCTGGTAGATGTTCACAAAGTTAATTTCCCACCCTGCTACGGATAATTATAACTTTTCCCCAACACTAAACTGAGTAAATAAGCTGACATGCACTCAGTCTAATATTATTTTCAAGAGAAGCTTCGGAAGGATTGGCAGATTCAGAACGGCTCAAATTAACGTGAGACTGGCCACACAGATTTGGGGGAGGGGTTGTGAGAGAGAGAGAGAGAGAGAGAGAGATCTTCTATAACCATCCCACCACCAGCAAGTTGAAGAAAAGGAACGCAACAAATTGAAACAATAATTTGCCATGACAATTGCGCCACCATCACACCTTCATTGTGACCAGGGGGGTTGGGGGGAGAAGGGAAAGGTTGGGGAGGAGAGGACTTGGGGCTGAGGGGAGGAGGAGACGAGGTGGGCAGTAGAAAAGAGTTACAGAGCAGAGGAGTTGAGGTGGGGAACGAAATGTGAGTGATTACCAACTACTCTGTGGCACAGGACAAGAGCAGGGGTAGGGGGTGGGGGGGTTATGAAAGGTTTGGCAGGCAGCTCTGATCTGATGTGGCCTGAGAGAAATTTAACAGAAGGGATGCAGCACAATGAAATAAAGAGACGACATTAATGACTGACAGAGTGAGGGACGGAGCCTCCAGACAAGAGCCAGTGCTCTCTCAAAAAGATCATGAACAGTGATGCTGAAAGTGGGGGAAGTGGGGGGAGGAGGAGGCGGGGTGGGGGGGAGGCGGGGGGAGTCGGAGGTAAGGGGGCCAGGTGGGCCACAGAGGACAGAGCGAGAAAAAGATGTCTGCTTTCCACACGTTTCATGATAAAATTAAACATCACAGCAAGGAAAAACAACATCCAACAGCTGTGTTGCTAACCATAAAATACCAACTACTTGGTAGTGGGTTGTCAGTGATTCTCTGCATGGACAAACTGTAATGACAAAAAGTCCAACTCAATGGAGATGCTTAAAATGGACAGAAAAATCAAAAGGAACAATACACGTCTCTTACAAGTGGAGGAGGGGGGGTGTTTGGGGGATGGGGAGTATACTCTCATGTATATAAAAATGTTAAAATGAAACAGAAGGCAGGTTATCAAAGACATGTCTTTCACTGTTCTAATCAGGCAGTGAGGCAATAACTGGTGGGACATACCGCTCTGGGCCACTGCTGTCTGGGACTGATACACTGGCATTGTACTGCATGGGCCGAGGTGGTGGTGGTTGTGGTGGTGGTTGTGGTGGAGGAGGTTGGCATTGGGCGGGGGCATTCAATCACAAGATGTCAAGTAAGGCGCCCGTTTAAGGAGGGGCACGGTTTATGGGCGGGGCCAACCGGGAGTGTCAGGTGGGCGGGCGGGCGTTCAGGGGCGGGCGGAGGTTGGGCCAACGTCAAGGTGGGCAACGCAGGAGGGGCATGTCGATCCAGTACATGGGCAACGGAGGAAGGTGGCCAAAAATAAAAACAAAAAAGTAAAGGAGAAGGGAAGAGGGGGAGAAGGAATACATTTTTAATTGAATACACGCTATACTTTGTCCCAAAAGTGAAGAGAAAGTGAGAGACTTGAAACTGTGGTGAGTGAAGAACAGGAGGTGTGACTTGGACAAAGATAAGTTCAATAAACAGTCTGCAGAGATTTACGTCCCTGCAAAAAAAAAAAGACTACGTCCACTCAGGCTTTCAGGCACCTGTTGTCACTTCAAGGTCAAACATAACTTCAACACTGTGAAGGGAACTGGAATCAGGCTGAAACTCACAAGAGGACTGGGAACAAAATCCAATAGCTCTGTCTAACAGGGTCTTCCTTGTCTGTCCACATGAGCCAACTTGGTTTAATCACCTCCCAGTGGATGTCAATTCTTGAATTCTTGGGAACTTAGGTTTGGACCTTCATGATTTAAATGTCTGTCAACAGCATTTAAAGGTACTATATGTAACATTCAGAAAACCTTTGTTATTTATGACACCGGTGGCCATTAAGTGAACCCTGTTGCTTGCACTCCACAGGTAGGTGTGAGCGAGCATCCTGAGCATTGGACAGTGAAGTGCTATCTAGCACAATGAATGCTAGTGATGTTGAAGTAACCCATTCACGTTGGTGATATAGTGATACGTCGGTGTTAGCTAGCTAGCCAGGTGAGTATCTACAAAGTAACAGGTGCTAAAGAACAGACTTGTTTCGGGCTGGGAGCTGGTTGTTTGTTGATGTTAGCGGACTCCAGGCATTAAGGCAAAGCACTTGGGAGCGAGAATAAATGTCACATCCTTTGGATTTGCCTGGAAAATTTGTCCCCAGTCCGTGGAAATCAAGAAATCAGTCCACAGGCTGTTATAGGCAACCAAGAAAGTCTGGGATGGTCTTATGTTACACTCCATTCACTCACGGGTCGTAAAAAAGCAACACTACCCATTTTTACATATAGCACCTTTAAACATAGCACAGCTGTTAGGTCCAAAAAACCTATTCAGATTCTGCAACAGAAGGGGCATTAGCCAACTAAACTTTCTCCTCAGCTGCAGAAATGTTAGCAGCATTTTATCTACTACTCACGTCTGTGCGTAGGGCTTTTATGTTCTTTCCACCCTTTCCAATAACAGCACCAGCATTCTGTGAAGAAAGAGAAGGTTTTCCTTAAAAAAAAATCTTCTGAGCAATAGCCAAAAAAAAAAAAAACAGCAGTGTGGCCCAACAATGTGGCCTACTCTGTGAATTAAATAGGTTTTTACTTTGCTCTGAAGCAGCACACGCAGCTCCACCATCTCGTCTGTGTTGCGTGAACGTTTGAAGGCCTGCTCCTCATCCATATCCTCAGCTGGGCGTTTACCTGAAAGGGAAGACAATTCAGCTCAAACACAAAACAAGCAGTCTTTATGTGCAAGAAATTCATCGTTTACAAAAGACATCTTGGGTAATAACTTTAAGGCCACTGTGCAGAACTGGACAATTTCCAACTTTGGCACTCCAGCATGTCAGTATAAGGAAAACGTAGGACTATGGAATATTTTGAATTAAATGGCAAATAGAACCAAATTACTGTCACTGGCTACAGCCAACGAAGGGTTAATAGAAGTTACAAAAATAAAAATACATGGCAAGTGCTAGGTCTACAGTATGTTCCTCCCCAAGAATGGGTTTCATTCAGCAGCCAACTGTATCCTGGAACATGTCCAGCACCACCATGTACCCTTCCTGGATTAAAACACAGGCAGGTCTGCTCAGGGCCCACAGAACAGCAGTATCTTGGACAGGAGAATCCCTCAACCATCTGACATGTCCACATGCTATAAAGAGGAAGCCAGAAAATGTCTTTTTTATTTTTTTCTCCCTTGAGTGGACTAATTAGCTGATTTATCTACACAATGTATTTCAAGCTGGATATAACCCTAGACAGCTTCTTCTCATTGCATGCATTCATTCATGTGGTTTATATCATGGTCCTGAATGGATGATTTTCTCTTTGTCACAATGAAGACATGTATGATCTTACTATTTGTGTCAGTGTTGCTGAATGTGATGTCTTCGTCCTGCTGTTCGATTTTCACCTCCATTGTCTTGCACCTGCAGAAGAATGCAAACAGGCTCCTCTCCCTGGATCTGCCAAGAGAGGAGGCAACTACACAATAAGTTGGGCCACATACTGTACATTCAAAGAGAAATCAGATCAAACATTCTGATTAGGGCTGCAATTAACTAAATTTTTACTAACAGTTAATCTGCTGATCATTCTCTTCAGAAATCGATTAATCGTTCCACCTACAATGTGTCCCAAAAATAGTGAAAAATGTCCATCACAATTTCCCACAGACCAGTCTGACATCTTTAAGTGTCTTGTTTTAACAGTCTAAAACCCATAGATATGAGGAAAACTAGCGAATCCTTACAAATTAGATGACGTGGAACCAAACACTGTATAGCAACTTTGCTTGATAAATGACTGAAATAATTAAATCAACCATCGAACTAGCTGTAGATTATTTTTCAGTCCATCTGCTACTGGATTAAGAGTTTCAAGTGCAGCAAGGAAAGACAGATCATATATATAATATCATGAGTCAAGGATACATTTAGCAGCATGTGTGTTGTCTGATTGGTTAAACACTGTAAGAGTCTGAATCTAGGATTGAACACTGGTGTACACATGCAGTCCACCTACATGCACTGCCCACTGTTGATAGCTGAACACTGCAATAGCAATCTGCAGTTTTGCAAACAGTACTCCTGTACTGAGGCCCTGCCAAACTTAAAGGGAGATGCTGGTCAACGCCTACATATCTTAGGAATTAGCAGCACCCATTTTAACTGTTACGGGGTTATCAAGAGCAGTCACGGCCACCCCAGTGTTTGAATTAGGGTCTTCAGAAAACGCATATTCATAGGCGCATTAGTGAGGCTCTTAAGGCACTGTAACCTGTTACATCTAAGTCATTTATGTTTCAACTAAATCCAAAACAGCTACCAGGGCAAAGGAAACTGCGCAATTCCTTACACGTAAAAGGGAAACGTGTCTGTCACCTGATGTGTCTGCCTGCACACAGAAGTTAGCTAGCTTCTCTGCGGCGTTGCTAAGTTGACATTAGGTTACTTTGCTATGCTAGCAGCTCTGCTAAGCTAGCCAGTCGCTTTCTGTGGCTTTTGCGAGGCGTGTCTACCAGCTTCAGTGTACACGTTGCGACTGTGCAACACTCACCATCGACAAACAACATGAACACGACCGAGCAATCCAGCTATGCTTCTAATGTCAGCGTCGAGATCTGAATATAGCAACCGTAGCTAGCTAACAGGGTAAATGACGCGACGTTAGGTTACCGAGCTACCGAAATATAACGGCAAGGAAAACAAACCTGCAGTAAAACCACGTTCACTGCGGTCCAACACGGTTCCCTCGCCCTGAAACGTTCGCACGTTTTCAGCATGGAGAGAAGAAACTGTGGGTGAGCTCGATTCGTCGACACTCACCCAGTGGTTTGCTTCTTTTGTCTGTCAAGTCAGCACAGACGGGCGGGGCTAAGGCATGTCAAAGTCACCGAAGTGGATCGATGTACCCGTATGGTCATGCAAGAACAAGTTATCAAACTCTCCCTGTACAGTGGGAGCTGTAGTCCCGAGTAGAGGCTCACAGGCAGCTCCTCTGTCTATTAACCCGCCTCCTTCGGCCGACACCCCCCATCTACCTCCAATAACTACTGTGTGACAGGGTGAGGGTTTTGTTGTTCTAAGTGTTGACTGTCAGGTTGGTTTATAGATTGTTGAAAGTTAGGATTTCTTTGGTTTCCACAGCTGGGTTCCAGTTTAATACATTCCAACCTTAACAGGTGATTGTTACCTATGGGCTGATCAACCTCCTAGGAAGCCTGGGGCAAAATTTGTTGTTGGGGGGGCAAAACAAGAACCTGCTTTTCAGCCTTGACTTGGAAGTCCTTAATCTTAAACACCTGCACCAGCTCTGAGTTCAAACAGCTCTACCGCCAGGCTCATTTCATTCTTACATTATTTGTGCCAGATGTTGATGAAATGAAGTTCAGTCTTGTATGTGTCTAGAAGGAGTCAAAAATGTTTTGTTGATTCCACAACCAAATGCAACCCATGAGTCCTACGTGGTGACTACAGTTTTAGAAAACTAGACTGAGAGGTAGCGGATGGTACAGGATGTCCATCAGTGGGCTGAGTCACAGCTGTATCATTCCATGCAGGGTTCAAGACAAGTCTGCCACCAGCTGGTCCAGGAGGCAGCAGGAGCAGAGATGGAGGAGTTGCAGAGCTGGATGATGTAGAAGTGGCACCAAACTAAATGTAGAAGAGGAAAGTCCCTTGGCATGACATCAAGAAAAGTCTAAGTGTGCTAAGCACATCACTCCTACACTTAAATCTTTCTGCTGCACCACAGAGTAGGGGGGTTTCCAGCTAAAAACATCATCTGGGCTTCAAGCAGTGGAAATTATAAAATTATAAATAGGGAAAGAAAACTGATTTACAGTTCAATGAAATAAAAAATATGTTTTGAATTCACAAGTCATTTCCTCTTCTTCAAAAGAAAGCACAATTGACTGAGAGCTAATGATCTTTATTACTCATCCTGTTGCTTTTAATTGCAAGAAATTGAACCTTTGCAACCAATGTGCAGTGCAACTACATTTTCTTTTTTTCTGCAGTGATAAAAAGATAAGACCATGAGATCAGACTTGCTAATCCAGAGCCACCACCTCACTGTCCATTTACTGCAAACCAGGATCCTGAATTATGTCCATACTTGATCTATTTTAAACATCCTTTTTCTCGTAGTGTTGTCATGCTCCTTCAGATATAGGCAAGGACCTATTGCAAAATAAAGAGCTCTCTTCCCTCTCCTATACTCTGAGGTTACCATGGAGACAGATATAATTCTGTTCTTGATGTTTCTCATAAAAAAAAAAAAGCCTGCGTACATATTTTCATCTGCAACCATAGCGACACTTGACATTGTCCGCGCTAGGCTATTTGTAAAAAGCAAGTCACCATAGCGACACTAACCATCCAGGCTGTGTCATAGATCATGTGTCATAGCTGAGTATGCCTCCTCATTATGAGTGAAATTTAGGAATCCACCGGTAAACAGGATTTATTTCATTATGCTGAAACATTATCACTTGGACGTGTAGCACTGCACAGTAACTTTCACAGGACTGAAAAATAAGGATTTATATGACATTTAATTTGCTCGGTTTGGGACATTTGAGGTTGAAAAAAAGAAAGAAAACAAAACAGCATGTTTAATTTATGAAAAATGAATGTACACATTCGTGAGTGGACGCTGGCATCAGTGCAGTAGACTTTCAGGTCAGCCCCTAAATGTTGTTGACGGATTAAAATGAAAAAAATGTAATCTGTTTAATGGGTCAGAATGTCTCAAACTCGAATCAAAATACGCCACAGTCTGTCCTTCTCAGTGCAAATACATTTTTTACATATGATTACAGTGGGATTTCATATAGTTCTTTTCTGAAATGTGTGCCAAAATTAAAGCAAATATATGTAATTATCTTTGTCAAAATGCTCTTTGCCAAAGAATTAAAAGAAGAATTAAAAATGTATATACATGCAGCATTTTTTTCCCAGCTTCATGCTCCTATATCGTGCACTGATCAGTGATTGGAGTGAGACCCATTTGAAGCTTGCAGACATAGTATAGGTAATTATTTTTCATAGATGCACCCCGTCTTGTGCGTCAACCGTACGTCACACTATAGGCCTAATGGCCAACCGTACAACAGTGTTGGTGTGGGGGGGAAAAAAGCGCTGCTTTCACCCAGTGCATGGCTTCAGGGTAACTACAACGCAAGAGTTTTACATCCATATTGTTGTTGTGCCCACCACAAACAGGGCATTTGACCGGCAGCTATCCACTTGTGCAGCCTAATAAAAGAGTGTAACGGCTGATGTTTGGGTTTTCTTGCATGACCAATACATA
>JBBMJY010000008.1:14160902-14239863 GCA_037833715.1 Toxotes lorentzi | reverse complement strand
TATATATATAAATCCCTAAACAAATTCCTATAAATACAACTTGTCATAAATACATCTCCAGGGTAACATCGCGACCATCTCAACCCCATAAACCCAGTCCCAGTGATGGCTGAGGGAGATGCGCTCGTCCTCGTCGATAATCGATAGACGGATGCAGGTAGCCTTCCTCCCTACACACGCAGCATCACCACGCATCCTTACTCCACTGTGCAGTCTCTCTTATTGCTCCCCATCACCACACATATGAGAAAACGCTCGTGGGGGCCCTGGCTATTGATCTCTAAACATCTGGAACACCTCATATTTGTTTTACAAGGCAGAGGCGAACAGTCTGTGCCCGAGATAGAGGAGTGAGACAGCAGCAGCAGCGGCAGCACCAGGACGGACCACTTGACACCTTGCTTCGCGGCATCGATATGCAGTAGTGTGATACCAGCTCTGCGGAGACGGGAAGGCCAGTCCATGGCATCTTGATATTAAAACCGTGGACTCTGCGCATTCCTCACCGACGGCGTAGTCTTTTTTTTCTGCGGAGTCGAAAGGATTAACTTGGCCAGATAAAGGCGGCGAGGGAGGAAATCTTACCAATAATTCAATTTGACCAGATTCTGTTTGGGGGATTCGTGGGATATCATTGGACCTGCGATGGACTCCAGCGCGGGGGAATATGGCATGGCTCGTCTTGGATTGTTTTTGGTTTTGATGGGGCTGTGGAGATTTAGCGATGCTTGCCCCGCATCCTGCACTTGCAGCATCTCTAGGATTGTTTGTATTGATTCTGTACCAGGGATCGAGGATTTCCCTGTCCTCACGTTAGATGACATGGAAAACATCACCGAGATGTAAGTGTATGAAAATGATCGCGCAGACAGCTTATGAACTTATTAGGATGCAATGCGTAAAGAACTACCTTCGATCGTAGGTCGCAATAATACCCAGGGGCTAAGATTATTATACTAATAAAGGTAATAAGAACATCAACAGCATAATTAATAACAGCAGGTCACATATTATTTTCCCCTTGTGGATTAAAGATCAATAGAGACCTGTCTTCTGCGCTTAATGTCAAACACAAAAATGTGTGATTTTATTCGTATAACCACAGGGTATGTCAGATCATGTAGCCAGTTAAATGTGTGCGTGAGTGTGTATGTGTGGCGGAGATGGGGGTTGCGCGTGCCACTAACGACGATGGTGTGTGTGTGTGTCTGTGTGTGTGTGTGTGTGTGTGTGTGTGTGTGTGTGTGTGTGTGTGTGTGTGTCTATGCGTATGCGTAATGGTGGTGAGAGTGTGCGTCAGGCTTATTTGGATTAGTCGGTGTTTCCTTTACAAAACAGCTCCAGAGGTAGTGATGGAGTAGGCTAAATGTTTAGGCCCAGCGCAGCCTCCGAGGTGTTAATTCGGCTTTAGGGCGGCGGTGTGAAAAAGCCTCAGTATTTCAAAAACGACCACATTGTTGCCAGATTACACATGAGATCACATCAGTTGTATACAGTCGGCGATAGGCTACCCACAGTTATGTAGCCTTATCTGCGTCAGTGTGTAGGCCTGTGTCGGAGTGTACCTGCTACAACCCTGCACAAGTATACAACTGCATGGCACCCACTGGAGAATGGAGGGGAGACTGGGTGAGTTTTCTGAGGCAGCCAGACAGGAATTAGATGTCACATCAGCCTGTCATGAATGTATTTGACTGGGCGTCCACTGTAGTTGGAGCAAAACATGATCATTCTTCATTTTGCAAAATAAAGAAGTCTTTTAGCAGTTAACGCCTTATAAAGGAGCATCTTTTCAGTAGTTATCACCTTTGAATCATAATAGAAAACTTCACTAAAGACTATTGTGCCCCATTTGTGAGATTTGGGAATGAGAACAGAAATCCTGAAGCAGCACTGATCCTTTAGATTTCTGAAGATACTTTTACATGTAAACAAAGGTGTTTCCCCACCACCAAAATTTAAACTAACCTGCAGTCAAAGTGATTCACAGGTTTTTAAACACAGGAAAAGACTAGACAACAACTACATCTAAGTTGTCAATCTGTCCTGATGCTGTGAAAGGTTTATTTAGATGTTATTTTTTGTTTTTAACTCTAACTATGCTCCATGATATACCTCTAACTAATATAGTAAGAAATTGTCTCAACTTAAAATATTTCACAAAATTGATGCTTTGCATTATCAAGTCCTTGGAAATTTTTTTGAAAAATATGTATGCTGGTTTGTCCCCATTTAAAAAAAAAAGGTTTAGGAAGGTTTATTAGTTATCTAGCTAAGTCAGTTATTGGATATTTCATAATACTCCTTTAGGCGTGTTATTTTATAAACAAACAAACAAACATGGCAGTTGTGGCATTATTAGGTCATAAAAAGCAAGTATATTTTGATCTTCATTAAAAAACCACAGGTTTTTGATTGTGTTTATACATCCAGCATTAAATACAAATAATATGAACATTAACAGCAACAATACAAGTCACTCAGTATGATGACAGTGTGAAAACAAATACTGTTGTATTGATAGTGACAAAAAAATGTGCTGCAGAAAAAATTCCCTCAGTGAAGGGATATAGGACAACACTGTACATGTAAAACTGTTTAAATCTGATATTGAACGTTTAGACAAACAATGTCTACAACATGAAAAAAATGTCATGATGTTTATTTTCATAAAACACACAAACACAACTCACTCTCTTGTTTTACTCTGTTGTTGTGACTGTAAATGTTTGGAAGGATAAAACTTATCTGTAGAGTGTGATACACACAGATGTGGAGTTTCAGGCCAAGTTATTTTGCTGAGCATCAGTGCATCTAACAGGTCTATCTTTCATATTTTTTCACAGATACATTGCAAATCAAAACAGACTGTTTGAAATCAGTGACAACAGTTTGAGGCACTACATAAACCTCAGAAACCTGTAAGTATTATACAGTTTTTTTAGTGCTTTACGTGGAATTAGAGGATGTGTTTGCTAACAGAAAAGTTGCAGACAACCTGACAACACTACACTTTAAATTCCAACAGAACAGTGACGAAGACAAGATTGACATCTATATCATCAGATGCATTTTTCAACAACACAAGACTTCAATATGTGTAAGAAGCACTTTAAAGCCCCTCTTTAGTTATTTCATTGATGTACACAAGAGTTGCCTCGTTTGGATTTTTACTGTTGTGTTTTGTTTTTCTAATAGAAATCTCAGAGACAATAATCTATCAACACTCTCATGGAGAACATTTCAGAACTTTAACACAACATTTCCGTAAGTATCACATGTACAGCACAGAAAATCAAAACATGAAATCGCTCCCTTTTTGTGCGGGACACTGAGTCTCTGGTGTGCGGCGTTTTTATTTTCTAGGCTCCTCCTGTCTGGAAACCCTTTGGATTGCGTTTGTGAGAACTTGTGGATCAAACTGAGGCTCCAAGAAGACCCCGACGGTCAAGAGCTGAAATGCATAGACGAAAGAGGAGAGACAAAGGCCTTTGCCACACTCACCCCACCTGATTGTGGTAATGTGAAACCATGTTATAATAAGCAGCGCTCAGCATCTGATATTGAACGTTTAGACAGACGATCTCCTCATGGAGACTGAAAGAGAGAGATCGAAACAAAGACGGAGAGAAATCTGAAAAAAAAAATCAAACAATGTGAAATTTGTATCTGGTCCGATGTTTAATTCTGCCGTCTGTTTGTGTCTTGCAGTGGTTCCCAAAGTAGAGGTCACCCCCAAAATCGTGACCGAGATGCAGGGGAGTAATGTCAAAGCTGTGTGCAGTGCCTCAGGCTCCCCTCCTCCTGAGATCCTGTGGAACCTTGATATGCTCTCTACCCACCATGAGGTGAGCCAGGCTACCTCGCAGCTTCCCGTTTGAACCTTTTTGGTACAGGTCTGCAACTTTGGGCTCTTCATTTTGGGCTCTTAAGAAGTGAAGTGGAAAAGATGATGTTATGCCTTCGCAATGAGTTCCTATGAAGATTCAAAGCAACATCTGTGAAATACAATGGGATGATTTTTCTCATTATTATCTCATGCAATGAAACCAAATTCCAAATTGATCCTTACTGTCTGTGTATCCAAACTCTGACAGAACGTATCCCTCATAGAGCTCTTTAGCTGTCAACAACTATTAAACTATTAAAAAACATCAGTGAGCCACTGTGTTGCACTGTTGTTCCTTCATTATCACGACTATGGCCACTGTAGTTTATTTTGAGCATCCTACACCAAATGTATGTTAATCCACAGGAGAAAATAATCCAGACAAATACACAGTTTACAACCTACTTTTAGCTAAATATTTAAACCATTTATCCAGTGGTTTTAACCTAAGTATTTCAACTGTTTATCCATTGCTTTTATCTACTTTAGCTAATGTTTTAACAGTTCGGGCACATACATTTAACTTTTTGATGAACTATTTGAACTGTTTCCAATACTTTGAGTGTTCATCCATTACTTTTGAGCAACTATTTCAACTGTTTTTCCAGTACTTTTAGTAAACAGTTTAAAGCATTCATCCACTATATTTTAATGACTTTTCATGCACATGCACATGTCACATTTGTAAAATGTGTTGTTAGTTTGTTACAACTGACTGAGATGCAATCCAGTCCTGTATCACACCGATTTTACATAAATAGGACATATTATATAATGTACATGATAATGCTGTGTTTACAGATTGAACCTTTGGAGACGGAGAGCAGCCTCATCTTGTCAGGCCTGTCTCCTAATGATAATGGCAGGGTGATCATATGCAGCGCTGAGAACATGGTCGGTCAGACGGAGGCCACCCTTCAGCTCAACATTCTCTGTAAGGCCTCTTGCTTTTCTGTTATCGTTGCCTGTAAATGTTAACCAACAATTGCATACATCTTCAGAAATTCTATTTACATTTGTTAGTTTGTCTAATTTCCTCTCAGATGATCTTTTAAATGCCTTCTTCTAGACTGGTTTTTTTCCAGTGGAAGCAGAAAGCTCCTCAGTTTGTTATCATTACTGTCTCTCAGCAAATCTTATTGACTCTCCTCATTTCATGTTCATAACTCTTCCTCCTGTGAAGCTCCTCATGCCTTGCCATACTCCTCTGCTTGTTTAGTGCAACATTTCTCCTCATTCCCTTCTTCCATGTTTTCCTGGTGTCAGTGTTCAAATGTTGCGTGATCAGTCTCTCTTCTGTTCCCCACACTTTTCATCCCCAGCTGCATCTCCTCTCTAAGCCTGTAAATGTTTGCTTTTCCTACTGGCTTTTCCTCTTGGTGTTTAGTTCCTATCACCCCGTGATTACTCTTCCTCTACTGTTGCCTCCGTGTCAGTTGCCCCCACCATCCAGCAGCTGCTGGGGCCAGAACAAAACCACCACTGGTGCATCCCCTTCAGCGTGACAGGGAACCCCAAGCCTGAGCTGCAGTGGTACCATGAGAACGTGCCTCTCCAGGAGCAGGACTATATCCACACCATGATCCACCTGTCCACTGAGAGTGAGGACCATGGCTGCCTGCAGCTGGTCAACCCCACACACATTCACAATGGCGTGTACAGGCTAGTGGCAAAGAATGAGTACGGCAGGGATGAGAAGAAGGTCTCTGCCCAGTTCATCGACCCACCTGAAACAGGTGTGAATATGCTGTCGTTTTACAGGGGTTCATTTACTAAGAAGTCAGCTAATTTCTGAAGCTAATTTCTGTTTATGAAGTTGAATGCTCATGCAGATTTGTTTTATTTTTAGCAGAAGACCCCTTCTACTACTGTAAGTAATCATTCAGCTTTATAAAGCCAACAATGGTTATACTTATTAGCTTGATAACAACTCTATACAACTCAAATGAACTCTAATGTGATGTCCATCTGTTCCTCCTCCTGTGGCCTGTGCCTGCATCTTTCTTCTGCCCAGACACTACCGGTAGGTCTCTGAACTCTTTCAGGACTGAGGTTTTCACACAGTCAGCATTACAAATTCAACTGTTTGCACTTAATAATGATCATTTTCAGACATTCAGACAAGAATTTCATTATGTGTTTTCAGACTCACCACTCCCTCCGCTGGACGACAGTGTTGCAGTAAGTGATCACCATCAGTCCTTAGCATCTACAGAACCCTTTGTGGTGGTCCCTTAAAGCAAATGTTTCAGGTTTTCTTTTAACTATTTTTGATGGGTCTCAAACAGTTAAAATGATCTGGTAATTCACAAGAAAAGAGCAAAGATTAGAGGAAATTTGCTAAATGAAAGCAGCATTATAGCAGATGAGAGGCACCATACTAATGCTGGGGTTGGAAACTTTCCTTTGAGATTCTGGTCCATGTTGACATGATTGCATCACATCATTTCTGCAGATTTGTCAGCTGCACATTCATGCTGCCAATCTACCAAAAGTGCTGAGATCCGGTCACTGGGGACCCCTTTGAAGTAGACTGAACTCACTGTCACGTTCATAAAACCATTTTGAGAGGGCTTTCGCTTTTTGACATGGTGTAATATCATGATGGAAGTGGCCATAAAGAGATCCACATGGGAAAACCTTCTCCACACTGTGTATCAAACAATCTTTTTTTTTTTTTCCTCCTAGGTGTATGTAGTTGTGGGAATCGCAGGAGTTGCCTTGACTGGCTGTGTTCTGATGGTGATCATCCTGAAATACGGAAGAAACTCCAAGTTTGGCCTTAAAGGTGAACTAAGTTTCTAGGCTAACTAAGCTAGCCTGCTCCTGGTTATAGCTTAGCATTGAGCATAGGGAGAGTGGTGTCAATCTTCTCAATTTTGGTACAAATTAAACAAATGAGAGGTTACATTTTAATTAGTGAGTTTGAAAGGTGTTGGTGGACTGATTTTTGTCACCGGTACACAGAGACAGGCTAGCTGTTTTCCCCCTGTTTACACACCAGTTATGGATGCTTCATACGCAGAGTTTTAGTTGTTGACAAATATATTAATAAACACTTAATTACATGATTTCATGCTATCAATAAATGGTAAATGAAGGGTTAAAAGAAAGTGTTAGCACTGACTCAAAGCTCATTTTGGTTTCCTTTGTATCAGTGTGAAAATGGCTATGGGAATTTATGAGTCCTAGTTTGGACTGAACTCACGATCTCGTGTTGATTCAGGCTGACATCTGCCTATTATCGTCTGATATATTTTTGTCACTACGCAACCTGGATTTACAAGTCCTAGTCTCTGTTTTCTTCCTCTAATCCTCATCTTGTTCCTCCTCCTTCTCCTCCTCTTTGACCACCACCCTCCACTTCTTCTCCACTCGTTTCTCCTTGCCTTTTCCCCTCTCTTCTTCACTGTCCTCCTCATCTTTCCTCTCCACCTCCTCCTCCACTTCTGTGGCTCCCTAGGCTCCTCCTCAGTCATCAGTAATGACGATGACTCTGCCAGCCCTCTTCATCACGTCTCCAATGGCAACAACACCCCGTCGTCCTCTGAGATGGGTCCAGACGCAGTGATCATTGGGATGACAAAGATTCCTGTCATTGAGAACCCACAGTACTTCCGTAACTCCGGCAGCATGCTGAAATCTGACACGTGTGAGTTACCGCCTCGCTCGACAAATGCCTGGTAACCTGGACCTTTTCTGATAAATCCATGCAGGGATCACAGCTGGACGCCAGATTTATTGTCAGCATCCTGCTGCATTGTGATAGTGACTGCTGCTCTGCAGGGCAACAGGACAGATAACCTACAGATAATGTTCAGGAACACTAGCTTGTTTACAAAAGGCTTGACGCAGCAGC
This sequence comes from Toxotes lorentzi, assembly GCA_037833715.1. Taxonomy (NCBI): domain Eukaryota; kingdom Metazoa; phylum Chordata; class Actinopteri; family Toxotidae; genus Toxotes; species Toxotes lorentzi. The sequence goes on along the minus strand of JBBMJY010000008.1, from coordinate 14,232,115 downwards.
AGTGTGAACCTGAAAAATAATCGGAAATAATTTTGATCAGTTTATGTCATTTATCAAGCAAAAATATCAAATGTGAGGATTTATGTTATTGTAAATTAAATACATTTTTGTTTTGGTCTGTTCATCAGAAATCAAGCATATGACATATTTAGTCTATAATCTATTTATTTATTTAGCTAAATGATTAAATGATTAATCAAATCAATAATTGAAATCTTGACTATCACTGATATATTCCTGAAGATAATCATAATCTCAAGATGAAAAACCTTTTAGGCTTTTTATAACCAATTACAACGTCCTCTATTAAGTGATTCTCAGTCCTCTATTGTAACTCATTATCTGTTTATATACCAGCCTGCATTTATGGGTGTCCACGTGAGGATTTATACTTAAATAATCAAGATGATGATGACCTTGAGAGTGATTTTTCTTGTTCTCCATTAAAGTTGTCCAGCACATCAAGAGACACAACATTGTCCTGAAGCGGGAGCTTGGAGAGGGAGCCTTTGGGAAGGTCTTTCTCGCTGAGTGCTACAACTTGACACCAGACCAGGAGAAGATCCATGTGGCAGTGAAGGTAAAGATCAGTAAGCCGCTCACTCAAACAGTCAATGCATTTGTCATTCAGTCAGTGAATTCTGCTGACTACATGTACATTGTTGTAGATAATCCTTCTAACCACGTGTCTCTTGTCTTTGTGTCTTTGCCTTTCGTCAGACCCTGAAAGAGGCCAGCGAGAGCGGCCGAGCAGACTTCTACAGAGAGGCCGAGCTCCTCACCAACCTGCAGCATGAACACATCGTCACCTTCTATGGAGTGTGTGTGGAGAGCGACCCACTCATCATGGTGTTTGAATATATGAAACACGGTGACCTAAACAAGTTTCTCAGGTAGGAGGCGTTGGTAGATACTAACATATCTTAAAAATCTTTTTTGTGAAGAGAAGAGATGCCTTTCTGTGATTCTAAAGACTAAGGAATTATCAATTAATCCAGAAAATTACCAGCATTTTAACTGATATTTAAAATAATCACAGTTTCAACCCTAAATTGATTTTAGTGACTAATCTGCCAATTGTTTTCTCAATTTTTTTTTCTCTTCCACATTTAAAATTTGAGGAAACAGTGAAAATGTCTGTTATAATTTCCGAGTACCCAAGTTGGCATCTTCAAATTATTTATTTTATTTGACCAACAGTCCAAAACAAAAAGATATTTACATGCATCATATTTTCTAAACTATCCAGTGGTACGATGATTGAAGTGCTGACTAAGTGTTTCTGGGTGCAGGTCCCACGGTCCTGATGCAGTGCTAATGGCAGACGGTCAACACAGTATCCTGGTGGAGCTCACCCAGTCCCAGATGCTGCACATTGCCCAACAGATTGCTGCTGGCATGGTCTACCTGGCCTCCCAGCACTTTGTCCACAGAGACTTGGCAACAAGGAACTGCCTGGTAGGAGAAAACCTGCTGGTCAAGATAGGAGACTTTGGCATGTCCAGAGATGTTTACAGCACAGACTACTACAGAGTGAGTATTTTTGATGATTTTCCCTTTTGTCTCTCCTCGCCTTGCCCTCGGTCTCTTACTCGCACATGCACACGCGCTCACAACAATTCAGATATATACACATAAATATGGAAATGTACCCACATACGCACAGGCTCAAATGTGTAATTAGAATTTTATTCCAGTTTTGGTCTGAAATAACTGTGTAGCTGCAGAAATGACAATTTTAACCAGAGGTGTTTTATCTATTTTTAATACCATTTAAATGCAAATTCTGTAATCTGCATAAAATTACTGTTTCCATGGTAATAAGGGCAACAGTGCAAAAATGCTTGGGCAGATTTTCTTTTTTCCTGGGCAAGGAGTTAATGCCTCCCTTCAGTCTACATCAGCAGCATCATGTTAAAACCACGTATGTGGTATGATCCACTGATGGTTGGGAGAAGATCACACTTTATTATAACTGCCTGTTGAGACAATACAGGGCAATCATCAGAAATTAAAAGAATAAAAAAATTGAGTTGAGGAACAGATGGATGTATTTTATTCCTACATCCTTTGTGTCTCAGATCCCAGTTTGAATCCCACAGTGCCCTCTGCTGCCCAAAGTGGAGTCAGACATCTAAGCAGAAAAAAACACATCTTCAAGATGCATTTCCCTGGATCAGATAAGATCAACATAAAGAGGGCCTGTCACCAACTCCTGATATCAAACGTTTTTATCAAATAGAAAGGAAAAACATGAACACAGCTTATGGTACGATGCTGTCTCATCTGCTATAATGCTGCTTTCATTTTGCAAATCAAAGGAAATCACATAATAAATTAGATCAGCCGGGAAAACCAATACACTTGCATTAGATTAGAGAACATTAGCAGTGAATAAAACAAGCATTATATAGAAATATATTATGTGTACTACTGTTGATATGCCAGTTATATGGTTAAGACACATTAGAAACACTCATGTGGAAAGTTACAAGTACATCTTGTGGCTGTAATTGAGCAACTTTTTCATATACTTACACTAGCACACTCTAAAATCGATAATTCTTCAGTCTTGATAAAGTATTTTTCTTTTGGAAAGGCAGCAATTACAGATTAGACCACAGTTACATTGTTTGATCATATTCATGTTTTTGGGTGGTGATGCACGTGAGTTTATGCAGGTGAGGAAATGAACGGATGCAGCAAATCTTACCCACATGAAACTTATAATGTTCAAATTGTGTTGAAACTGTTTTAGAGAGGTATTGATTCAACTGTATGATGCTTGCATTATACCGTCAGGTGTTTCTAATTAATATCAATGAGGTAGACTTGATAACAGAAAAAACCCTTCTGTATAACACCCTGACTCTAGCATGCCTAAAAATATCCCAGTATTCAGTCAGCCTTAAGCTTCATACTCACTCTTCAGCAGGTCTTGTGGTGTTGGTTTCTGAGGGGGGGCTGTTCTCTCTCTCTCTGCAGGTGGGAGGTCATACGATGCTGCCAATCCGCTGGATGCCCCCAGAGAGCATCATGTACCGGCGGTTCACCACAGAGAGTGATGTATGGAGCCTGGGAGTGGTGCTGTGGGAGATCTTCACCTATGGAAAGCAGCCCTGGTACCAGCTCTCCAACAATGAGGTCAGAGTCACACGAGGTCTACCCGCCATGAAACGTCTGTCCTAAATATATGGTTCTCTAATAATTTTGTGAGACATTTTCTACCCTTTATTAGAGAGTGATATTAAAGAGATGACAGGAAATGAGAGGTGATCACCAACAAAACCACCACTTGCTGCACTGCTCTCATTTGAATATCACAAACAGCAGACAGTGTATTGTCACCCTGTATCCTGCAGGTGATTGAGTGCATCACCCAGGGCCGTGTGCTGCAGCGGCCCCGTACCTGCCCGAAAGAGGTGTACGACCTGATGCTGGGCTGCTGGCAGAGGGAGCCCTACATGAGGCTGAACATCAAGGAGATCCACAGTATGCTCCAGAGCCTCGCCAAGGCCTCACCTGTGTACCTGGACATACTGGGCTGATGCGCCGGTGTTCGTGTATGTACTTTGCGTGCATGTGTGTGAGCTGGGGCTTCGCAGGCGTTCGTGTGTTTTGACGCGACAGAGAGGAGAGGAGGACATGAAAGGTTGCGTGACTGCGTGAGTGTGTCTGTGTACAGTACCTGGCTGTAAATGTTACTGTAAATGCTATCGTCCGTGTCCTCATTACATCGAGAAAAGCCTTAAATTTCAGGTGATTTTGTTTTGCTTTCCTTTTTTTTCTCATCCATCTGCAGACGTTTCACAAATGGAAACCAAAACGCTTACGGGATTATGTCACTTTATCCAAATCATCAACACTCTAAAAGTAAAAGGCATAAAAATAAATGAAACCCCAGTAATCAGATTCACTGATTACTGGGTTATTCTGTCCACATCCATATGTGCTGCAAATGAACAAAGGGAAAATAATGTGTCTCTCCATAATGGACAGTGTTTGGACACGACTTTATTGTAGATAAAGCTTTCTCTTCTTTCACCAGTGTCACACAGAGCAACTCATTCTGCCAGAAGATAAAAATGATTCATTACGTTATAGTTGGAGCTTTTCTTTTTATATGTCCCAGACTATTTTAACATTTGTAGAATTTATAAATGTTGGCTCTGTTTTCATATCAGGCTGTTGATTCAAATCTGTGGTTTTTGAGTCATCTACGGAAACTTTTTAAACATATGTGTATATTATTATACGCATAAGTTTAAAAAAAACTATGTGATACCCATATAGATTCTCATAGATGCCTGTTATATATAACCTGCTTAAGTCCACTGAAGGACTTCCCAATGTAAAACCAGTGGTGAGGTTGTAAAACACAAGGGCATACAGCGTTTTACAGTTTTATTTTTAATAATCATTTGTCATACTTTCTGTAAAGATCTTTTCATATTTTAAACTAATTACACAAGGTCATCTATATTTACACAGCAGTGTTTTAAATGTTGTTGGAGTGCTCTGCTCATTTCGCAGTCTTTTCATTTGATGTATCTAAAGCACAGAGAATGAGGACTCGGCAGCGTCGAGCTGTGTCTATCTGCAAAAAGATGCGCACGGGTTGTTTTTGTTTTATTTTTCATTCACCAGCAATGCCATTTAGCAAAATCTTTGTTGTTCGGTGGCCCATATCTGTGAGTGATGTGGTTTTTTTGTGCACCTTCAAAGGCAGGTTTTCAAATGTTGTGGGTGTTGTTGAAGAGATTGTGTTTGTGGTTTGATGAGAGAAGATGAGCTCATGGAGTGTCATCTTCACTTTTTGTCTAATTTCTAATAGGGATTGACAGGGCATTTGGAGGCAGTTTACTGTGCGCTGATGTAGGTTAAATATATTGAGGACTTCTGTGTTTTCAGCACTTTGGTTCCGTGCATATTGAAGTTGCTACCTGTTTATTTGTTATTTATTTCCATTACAAGAGTACTTTGAAGATCTAATCTTTTAATTCTACATAGTACGCTAAGAGACTGCAGTAAAAGGATTAATTAAGAGTCTGATTGCCCTTAAAGTGTCCCAGGGGTGCTTTCATCTCTCTGAGTGGCCCCAATCAGCCGGGTGGTGACTGATCCAGCTCCTCACTCTGGGCAGCGGTGAAGCACATTTGCAGGCAGAGGACCTTAACGCTTGAAGCTAGTTTTAAAATGCATTCTTGTCATCATTTTCCAAATGAACTTCAATTGTTCTGTTTTCCTGAGATTACAAAAAAAAAGGCTAAAATATTAAAGCCAGTGTGGTGGTTCTAGTATCTAGTCCAAACTCCTGTATTAATCTTTGCAAAAACAGTGGCAGTCGCTCCTTCATAATAAACCATCATGTATTTCCATACCGAGGCATAAAGCAGTAAGGATCTTTGCTGATATATTTTATGTTAAGTGCACTTTGTTACTTAACCCCCAAAATGCACAACCTGAGCAGCTGTGCTCAGCACTGACCACTCTCCACCTCGACCTCAGCTGCACTTAATATCTAAAAAAAGAAACGTTTCACCCTTGATATGCTGGCCGTGACTGAAGCAAGTAACTCTGACACATTGTCCCTGATGAAAATGACAGTTTCCGTGTCCCTCTATGTTTTTATTACAGCGTTTGTCAGTTCTGTATAATAATCACATGTCTGCTGTACATAAACTGCTGTCCATTCTGTACAGTTCTGATATTTGTCTATATGAATAGTAGGCTATGTTTAATAGTATAATCTGTTTTAAGCAGGTATCATGTCAAAACTGTGTGACATCTATTGAAGACAATGTGTTATGGGCCACTGGCAATACATACTATATGTAAATACGATTTTATTTGTGCGACATTGTATAATTTCTTTGTGCTCGTTCATAATACCAGTGAGAATACAATCCTTTTTTGGCAACTTTTGATCTGCAGAGGACTTTCTTTGAACAATGTGTTTTTCTCTGAAGAAGAAGAAGAAAAAAAAAGAAAAAATGATCTCCTCTTTCCTCTCCACTGTGATGGGGAGCTTACACAGAGGCTGTTTGAGATGCTGTCTGTCTGTAGGAGGAACATAGACTCTGGATCTGATTCAACATCAGGATCTCTCCTAGCTGACAGGTGTCCAAGCCGACGCCGATGGCGAGGAGGTCAAAGGTCGCCTCCTGGCCAACCCCACCACTCAACCTCTGACTGACTGTAGCCTATTTTGATCCTCTTTCAGATGAATAACTGTGACTTTGCATCATGAATAGTATATTATTTTGAATGTAATCTAGAAGGGTCGGGACCTTTTTTGAATGTAATCTATCTTGGGGGGGGTGGATTAATGATTTTTTTGTAAATATATGGTGAAAGAAAAAAAGATGACAGTTTTCATTCCTGTGCAGATAACAAATTTTACTTACTATGTGAATACAAAGAGAGTGTGTATGTGTTAATGAGTGCGAGTCATGTCTCTGAGATTTTGTGTGTGCATTTGCACATGCATTCATACGCAAGACTGTGTGTTTGTGAGTGTGTGAGTGTGTGTGTGTGTGTGTGTGTGCGTGTGCTCTTCTGGCAGATTTAATCCTGCTTTAATCAGCCAGTTCTATCAATCAATTCAATGCTTTGTGCATCATGTGAGTAGCTTATCCACAATTAATGGAAATGTTCCTTGTGATACTGTGCATTTAATAAAGGTGGTATGTCTTACAATAAGCTTTGTGTCCTCAGGATTCTTTACGTCTCCATTCACAAAGTGTGGAAGTACAATTTGAAGTTACTGTGGAGATACACAACTTAAAGGGACAGTTTGACATTTTTGGAAAGGCACTTATTTGCCTTGATGTCAAGAGTTAGATCAACAACACACTGATAAATATGAAGCTACAGCCAGCAAAGCGTACAGTGGTGGGAAGGTTTGATTACACCTACTCAAATTCTGTACTTAAGTACAATTTTGAGATATTTGTACTAGTGTTAATGAAAATTTGTTCAGGATTGGCCAATTAATTATGCATTTAAATCATAATAATCAATAATAAGAATAAGAATGACCCATGGCTCTCCCCTACATGATAATACAAGTCACTTTTACTTCTAAAGCAATAAACTAAAGTTACTTTCCAGATTAAGATTTTACATTAAGAATATATTAAATGCCTAAATCCTTTGGAGGTGGCCCAAGCCCTGGACAAAAACAACATTAACTGTATGAAGTAGTTAAAACTAGCTACACCTGAACCAGCAACAACAGAAAAACACTGTTTAAGTATTATTTTATCAGTATTTACAAAAAAAAAAAAAAAAAAGTCAAATAAAACATCAGTCATACCTTATTGACCTAATTGAGAGCTCGTCCTCTCAGGGCTCTTGGGTAATCTGACCACCACACGTTAACGGATTATCTCCCAAGGTGCGACTGACATTTGATCTGTGTGTGTCACCATTGCTTTTGGGGGGTGGGCTACTTTAAAAGGAACCAGCAGCCCAACATGTGTCATGAAAGGTATCCCACAGGCACCATTTGTTTCTAACAATAACTACAGAGGAGTGACAGGGACAGCTGCCCTACACAACCTCACACACAAGGACAAACCAGTGGCAACAGCCACTGAACTGTTCTTAGGACAGTATATTGTGTGTTTTTCCCACAGTGGACACACTGAAGAATAAGTTCTGGTACTGACACTGTAAAACCTACCTTTAGTATATTTCAGTATTGGCTGTAGGCAGCTCCGCTCTGCAGGATGATGTCCATTGGCGAGGACCAGGGCTGAGGACAGACTGGTGGGACAGTTGCTGGGTCAATCCATCAAGGGTGTCTTCCTTAACAGATTTATCTCATGTCTTCTAGAGGGGCCACCTACAGCCCTGTGAGGGAAGAATAAAAAGAGCCCCCCCTCCTCTCTTTCTCATCCATTAACATCACTCACTCATGTAAGTTGGTAACTAAACACTACTCAACTGATTCATATATTTTTTTTCTACTTCTGATCAGGTCAGTTCCACAATGTGAACTCACTTAGTGACTGCTTTCATACAATATTAGTTGCTAGTTTTTACTTTAAGCCCCCATTTAACATCTATAAGCACCATATAAGCATGTAATAAATGGTTTATAACACACTTTATATGCAGATATAAGGACAAATGTAAATGTTCATTATTACAACTTCTCCTAATACATCATATGTTATATTACTACAGTTTTCAGCCACCACTTTTGGGTGCCCACAGGATGGGTAATCTGCTTAAAACTACATTATAGTGTGTTATAAACTGTTTTTTCAATGTTTATCTACTGCTTTTAAATGCTAAATAAGGGGGATTAAAGATATGTGCTAGATGGTGAAGAGATGTAAACACTCACATCTTCACTCCTCAAGCAGACATTAAGATTTTAAGTTTACATACCAACAGATTATGATGAAATCATGCCAGCTAAACACAAACACTTGCGGAATCACAACAATGTCACAAAGTGCAAAGGGTGTGATGGTCTCTTGGTTTCATGAAAAGCTGTGCGCAGTTTATATTTATTGTATTCTAAATTTACATTTTAAAAAAAAGTCTGCCCATGTCTTAGAACCATTATGAAAGTTAACGCACAAATTCAATATACATCTCATTGTATTTTACATAGAGGGTAAAAGTATAGGCATGAAAGTGGCATGTTTCATATCAAGGCTCAAAAAGAGTCAGAAAACAAACATGAATAAATAGAAAGTGCTAACCCTAGCAAAAAAAGAAAATGATTTATCTTAAAAAAAAAAAACAAAAAAAAACTGCAGTGTGGAAAGTCTCACGCTCCTGTTACCCAGCAAAGAAACTCATACAAGCCATCTAAAGCATGTGGTCTGACACTATACATAAGAAGTGTGAATCTCAGAAAATTGCATGAAGGAAAAAATGGATTGAGTTGGGCATCTGTACTTATCTATAAATTATAAAGTATCCTGTGCCTAAACAGCTTATCAGTCACTAAATATTAACACCTAGGAATATTCAGAGGCATGGTCTGTTTTCTTCTCTTCCAAGTTCTTATCTGATGCGTGTAGTCGTCGCTCTGAAGACATGGACATATTCAGACAGTCGTCACAGAGAAAAGGCAATCTGGAGCTGAGAGATGCACACATCGCAGCATTTCTTCAGAAGCTACTGCTGAATTCAATTGTCTTCTCTTCATTATATTTATTCTCGTTCAAAGAAAACCTAACAATATATATTGTTAGAGTTAAATTTTTGCATGTCAGTTTTGTAAACTACTCAATTTTTAATGCTTAACCATGTTTGAAAGAACCATTTAAGAACAGTTGAAAGCTTTGGGATATTTAAAAAGAAAAAAAGAAAGAAAAAAGTTTGAATGACAAGGTCATTAAAAGGTCATGCACGCTGCAAATAACTGCATGCAGTAGTTATGGTAACCCATCCAAGCACTTTTTATTTATTAATAGTCATAAACACACACAGCAGCTTCATCAGAGGAGCCTATGCTCTCTTGACTTTTGAATGTGGAGTATTTATACGGAGAGCCGTTTGCATGTCACAGGAAGCAAAGGTCTGCCACAGCTGCCTGTAACATTTACCTGACAAAGAAAAGAAAAGTTATGTGGATTGATTATCAACTTCATATATATTTTATATATATATATTTATATATTTCTCTTCTCTCGCTCGCTCACTCAGTTGCTATTGCGCACTCGTACATTTATCCCACTTGCTCTTATTTATTTTTGTTTACAATGTAACAAAAACTGGTGACAGGCCTGAAATTACAATCACCAAAAACAAACTCAGAAAATAGAGGGAGAAAGGAGGGTGAGGCCAGGGAGGACTGCTGCTGTTTGCTGCCCATCACTGACAGTTGCAGCAGAGAGGACACAGTCTGCTTGATGCTCGGACATCAAAGAGGAGGCGGCGGAGGCTCCTTCCCCGTGGAGCTGCTCTCTCTAAGCTGGAGGTTCTCCAACGCCACATCTAAAGGCATGATATCCACGCAGCCCATGGCTCCGAAGTCAGCGAAGTCTCGGCGCTCGTCCTCGTCAGAGGAGGAGCTCTCCTCGTGCATCAGCGTAGACAAAAGCAGCTCCTGGACAAACAGGCTGCGGTCTGCGCGCTCTCCTTCTAGAAACTGCCGCTCTGCTTCGGACATCTTAGGCTCATTCAACCTGAAGAAATGGTTGACATTTTAATTTCAATGCATTCTAGTGATACACTTCCCTGTAATGTTTTTGACCAGTATAGAGCTATGAGGCAATTTTTATCAAGTGGGTCTCTGAACTATTTTCAGTGGGCGACTTGATAAATATTCTTGCTGAGAGTTTGGTGCTGCGCTGCTGATCAACAGCTGGTGGGGGCAGACTGTAAGCTAGCAAATATGGATATAAACACTGCAGAATTAGAAAAACTCAAAAGATGGCTCTGTAGGTTTTGTGGGACGAGAAATACACACAATATGTTTTGGTGAGAAACACAATGTAAGTATTCAAGAAAACTTTTAAATAAACAGACAGGTTAGTGAATAAGGACAGTATTGAAAGCTGGACTAACGTATTGTTGGCTCTGGTCTTTTAGTGGGATTTGCTGACACTAACAAAAGTACAGAATATCACCAGCCATTTCCTCCAAGATCAAATGAATAACGTAACAATAACAAAATGTGCAGGTTTTCCTGTTTCAAAGATCGTGTTTAGCATACATATTCTTCTGTCTGTGAAAACAGGTGTTTATATTATTACTGTTTATCAGATGGAGTTAACCATCAACCATCAAAAGAACATTCTCATACCGACTTTTCTTTGACAGCTTATTAACTCACATGAACAATGCACTGAACCAAAAAACTGATGACTGGCCACACTCACCGTGCTAATAGGAACTGGGAGCTGTGGGACGAGGACGAGGGATTGCTTTCACCCACGGTGGCAGTGTTGGCGGTTGCTGTGCTGGGTGGAGGGATGGTGGTGCCAGTGTTGCCTGGGTTGTTGCTGCGTCTTGTCGCGTGTCGGCCCGTCTCCACTTGCTGCCGTGCCGCCTGAGCCTGCTGCCGCTCCAACTGCAGTTGCATCTGGAGCTGCTGGAGCTGGGAGGCTGAAGGCCCCGACGAGTTTATTTGGCCCCCTGCCGCACGCCGCACACCTGACAGCTGAGACAACAACTCTGCAGGGGACAAAACAAAAACAGGCTTCACTGTTGGCTGTTTCTAAATAAGTCATGATTTCAAAAGACAACACTTTAGATAACTAAAAAGATGTGACGGAGGGTGAGGAAAAGAGGAATAAAGTGATTTCTTAAGGAACATGACTCAACAAAAAACTGGTAGGGCTCCGATCAGCCATTACATTTTCTATTTATATCTTTTCCTCTTAAGATGAGAAAAGATTAGAAATCATACAATAAAAGTTATTTTAAAAGATTCCTCACTATTAATACTAATAATTAAAAGGATGGTTATCATTCATACAGTGCAGGGGTTTGTAGGTTTATAATTAGTTTTTACCAACAGCGGGTACTAGTGGTGGATCTAACTCTTCTTGTCTGGTTATGATGGATCTTTCTGAACCACCTAAGTGAAAAGTGTTATCATGTGAAGAGTATAATAGTATACCACTCATTCCCACCTGCAATAGGGTCCATTGCTTCTCTGTTACTTGGGGTGTAAGTGGAGCTCTGTGATGAGGAGGATGAAAGTCCTCCTGTGGAGCCGCTAGTAAAGTGCATATTTGTGCGTCGTGCTCTAGGACCGCCCAGTCCTCGTCCAGGATGGAACATCCTGCGTACATGTCGAACACTGCTGGACTCATCGTAAACAGGGACTGTTAAGGGTAAATTCAGTCACTATGACACTATGTATGGTTATTTCTTTTTTACATTTAAACTATATAAGCAAACATCTTTGTATAGACACTAGTGTCTGGAGACACAGAAAGGATATTAAATCTCGTGGTGCTCTGTGCTCGAGTGTGAGGTGAGCTGTAAAGTCATCTGTGACATGGTTGGGGTCCCCTCCTGGCAAGGCAGCACATATTGGACATATCTAAAGTGAGAGAGAGCGACAGGTTTCTGTTTGAGATGCATGCTTCTTTCCTGAACATTTGTCATTTCCATCACCCCACAACAAAACAAATATGGACAAAATAAGCAATATTGCCAGAGTTTTACCCTGTTACATTGTGAGTATGTAGAAGACTGTTTACATAACACCCAATGATAGGAGTGTGGACAGTTTTTTTTTTTTTTATTGATCAAAATTGATGCAGCAGAACCAGAGATACTGTCTTTTTTTATTCCACACATTTTTCTTTCTTGTCAAAATCTGGCTTCTACATTACCCATAATGCAATTCTATTACTGACAGCCACTAAGATAGTAGCCTCAATAAGATGAGGAATGGACTACAGAGGTCTGGTAAGTGTGGTATCATTTATCTGTGATGATAATCTCTGTAATTTCAAGTGCTTTGAACAATTGATCCTTCAATCAAGTCGAATGACAGGAAATTAATCACCAACAATTTTGATAACTGATTTTTTTTTCACTATTTTCTGACATCAAGAAAATAATCAGCAGACTGATCAATGACCAAAACAAAAGCTGCATCCCTAAATAAAACACAGTGGAAAAAAAGTGTAAATGTAATAATACTTTGCAGTGAAATGAGTCCATTAAAGCAATTACTGCATACCACATTCTCTTGTTCACCAGGCCTGTATCACAGCACATACACACCAATATCTATACTGCATCAAATTCACAACGCAACACCCCAGTACATGACATTGTGTAGTTTATAGAAACACTTCCTCTTTAAGCGCTGCTGTTTCTGTTAGCAATGTCGCCCACCAAAAGACCAAAACCAACAGTCAATTCCTCTTACTAACAAGTGACATCTGTATAGCCAAAGCCTGATATAGTCTATTCCTCTTATTGTTGTCCAGAACTATTAAAAACACGTTAATGAGCCGCACTGTCGCACTGGGTGACATGTTCCTTTATTACCATGATCATGGGCACGGTACTTTATTTTGACTCAATCCCAGATATACCATCCTGATACTGTAAACACTTATTAGTGCGTCAAATACATCATCCACAGCTGAAAATAGTTCCCATCAAATGCATAATTTACTCCTCTCTGAGTAACAAACAAAAAACCTACAGCACTCCGTTGTTTCAGGAAACTGCTTTGCTGTTTTATAAAGTGAAACTTTATATTTGTGAGCAGTTTTTTTGAAGATTTACATCCTTAGTGGGAATGACAGGGTTAGGAGGTTGAACAGTATTGAGAGACGGAGTGGGACATTGTTAATTTTGGTCTTTTCATGGGATTTGCTGAAACTGTCTCTGCTGTGGCATCAGAAACAGAATCCATGAAAAACTAGTCCACAGAAGAAGTCTCTGTAATGAAGCGGCTTGGTTTCATGTGGCACTGGTGAGAACCTGGAGCACAAATATTACTAGCTGGCTTTACCTGTGGGCTACGGGAGTCTCTTTTTTTCCCCATCAGTAGTTGTCCAACAGGCTACCTGTTAGCCTGCCAGGTTGGTGTCAACACTGTCAGCCTCTGCCTTGCTTTGCTCATTTTACTCAGCAGTGGACAACGTTCACCATTCTCTGACAACAAGTAATCCATAAATGCCCTCTGAGTGTATATTCTGGGAAGACGTTTAACCTGACTGAAGAGGAGTGCTATGCAGCAATAGCAAACTGAACTGTAGTAATGTAGACACAGACTTCAATATACAGTAGAGACCTTGTTGATGACGAATACAGAAAATGAAAATCTGTAAACATATGCCATGATCCCTTTATGTGTGTGCAGTATACTCACCACCTCTGTAGAAGTCTCAGCATGCTCTGCGGTGACATGCTCCTGTAGGGACGTCTCTGTGAAGCCCATCTTGCCGCAGTAAGGACATGTGAATGACTGGGGTTGCTCTACTGAAAAAGTGTCACCTCCATAATACAAGTCTGCAAGAAAACAGCAAACAGCAACTGTTACTGTCAATCAATAGTTTAACGATTAACACCAATAAAGTATCGCAGCACAAAATTATGCTCAATAAATGACATTAATCATAACTGCAATCATTGTAATTACACAGCAGGCTACGACACAGGCATGATTAATTTGTGTATGATCAGTAAGCCACACAAGTGTTTGTCTGGGATTTCTGCCAGGTCTTTACCATAGTCTACCCTGGTTAATATACACTGCATGGGGTGCTCTGTGGTGTGTCTCGTAGTTGTGGCTCCGCTCTCGTAGCACGATGCGCACAGGTCGTAGTCGTAGCAAATTAAACACTTGAACCGTCTTCCTCTAAAGTTCCCTTTTAAACACGCATCACAGCTCACACCTGCAGAAGAGAAAAGAAGAACGCAAAGTGAAATGTGTGGACCTGACAATAAAGTTCCAAATTCCTTATAACTGCGTCTGCGAGACTGGCTGTGAGAAAGCAATCTCTATCTGTCGGCCAGTCTCACTTACACGAGCATGTGTTTTGGAGTGGCACCAACCCACAAGTGCCAGCAATGAAGAACTCTGGCATTCCAGTGAACTTCACAAGCAACTCAAGAGGCTCGACACAAACACATGAAGCATCTCAAAGCTGTTTTCATTGCAGTTTTTGTTACTTATTCATAGCACAGTCACACATTTACAGGTAACATAACTCCTATTTGTATTTACATAAGCCAACTAGTTGAGGGAAAGAGAAGGAAAAGTGGAGCCAAAGCTCTGGAACTGGCATCTAATTATTTCCATATTCTCCAAATAGATTATTACTATTTACTTGTCATCATACTAAATATAATTGCATCTCTCTCCTTGCTCACGCTTTGCTACATGATTACAGTGAAGAACTTTTCAAACACTGGCTTACTGCTATGCAGACACACTCATTTCCTATGATATATTATAGTTATCATTATACACAATATTCCAACTCCTGCCTCACTGACATTTGTTTTGGAGGGCAAAACGCCTTATTTGGCAAACCCTGGATAGTACCAAGCATTAAGGGAATTTCCTCTGACTAATTTGACCTCTTGCAACAAATAGCTTCAAAATACTTAAAACTCCTGAAAGGTAACACGTATTAACCAAACCCAGACCTGAACAAACAAATTATTTGGCAATAGACAGCTATCAGTCATACAAGTTGATAATATATGGTTTAATAGGTTTTATCGTGCTGCAGCAGGTCTTACAGAGGTCTCAGTATCACCTATGAGATTTAAAAACAGTCTGCCTTCCTCAGGTAAACATGCAACCTATTTACACTAAGAAAAAATGAAAAACTACCCTGGCCTGCTCAGACAATCAACTTAACAAGCTAACAAGTAGCTTAGTTGTCCTACTTTAAAGAAGCAAGTTACTAAGCATTCCCCTTTGGTCCTGCTGGAGCTAACTAACCGTATTGTGGCCATGTTTGCTTTATAGTACAGCACAGCAACTTCTAAGGGGATAAAACTGGATAACCCCATTGATGCCGGAAAAGAGCCACATTTACACTGCCATCTGGTTTGCAGTTAAACATACCGTAACTTAACCTTAGCTGGCTAGTAGCCTGCCACCTAGCTAACTTAGTGCTTGGTTTATGGAGAGAGGCCTCAGACTTTCTGTCTTCTTCTTGATGACAGTGCATTCGCTAACAACAGTGTGTTATGTGACCGGACGGGACACTTAACATAAGAGCTACGGGCTCTAAAATTAGATTTCTAAAATGTAAACAAAGGATGATGATAGCTACATGAGAGTATATCGTCTTGTGGGGGCAATGAGCGCCGGTATAAGCAACATTAACGACTCCTTATGTTAGCATACATTAGCCTGCTCGCTAGCCCAGCTAACGTACGGTAACCAAGCATCTAGCGACGGCTAACTGCTAAGCCCCGCTATGTTGCCGTTTCATTGTAACCGTTTGCCTCAAACGTAGGGGACACGATACACACATGTGGACCACAGCTGCTGACAGCAAATACATGTATGTTGGGACAGGCTTGAAAACAAGCCGCGAAACGCGCAACACCTCCACCTCCACCTCCACCTCCCCCCTCCCCTTTCGGGCTCTCTGACTTGAATAAGCACTAGCAGCTAGCAGAGGAGCTAGCTGCTCCGGTAATGTAGCTCCAACCCAGGCGCCGTGGACCCGTTTATCAACCTACCCTCATGTCGGGACATCCTACAAGCAGCGACACAGCCCCACCTTGGGCTCCCCAGCGCGCTCAACGGGGGCGACGATACAGTTTCTGAGATGCTAAACTGGAAATGCTTCACCCTCGTTTCTTTTTCGTGCAAGATGGATCCCCCAGCAGCTTACAGTTTGGTCTGCTTCCCCTCCCAGTGTCACTTATCGCTGGATGTTGCGGGTGGACAGCAGGCGGCGCTGTGCTACATCACACCACAAGGCCCGTACCCTGCCCGTGAAATGGGACTTTCATGCCCTCGTTTTTGCCTCGCAGGAACCTGGCCCCCATCACTGGGATGAATACAATGAGGAAATCGCTTCAGTCTGTAGTGGACAACGTATTAGATCATTGACTTCAGTGAAAGTTTAAAAAAGACTATTTGAAAGTACTCTGTTGGACAGCAACATTTTACTTCAAGTCCCCGTATTTAACCTTTATAAACAGTATAAACATTTAATAAACGGTTTATGACACACTGTAATATAGTTGTAAAAAAATTAAGTGTGTATTCATGTATTTCTCTTGATGAATGACTTAATTAATCAGTTATCAAAATTGTTAATTCATTTGTTCAGCGAGTCTGTTACTAGGCTACACCAGCCGTTTCAGCAGTAACACTCAGTCTGTTCTGTTGTGCGTTTACATATTACATACACAAAAGCAAAAGAATCGATGATCAAGAACTTCTTTGTAAAACATCTTTATTTTTGTACATATGATTCATTTCATTTCTGTGCTGATGAGGACACATACAGTCTGACAAACCAGTGCATTACAATGAAGACTTCACAGCAGTGTAGAAGGCTGGGGTGGAGCTCACAACTCTGACATTGTGCCTTCCCTTCATCTTGACTCTTTCTCAGAATTTAATAGAGGGTAAGATCTGAGAAAACAACCCCCACTACCTCTTTCTGTGCAAGTGGACAAAAAGAGTCTCATGACTCCACCCTCGTGCATAAGCCTAATTTAGCCATACAATCTTAAAATGACTATCAGTTACACATTCTGTACAAAAAAAAATTATTGCATGTGCTTCATGTCAACAGTGGAGAGTGAGCGCTGAGGAGTGTTTCAATATTCAAAAGCTCTTCTTGCCATCTTCCCTCAGCTTTATTGTAAGACAATGAGGGAAGAAGCCAAGAAGGAGGAAGAAACTCCGTCACCCCATCATACAATATAATCTCTTTTAACATACTGTATAGCTGTGCAACTTCTGGAAACAAAAACGAGACAACTGAGACAACCTGAATGAATAATTTTGTAAGGTATTGTGTACCACATATGGAGTGACAATAAGCCTACTGCTAATGCTTTGTGTGCACGTTGGAGCTTATCGGTGAATCCAATTTACTATATGGTAACAGAGAAAACTGCTGGTGAATTGTGACACATACATGTATATTTCTATAATGGAGGCATATTACCTTCTGCTTTGCATATTAAAAAGGCTGAAATCAAAGTAAGCTACAGGCGTATCTCATCTCAATCATGTTGAAGCCTCTGCATTCAAAACAGTCATTCAACGAGCTTAAAACCAAAGTAGTGGATTCATCTTCATGTATATTTTCAGAACAGAATCATTTTTACTGTCATTTTCTCATCAAAATATAACAATATTTACATATTTGCATCTGAGTTAAAACTGTGATATAAGCCAGATAATTTTTCTATGTGTCAAATGTTAATGTTGTCATTCGTGATTCTTGTAGCACCTGAGCAAAACCATGTTCTCTGACCACTGATAACACACAAAAAAAGATAAAGCTTGTGGATAACATCTCTTAAATTACAGGATTTAACACAATTATGTACATTTTTAAGCTCTACACTTTTTAGCACTTCTATATATTTACAGTACAATCAAAGATTTGGATTTTGAAGGCACACCTTTCCGTAACCCTCAATAACTAAGGTGAAACTAAAGATGGGACTTTTTTTTGTTTTTGAACTGGTTAACTAGGATCAAAAGTATAAAAAATAAAAGCATACAGGCTGCACCTTAGTTAAGTAAAAATCTTGTGTTCAGGTCAGTGTCTTCAGACAACATTTTCAAAATAAGAATGAAGAATGTGCCACATCATATTGCTAAAACTCAACAGAAATGTCAAATAAAATGCTAAGGGATACAGTGTTTTATGAAACTAATCAAGAACATAAGCTTTAACACAAGAGTCTAAGCTATCATACAGACTGATCCAACACATAAAAAGTTCACATATTGTCTCAGAAGCAAACAGACATTGGATACTGTTGCTGTAATGAAATGGAAAGTAAGTGAGGTGACTTGCGGGACTTTGGATCTTCACACCGAAAAACCTGAGTATTTTTTTTTCCTCTGAAGCTGGAGTGCAGCTATCGCAGCTCTGAAGCTTTTGCAAAACTGTTATAATGTATGTAATACAGATATTTCCAAAAAGTGCCTGATAGGTGATGTCTTCCTCCTCCTCTCTGGTTCCTTTTCTTGAACTGCCTGACCTGTCTTTACTTTGTTATCTGCGAGAAAGAAGCTGACAAAGAACAAACAATGTTTGCAAATACCTTTTAGCATTTGTTTTGCATAGAGATTCAGGTGGCTGAATTTTTTTAATGCATATAGTCAGTGCCAGAGATGTTACACCATCAAAAGAAGGTGTGTGTTTGAACACTTCCTGTGTATGAAACCACCTGAACTGCCCCGATGTTGTGACCAAGTGTTTAAAGCTTCAAAGAACAAGAGTTTGGGAGTTTTTGCAAGCATTATTTAACCCAGACCCGCACAGGAAACAGTGAACAGTACTTGTGTTGTCCAGGTAGTCACTGTGTCGTAGCAGTGAGGGGTTTGTGGGTCATGGCGTCTCCTCTGTCTGTTTAAAAGTCTGCTTGTAACTTTGTGCGACCTGATGGCTCTGGAGACAGTCACTCACAGAGCTGCTTGTTGTCTGGATACTTCAGTCCATTATTTCCTCCTTTGTGTAGTCCTTTCTCTTGAAGAAGCCCATCTGGAAGAGCAGAAAACTCAGTTACAAAACTCTTCCCCGCCTATATTAAAGGAATAGTTCCATATTTTGGGAAATATGCTCACTGAGATACTGTGGATGAGAATATTCATATCATTCTCTGTATCTGTATGCTACAGTAAATGCGTACATGAAGCACATTTCCATTATGTTTTCTATATTGTTTTTCACCATTTTAGATTTGACTGGCACTCTATGTCATCTTGTTACGCTGTCCTCCTCTTCTGCAATGTTTTAATGGCACCCAACTGAAAAATTAGCGCCACCTACTTTTTCCCTAGATGAACCAAATATTTGCATATCGGCAGTGGATGGAAACGCACATTAGTCACATTTTTTTTTACCAGTTTTCTCGAAATTCAATTAAAATTTGTGCTAAATTTGGAAGGAAAACTAGGTAGTGACAAGCTTCCACAAATGATCAAATGATATTTGAAGATTTTAAATACTGTGCAGTCTAATTCAGGAAATATTACCTTCCAAAGAGCAAATATGACGAGTGCTAAGATCAGCAGTCCTATCAGGATGCTGATTATGATGACCCAAATAGGGATCCCTCCTAAGGTCTCCTTCGAAACCTGGATCTTCACCTGAGTAGGTCATATATACATATGATAAATGTACACATACATTCAAACACACAAAAGCATTTAATGACATCAATCAAAACCATACAACAAGAAACATTATGACTTACTTTTCTGGTCCTGTCACTTTCGCTCAGTTCAAACAGGTTTGTGTTTTTGATCCACAGAGTCCCATTCACCCACATGTGCAGAGTGGAAAACTCGCCCTGTGAGATAAATCTCCTTTAAAGGTTTGTTTTCCTGTTTATCCTTCAGTCAATCAGTCAGCTGTCAGTCATTTAGTTTTTATCCCGTTTCATGACAAACCAAAGGACAGAGGGAGGCAAGACAAGACAAGTGAAAAATAGTCACTTTAAACCTACCTTAATGAATGTAGGTTTCCACACTCTGAATGTAACGTTGACCTGACTGATCTTAGCCTCAGATATCTCACAGGTAAATGATGCACAGTTAAAACTTTCAGAACAGCTCTGTAGAACAAATAAAACAACACACGGTAAGACAGAAACACACACAGAGAGGTGTGTCATCAAAGTGGCTGAACTGAGGTCAGCTCGATTCATAAAGCCAACTTTGGGCCAATGAGATTAATGTAGATCAAGTCTGATTTATCTTTTAATTATTTTGTGTTATGGATTGGAAACATAGACCGGAGACGTAAAGCTCTGATCACATCAGTTCACAATGAACACATGTAAATACAAAACTGCAACGTTTGCAGCCACAAGCAGAATATAGTAAATATTTAATGTTAAGATTAAATTATTGCAGCTAAACAAATTGTGAAAACATTGCTTATTATGAGGATACAGCCATGGGTCAAAGTCATCTATAAGCTTTAACTGGTGACACTTTATTTTAATTTAGCATTTAGCTATTTAGCATTTATAAGCATTATACAGACATTTAATAAATGGTTTATAACAGACCATGATGTTGTTATAAGCAGCTTTAAGCACAGTATTTGTGAACAATAAAAACTTCTCGATTGAAGACATTTTATATAATTACAGCAGTGTTTTACTATATTGTCATTAATTATTTGTTTATAGACAGATGTCCGATTATGGGTATCACTGGTGGTCTGGCTTTATGAAAGGGGAGCAGTCTTTTGAAAATAAACCTATATTACTCACCAACAAGAAGGTACTGAGTGTTTCTTTTTTGGGATTGGGCTTTACAGTGCCTGGGTTAATGTTTTCAGAGTTAATCAGTTGCGCTGCATTACATTTCACCTGTGGAGAAAGGAAAGGCAGATATGAAGGTTGGTCTGTTTGTTTAGCTACACCTGCATTTCTATACGGGTGTGTATGCATACCTTTGGGCTGGTGGTGACGTGTGTGAGATACAATAATGTGTTCTCCCGAGGAGACCGTTGAGGATACGTCACTGTAAGGTCAAGGGGCGGAGTCACCACGTCACCTGCCCTCTCCACCTGAAGAGAGGTGAGATAGAGAGGCAGAGTGAGACAGGAAAGGGGGCAGGGCTGGCCTTTATTTTCAATCATCAGATATGGTCTCCACCGTGTAGCTGATGTTGATCTCCTCTCCAATCATCTTGGTGTCATTGAAAACACTGGAATATTGTTCACCCTCTTTTACAACAATGTGTTCATCCACAGGCCGCCTGGAAGATGCACAACATTTTAGATTTTTCACTTTTCAATCAGAGCTTCAGATACAGAGGAAGTCAGTGGTATACACTTTCACAATGTGTAAAAGTGACAATTGAACAACTTAACAGCCACTCACACTGAGAATACGAGCCCTGCTTCATACTTCACAGGGATGGAGATTTGGACTGTATTGTCATTCAGGGTCGATTCCGGCTCTTCACTGTCACTGTGGGAAATAAAATTTAAAAGAATTGTA
Source organism: Toxotes lorentzi (assembly GCA_037833715.1). Classification (NCBI taxonomy): domain Eukaryota; kingdom Metazoa; phylum Chordata; class Actinopteri; family Toxotidae; genus Toxotes; species Toxotes lorentzi. The sequence continues at coordinate 14,210,485 of JBBMJY010000008.1, read as the reverse complement.
CTCTTCCAATGCACCAGTGTAAAGTTAATGAGGAAATGGTCACTTCTGCACTTAATTAATTACAAAACCAAAGAGAAACAGAATCATTTGAAACAGCTTTAAACTGGAAATAAAATGTGCTGCACTGATTCTCTCACCTTGTAGCTGTCACATTGATCTGAATTATCTCCTGAATATGTTTGGGATCCACGTCAAATGTGACTTTGAAATTTTCCTGTAGATATTAGATCACATCAAATCCTTAATTAGCAGCAGAAAACATAAAGAATAAACCGTATATCATACACATAATAATATGTAGCCTGATCCTGCACGAGACAGATGAATGTATGCTGAGACAAACCTCGCTATTGCTTTTCAGGAACGGGTATCCGACGGCACACTCCACTTTAGTATGATTCACAGAGCATCCCATGTCCGGCTGTTAATGCAAAATAACACATGCATCAGCATACATGTCACAGTCCATACTGTGTACACCTAAATGACACAGAGACAAGAGTACGAGAAAACCCACCTCCACTTTAGCATAGTTGATGTTTGGTGTGAAGCTGAGCGTGACTTTGGTGTTGTATGCGTTGTCTTTGCTGTTTCTAATGTTGATGTTCACGTGAATCTTGTCTTTGTTTGATCTGATCACCATGCTGGAGAGGTAAATAAAAACTGTCAGCACGCTGGGTTGTGATGCACATAACCTCCCACAAGGGGGCACTCATGCACTGCAAGGGTATACAGTAAACACGGCCTAACTACTGTGTTGTTAAGTGACACTATAGTTAAGACAATATTAAAATGACCTCCTTGCAGCCTGCATGGACATGAAGAACAATTACAGTGACCAATGACTTTCAATGTAAATATGTGGATGCTAATATTGTTTTAAGACAGATCCATTCAATTCTACTTACCTGTTCACACTAGCTTTTGCTTTGAGAGAGAGGTCAGTAATACACTTCTCATCATTCCCACAGTCCACCAAGGGAATCTACAAGAGATGCACATTTTCAAGACATAAAGAAGATACAGAAATGAGCAGCAAAATGAGAATCAGGCTGCTGTTATTGTCTATTTGTTTGTATCCCTAACTAAAAGGGTGCATTCAGACGACCTTAATTTCCTATGCCTTTTCCTCCAGAGTGTTTGGGGGTCACTGTCATATTTGTTCCCATTCTCAGAGCTCTCCCACTGGGCAGTTAACATCAACAGTGTTTACTCTCCCACGAAAGGACGAGAGACTATCATCTGCAGCACAATGTCACAAGAAAAACTGCTGCTTCCGTTTGACGACTTCCCCTTTCTGTGCATGTGCGTGTGTGTGTGTCCCTTCTCTTGCTTTCAATAACAATAACAGGAGAGGTCCCTATAACGCTTCCTCGCAGTGTGTGCTTCTGACACTGAGTGAGTCAGGATGTGTCAAGGCTTCCAAACACATCATATGTGATCCTGTGTTTAGAGGTGAGCGGAGGTGGTGCTGCTGCTACTGTGTATTTCACAAACCCAGACTTTACTGTTAAGTGTCGAAGCCCAATTCTTGTGTGATATTTCCCCTCTTTAGCTGAAAAAATTACTCATTGCAACAATTATCTGGAAAGCCTCTTGTTTGAACAAATATGAATGTGGGAGTGTGGGAAGACGGTTGGTGTTGAAACACTAATGCTTGAGGAAACACTGAGGGATGGCAGTCAGCTGTTGCAGATGCTAATGTACTGTAACTCATGCACTGGTGAGTTTGGAGCCAGACGAGAACACCCCACTTCTCACTCTTGGATTACAAAGACAGACAGATGGAGGATGTTTGAAACAAGGTTTAAATCCTTCCTGTCTGTGACTCAGAACCTTCTGCTTTCTGTTCTTTGGCAGTTAATAGTCTTCTTACAAGTGACACAAAATTGTCTTACTGTCTTATTGATGGATTTGGGAAGGCTTTCATCAAGGACAGGGCCATTGTCTTCCTCAGCTAGTCCAAACTCCAAAGACACCATGAGAGGGTCTCGGAAATCCGGCCGGGCCTGTTGAGGTAAAGAAATGGTTGGAGATCAACAAGAGGAAGTGAAGGAGAGAGAGAAATGAAATATGTTGGAGGATGAGGAAGAGAGCAACAAGCAAAAATCTACTTTAAAGATCCTACTCTCCTCCACTCAATTTAACAAGATATGGCTGTCTTGTTAAATTATATTACACCTATTATTCATTCTGTAATAATGAGCAGATGAGGGGGAAAAAAACGTTAACATCACCATCTAAGTTGTAATTCTTAAAAGAAATACAGAAGTGTTCACACACACCAGGGGTAAAATAGCTGTAAAGCCGCCATCACTGGCAGTGTCACTAAAATAAAATCCAATTATAACACAATTGATTCACTTCATTTAAAATAACCTAAATAACCAGTTTGTTCCAGTTTGTATCAAGTTAAAATGCAAATACCTTACAGCCCTAAACAAAGTCAAGCTGAGGCTAACAGGAATGTCATGGTCATAAGCCAAAGTATTTTGGCCTACGGTGGGCGTGCCATGGAAAATCAGGGGAGAATAATCATCCATCCTCTGGGCACCATGAATGCCTGCTCAAAATTTCATCACAATACATCCAGTTGTTACTGAGATATTTCAGTCTAAACCAAAGCGGTTGATCAACCGTGAAGACATTTCCATTCCTCGAGCGATGCTGCTATCGTGGCTAATAAAGATCAACCAGAACAACTGAAAAACACTGCGAGTGCAGGGCCTCTTTTGAAACAGTATGGGGTGTATTGTATGCACAGAACAAGACATAAATATGGGTCTGTGCCAAATTTTGATTAAAACTGAAAGGACCCTGAGAAAGAGCATAACACGAGGCTGCATTTTCAGCCACGCACATTACTGACTTGGGTGCAGCTTCAGAAGTACAAATTGTGCCTGTTTCTTAAAACATCTACCACTTGCAGAGCGCTGCATTGAGGCCTGCAGGCAGTTATGCTGGCTATTGATTTCTTCCTCCATTTAGCCAGTCCCAGTGAATTTCATTAAGTTCTTTTTACACATGTTTGTACACTATCTATGTGAATCAATTCTATTGTTCCAAGAATGAAATTGGAGACTTCTTCAAAGCAGTGGACCAGGCAATGGAAGTTTTGAATGTAGCAGCTAAGAGCCGATTTATTTTTAATCTGAGGTTTTCCTTACTGGTTTGGAGCTGGATACCATGTGGTGTGGACTTAAAACAAAGTGGAGCCATTGCTTTAGCACACACTGAGCATTAAAAACTATTCTGGATGTGGATTAATTCATGATGTCGCCTTTTGGTTTGCTGCTGTCAGATCTGTTCAGGTGTGGCTCTGGTCTGTCTTGGACTCAGGTGAAATGTATTAGACAGAGTTGTGGTGCGTGGTGTGTCTGATACAAGCTTCTGACCCTTGATGACCTCCACCCTGGACTATGTGGGAAGTTTATACACAGACTGGCACACTAGAACAGAGCAGGTATTCATGTTCAGGACACACAACAACAACAGCTGTTTCCACTGATTAGTTCCTCCTTCTCTCGTCTAAGGGTAGCTAATCAGAAAAATCCACTGCTGCAGTGAACGACTGCAGTGAGAGATTTTGCACACGTGGCGCCAAAATGTCACATTGCTGGAGATTGCTTAGGTTTGCAGAGGGTGGTGCAGTTTTTAATGTTCAAAGGTCACAGCTGTGATGAACAGTCTGTGATGTGCTTGTTGGACCACCTGTAGAAATCATCCTTGACCCAGAGCATCACACTGTCAGAACACCTCATTCACCCTCGTTTTCTTATTCACCCTCTTTCTCTCATTCACTCTTTCATTTTTTTTGCCTTTTCTCGTTCTCTCTTCATCTCTCCACATCTCCAAGTGCCTACAGATAATTTATCATTCAGAGCAACATGGGGGTTGTACTCTGCATGCTTTGATCAGGACGGGCCTGTTTCATGTTAGAACCAAGGGTCCTTGCTCGGCATAAGACTCCTCGCAGCTTTGTTCTGTCTCCTTTCTGGCTCAAAACACACCACTTACATCTCGAACACAACTCGAGCTTAACTTTCATGAATGGACGTCACAAAAATTGATGGCGTCAAGCTGCTTTGAATACTGCATCTCATGAGCTAAAACATGTAGTTTTAGGGCTGATTCTTTTCAGCTAAGAAACCATAACCGACCCCATGTGTACATAAAGATCAGAGTACTTGCCGACATCATGAAGCGCTCTTGCACACACTTTGGCTCTATGGCTTTGATGGTGAAGTTCTTGGTAATCTTACGATCGTTTTTATCATCCAAGCCAATAAATGAAGCCCTGGCTTTTGCACGTAGAGCATCCAGGGTCAGAGCGTAGCGGATCACTACAGGACATAAAAAACAGGCAGTGAAATGAATTACAAGGGAACCTGTTCAGTGACAGAATCGTCCATATCAGCATGGGACGTTGTTTGGCTCACCTGCGGCAGCCTCTAAGTTCTGCTTGTCAGATTTCATACTGTAGGAGAAACACACTTCAGTTTTCACACACACAGATTTGCGTCCACCGTGTTCACACTGGTACTGAGACTGCTGCAGGTTTATCTTCATGGGGTCGAAAGTCATGTTGGCATGGAGTTCTGCAACATCCCTGGACCTGGTAAAATGAAATAAACATACTGTGTTTTTACCAAAGTAATTCATGTATTTAAGTACAGTTTTGAGGTGGTGGTACTTTGCTCATTTCCATTTTCTGCCTCACTACGTTCCAGTAAAAGATAAAATTAGCTCCACCTTGAGAAGCTACAGTAACAATAACATGCTAAAAACACCACACGGATGCATTATTTATGTGATGGTTGTCAGTCAGGGGCCATTTTTCTGCATAATGAGTAGTTTTACTTTTGATGCATTGTGTGTGTGTGTGAGAGAGAGTGAGTGTGTGGGTGAGCTCAATGAATTCATCTGCTTTCTTGAAGGAAGGAACAGGGACCGGATGCATAGTGAGCGTCTAACTTGGCTTCATCTCTCTCTCCACAGCCAAAAGTCCAGGAAGAACAGCTGGACCTGCTGCCAAATCCGATTTAAACTCTAAGCCTCTCGGGAGATGGAGTTTTCACACAGCTCAGTTGACCCTCTGCCAGTCGAGTAGGGGTGGCCTGGGAAGTTAAATTATGGTGTGGACTGGTGTTTAAAAACTTTGGGGGTTAAAGTCTGTGGGCTGGTCTCCAACAGTGAAATATGTAGCCAGGAGTTTTAACAGAGAGATCATAAGGAAGTTGTTGGTCTCAAGCCTACAAGCCCAGTGGGACATGCACAGCTGTTCAAACCCGAATAAGACAATGCAGATCGTACATGTAGGATGATGTCTCAGAGAGACAAGCACCACTGCTGGTGATGATTCAGCTGGAATGTGTAGTTTTAGGAGTGACTGTTTACATCTGAGGATGGGCCATATCTCACCAGAACAGCGAAGCCCCTCCCAGACCTCCTATGGTAACATCAGTGATTCCATCTCCATTAAGATCCATGACTCCATGTATGGACTGACCGAAGAATTTCATCTTTTCTCCGTCCCCACCTGCAGGGATCCGCTAAGGAGACGCCACAGAAGCAATGAGAGCATGTTAATCTAGATGAACAGTTACAAATCTTCTAGCAGATCCCTGAGTGGCACTGAAACTGTTCTCACCTGCACAAAATTCTCTTTCAGTGTCTTTCTATCTCCATGATAGATGTAGACGGCTCCTCGGTGATCGTTCTCAAAAGGCGCACCAATTGCAACGTCGTTAAACCGGTCCAGGTTGAGATCTGACACCGCGGCAATGGCTGTGCCAAACCGGGCACCACATGGTTCATTCTTATAAGTGCAGCTGGCTGAGTGGGCAGTACAACAGGACTGATTGACAGGCTTCAAAGTGAACTCATGTGTGAACTGGCCATCCTGGTTGTGAAGCAAAAGGACATGAGGAGAGACAATCAGTCGGTGCATGAGTACAATCTCTGTGAGACTTTCTGTAGAAATCTGGCTCAAACAAAGACACACACACAACCTAATTTTCAGTCTTCTGTACCTTGTCGACTTTATAAACATAGACTTTTCCCTGCTCATCTCTCTCTGAGCCCATGTACATGGGCGCTCCGACCAAGAGGAGATCTGTGAAGGAATCTCCATCCACATCGACAGTCTGCAGGACGCTGCCAAAGTAGGAGCCGATCTACATAGAGGAGTCAGAGATCGACTGTTGGTTTTGATGCTTTAAGCACTGAACTTGTTGAAGCACAAATCTTGATCCATATGTTTCTGACCTCTATATTTCAGATTTTATTCACTGGAACAGAATATCATCAGCTTCAGCTTTAAAAAACAGATCGATGAAACTGAAAAAGCCAAACTGAAAAAGGCTCACCTGTTCTCCTTTCAGTGTCTGCGAGATGACAGTGTTGTTCGTTTCATTCAGACGATAGATAACAACCCGGCCTGTGTGGTTGTACCGCGGTGCACCCATGATGTACAGCACTCCGCTAGGGGTGGATGCTGACTGAACATCATAGCCTACAGAGAATGCATCACACAAGCACATAGTGTATTAAATCCAATGCATACATAAACAGGCATCATTGAGAATGTGTTGTACCTAATGATGTCATGAGGAAAACACACTTTGCATGTCTTTGTGGGATATTTTTAAACACTGTGGGTTTTTTTTCAGCCAGCTGTTTACGTCTGACTGTGTGTGTGAGACTATAAAACACTACTACAAGCTGGCAGGAACTCACAAACATGTGCATGCACGCACACTTACTCAGATCAGACAAGCACGCGAGGGCTATGTATGCAAAGTCTGCAGTCAGACCATTAGGTATGAGGACATGCCAACAGCTGAGTTTACAGTGCGCGAGCCTGGGCCTACCAGTGCTGCTTCTAATGACATGTTGATTAAATAACTTGATATTGAGATGCTGTGGTTGCTCTGCGAGCCATAAAAGGCAGCAGGACAGAGAGAAGAGCGGTATGTATTATTTATGTGACAGAGAGAGAGAGGCATCTGCTGTCACAGTTAGACAAATTACATATCTTAATCCTCCAAGCAAGAGAGACTATATTTATTCTGCAGCTGTGAAATGTCACGTCATCTCTTGAAACGCTGAGCTTATCACGCTTTCTATTTAATACAAAAACTCTCAGCTTAGACAGAGGTGATCATGCAAGTGCTCCATGGTTTGTATTCTCTGTCTTCCATTTGGCTTACGAGAAGGTGCAAGCTTCCTGTGTGATTTTTTCCTCTTAAAGCCCCTTAAACCATAAAAGGTTACTTTAGATTCACATTAAATATTAATAACTACAAAAAAAGCCCTGACACCACTGGCCCATTACTCACTGTGAAAAGGCTTCTTCAGTGCCCCTCAATCTATCACCATGTCTAAATTGATGTGTTTCAGCCATTTTCAAGAATAACAAAATAAACTTGACTATAATTTTTAAAAAACAGTGATCAATTTACTCAAAACAGTATACTTGTGAAGCTTTTCTACCACCTAGAAAAGGGATTTTTGTGTGTGTGAAATCATCCCAATGTAAAGATATTAAAGAGTCAACTCACCGATGTACGCAGCCAGTCTTTCATAGCCGGCTTCAGTATTTGGGTCGTAAAAGTCGTCCTTCTTCGGGACAGTTGTTTTTCCTGCTGTGTGCATCACCACTGTCCCGTTCCAGTCGTACGCTCCTACTGCTCCCAGTAACAGACCTTCCTATGGGAGACAACAGAGCTGATGTCAACAGTAGGACATGAGATGAAACGTAAAAGTATTTCAGTAAAGCATTTTGTACTATTAACAAAATGTATTTAAAGTATCAGGAGTACTGCTGAACAGACCCTTAGTATATTATCATAAACATTATATTACTAGATTGTTATAGATGCATTAACATGTATGAAGTATGTAATTCTGTAACTTCTTCCAAGTAAAGATAATCTTAAATGCTCTACATGCAGTTGGGTAGGTGAATCTATAATAATTTTTATATTATTGTATTTTATTACTAAATAAAGCACAAAATGGAAATACTAAGTATAAGTAGAGTACATGTACTGCAAAATTGAGCATAGCACTTAAGTAAATGTTACTTTCCACAGCCAAAAAAATCCCGAACTAGTGCTGAAACTTTTATTCACTTAATTGATCAACAGAAAATCAACCCAAAACCAGTCTAATAATCGTTTGATTATTATGAAAAAGGTTATTATTCAAGGAAAAAGACAAACAAACAGTGGATCCAGGTTCACCCCCAGGTAAAATGTGAGGATTTTGTGTGTATATATTTTATAAATATAAAAGTGTTTATAAATATTATAATAAATAATAATAATAAATATTATAATTCATAAAATGATACAAAATACAGCAGAATAAGGCAAAACAGAAAGTAAAAATACCAATCAATCAATCTGCTTTCTGTTTACAGGAGACAATGTTATCTAAAAGGAAGGGGAAGGGTCACATAGGATATAACATGGGACATTAGTCACACTGACAGCATCAAAGCGTTCTTTCTCACTATTGGCTGATAAAGCGAGACGTCATGTGTTGAACACTCATCGGTACAACTCAGTTCAGTTGTGTCTGGATTTTTTTAAGTTGAGCCACTGCAAGAACAGAGACTGTGTACACAGTGATTGAGGAGGTGATAAATGTGATTCAGCAGCAGGAAAGAGGTGTAATAAGGGTGCCAGTTGATTTTTAAACAGAAGTAACAAGCATATGAGTCAGCGTCCTTCACTGTCTCTGCTGCTGTAGAGACAAGAGACTGTGTGCGAAATGTCTACTGACTGAGGTGAATCACCAGAGGGCTGTAGATGCACCAGTAGAATTGTGCCTGGATGAGTTCACTAGATTAGAAAACATGCATGCATCTGATTTAACAGATTTAATCCTTTCGATCTAAACGCCTACAGGCACGTAAACTCCCCTGTGTGCAGATAAGCTCATCTGTCATTCAGTACCAGTAAGAGATTTTACAAGAATGAGTAATGAGATTTAGAAATACCTTGGAATTATGGGCACTAAAGCCAGCTTGGGACATCTCCATCAAAAAGGAGGACGTGAAATTACTGGTGGTGGCTGAGGAAGGAAAAGTTCATTTTAAAAACTGGTAAATAAACCATAAGTGATGAAATTTTGTTGGTCGAGAGAGTCGTGAGAGTATTAAAATTGCGTTCTCCTTGAAGAAACAGTGCAACACTTTGGGAAATACTCTTACTCATAACTCTTTCTTGCAGAGTTAGAGAAGAAGACGAGAAGTAAGTTTCCATCTATGACACATTATACATATATCTTTATATCTTTATACATTTAAATTTATAAGAAAGTGAATAAGTGTATTTCCCAGACTGCTGAACTAATTCTTTAAAGCCCTTGGGTGTATGAGGACTAAAGTTGGGATACCTTCCAAAGCAAAAATCCTGTTTCCCAGAGCATCCACAATGGACAACAACGCCACCTCATCAGACACGTTGAAGAAGTGGTCTCTTAATGGCCGACTGGAAATGGACTCAATCTCCTTGATAAACTTATGCACCTCTTCGGCACTTTTGTTCTGACGATTGTAGTCTCCCAAAACCTGGAAACACAATGAACTATCTTAACAGCGCTTATAAGAATGACTGAGTGACAGAGGGAGAAACCGGCTGATTTAAATGGCCCAGCAGCTTTGATTATGGTTAGGTAATTGTAAAAGAAGCCAGGTTCATTACACCTTCTCTTTACTTAACTTTAATAATGCTGCTTATTACTAACTATTATTACGACTACTTTTTTGACTAAATGGTAGGCAAGTTTGTACTCACAGCAATGCCAAACCTCTCGATGCCATCATTGTCACAGTCTTTGATGACCTTGTCTAGATTATAGAAGTCATGTGACTCTCCGTCAGTCACAATCACCATGACTTTCTTCACCCCAGGTCGTGCACCGCGTTCAGGCATGAAGGCCTCCTTCCTGAATGGTGGAAATTTTCAAAATTCAGTCAGAAGAACACAACTTCAGGACCACATGCTGAAACTGGGTCTTAAATATACACGCAGTCAGTTTATTAGAGACACCCCACTGTTTAGCCTAGTGAAAATGACACCATCCCATTCCACTGCCTATTAAACCTTGCCAGACCACAATGAATTAACTGAAAACTGTGGCCTTGGCATTTCCAGGCTACCCAAATGAGCATGAGGGGTTCATGTTGAGTACCTGGCAGTATCAATGCCGAGGAAAGTCATGGTCCTGAAGCCGGTTTGCTGAGGAAGCTGATCAACAAAGTCCAGCAGATCACGAGTGTTGTCGAACTGGCTCAGGTTGACACGGTGAGTCACAGTCTCACCGTAGGACACTATTCCCACCTGGAAAACACACACGTTTTTCTTGTAAATGTTATCCAACATTTAATTTATTTTTCCTTTTCTGTCCCCTCCCAGACAGTCTGCAGAGGATGTGGTCGGGCATGTTGGGGTTTATATGACACAATTTTCTTTATACAGCAGGCAGAGGACTTCAGCAGCTATGGAAGATGTGACTTTCAACCACTGGGCTCGACAGAGAGAAGACTTTCCAGTGTTTCCCTCTGGAAAACTCCACTATCTCCAGGCCAGCTCAATGTAACCATAATAAAAACTAACCACCCATTTGCAGAGTGATCCAAGTAGACAGAAATAAATTCAAGGTAGAACTTAGTAAGACAGAGGATAAAATTACTTTAAAGACTACAAAAGTCTTTAGCTCATAAAGTCTGCGTTATGCAGGATATCTTACAGTTATTCTCACTTTTGGCACCATGTGGAAAATTCCATAATGGAGGGAACTTAAGTCATTCAATATAATGTCATATGAAAAACTGAGTTGGCAGCAAATAATATATTCCTTCATTCATCCTTTTTTTTTTGGTCAGTCTGCTGTTATATAACCCATCCATTTATCCATGTATTTATCTACGTTTGATTCCTGATGTTTGAGACTTCATATTCCACTATGTTCAAGACAAAAAGGGTCATTTTCAACAGGATTTAATGAGATATACTGTATAAATCTGTGAATCATTCATTCGAGCAACCGACCTGTGAGAGTTTAGGCCCAATCTCAATGTTCTCGATGAAGCGGCGAAGAAAATCGATGATACTGCTCCAGGGGTAGATACTGTTAGATCCATCCAGAACCATCACAATGTCCAGCTCCTTCTTACAGTCTGGAACAAAGCCGGAAATTAAAGCTGATTAAAGGGTTAGTTTGGTGCTGTATACTGAAAGGAGAGACTGGCCCTCTACAATACACATTATATGTTCCAAGAGAGAAATTGGATTATGTAACATTTTCAGTCCTCTTCCTGTTTACTTGTGCCCAGAGCAGACACACTACCCTTAAAACTTCAAATCAAAATGTAATAACATAGACCAGAGGCTCCCAGCCTGGGGTTTCTGAAATTTTGTTGTGTACTCTTTTACTCTACACTTTGTTTGCTTTCTTGTGAATTACTCGATGATTTTAATCATATATATATCCTTTATTTAATCGTGTAATCTAATTGAGATGAAGACAGGTTTTGTAAGAGCGGCCTATGTCCAGCAGAGAGGACGAAAAACAAGCATAGCCAGAAAAAAAAACACAAAGAGCATCCGAGACAATCACAGACATCACTAAATGGATCTGAAATTACAAGTTTAAAATCGACCAGTAGGATGAGACTTTGAAGTTTTAAAACCCTGTGTAATTTCTTGCATTAATAAGGTTCAGTGTAGTAGAAAGAAGTTTACCCTAGTTCAGTATTAACCAAGAAGTAATTGGAGCTCAGCAGACTTGGAGATCTGGTCAGATGAGCAGTGGTTTTAAATCTGATTTAAAGCCTTCATGCAGAGACCTAAAAAGGCATCAGTGAACTGTTTCACTTGAGGCAAGAAGGAAAAAAGTACACTCAAAGTAAAAGAGTCCTTCCTCTTATAATCAATCAGTTCTTCAATTTACTTTAATTCATTATTGATAAAATCAGTTTATGATAAACCATGATTGATTTGAATTGCTTTTTGCAGCACTATATGATTGTTTGTTTCTGTTGAGGGAACGCCAGAGAAAGTGATACTGAAAGAACGAGAGAAACAGGGAGAGAGAATGACTGTTTACTGTCTGGTTCTTTCTACGTTGTTTCCTTCCTGGGAAACAGAGTACAGGCCCAGCAAACTGTCTCCTAACTTGGGCATACAAGGCAGCAGAAGGGCTGGGCCAGAGAGGGATGGGGGTCACAGACAAGTTTACATTAAGAAGAATGCTCTAATCTCCCTCGTCACTTAGGGAGGGTGAGTTTGATGTGAGGGTCCTGGGTGGTACTACTGTGAAGAGAAGATTATAATCTCTTATCCGGGACAGGCAATTTGTGCAGATGCCGTCATGTCCTGCGCAGAACTGCTGTACCTTGCACGGACGGTACTATGGAGTTGAGGACCTGGAAGGAAGAGCTGACATTCGCGCAAACGCCTGAGATGTACTGCTGCTGGCCGCACATGTAGCCATACTGAGGACCACACGCCTGTGGAGACAGGACACACACACACACACAAACAAACTGAGACTCTAGCTGCTTGACAAAGTAAAAGTTACAGGCTGTGACTGGTTAGGTTTCCACCAGCATGAGGTCATGGGTGAGAGAGGAGGTTCAGGACTACTGAAGGCAGAAAGCAAGAGGAAAGAACTACTCAAACTGAGGATTACCCCGAGGCTATTAAAAACCACCACAGATCCCTTCAGATGTAACTTCTCCAGAGAGAGAAAGAGAAAAGGGAAACAGAGAAAGTGAAACTGCAAGGACTTTAAATTTACCTACAATTACTGGAAAATTGAATAGCATCTATTAATATTTCTGCCTCGTTTCCTCAGAAATCCCTGCATGCTCCACAAACTCAATGCTTTTCTTAGAAGGAGGGACACTGGTGTAGAACGAAAACAAGACTAATTGTCTACAGCTATGCTAGCAGATCTGTGAGGCTAAACTTAGGGATAGCAGCGCTTTGAGCTAACTGCTGGCATCAGCAAGCTTACAAGCTCACAATGGCAATGCTAATGTAATGCTGATGTATAGCAGGTAGGCTGTAATATATAAAAAAATCACTGCGTTTACAATGTTTGCCATCTTATTATTGCTACTTAGCAAATGTTAGCATGCTAATATTTTAGATAAGAAATGAGCTAGTAAGTAATTAGGCTGATGGCATGGAATTAGTATTGCAGGTATTTGGTCATAAACCAAAGTATTGACCTGATGACGGGGCTACATGAAAAGTCAGGGGATCACAGATGTAATTAGGAATCATCAGACCATATGAATGTCTGCACCAAATTTCATTGCAATCCATCCAGTAGTTGAGCTATAAAAACATACATAACCCAGTTGATAATCACATTGTGCTGACAAGTATTGCTGAAAGAACAGTTTATTCATTATTCATTATGTCTCTGGGTCAGCTGAAATCAGAATTGTCAGATGTTTTGTAGTAACTCTGGTGGTGTTGAATTACAGTAGGCCCTATATGAATACAGGTGCAGTGTTGAAGAGTTACGTTAACACTCATGTTTCAGTTACATTTGCAGCTGTACAGGATCTGACCTCACATTATATTTTCTTCCTCCCAATAAGCTGCAAAAGTTCTGTTTATTGGCCTTTTGTCCAATGTTTCTTTCATTTTCACACCCTGCTAATCTCGTAATCATGTAGCCTACAAATAAAGTTTTACTGGAATTCTTAACCATAAAATCTAATGGGCCTCGCCATCTCCTACACACATTTCTGCATTTATGCACTTGATTTACAGTTATATTCCCAGGGCATGAAGCCTCACTGGGAAACATGGAGGGTCAAACCCACTATTTCCATGCAGTCCAAAGGCCAAGTGAACATATACTTGCTGCCACATTTCTTGCAGAAAATATGTAAAGTTGTGTTTGGTATGGAAAATGAAAATGTACTGCAGAGCGCTTTCATATACTATATAGAGCAACTCCCCCCTTACCAAAAAGCCTCCGTTGGGATTGGTGACCAGTGTGGTTCCCATGGTCATGTTCTCCTTGACTTCAAGCAAGTTGGGAACCGTTGTGCTTTCTGAGAAAAATATGGATGAATAAACAGAGTGAGACAAACAGGGAGCAGCACAGAGGAAGAACAGCTGGACAAATTCCTCTTCTTCATTTTCCCACAGGAAGAGAGACGCTCAAACTCCTTCCTTGCTTCCGTCCACCTCGACAAGATGTAATAACCACTGATATGCTTAAATATAGTTTGTTTCATTACTTTACCATACTGTCCTTCAGTGTGTAGGTTATGGCTCTATAAAGGATATAGAACATGAAATAAAAGGTTTTGTTGATAAACATCCCATCTGTGGTCAAGAAGACAAATAAAGGAATTGAATCATCAAGCAATCACAACATGTGGCTAAAATTAGCAAACTCTTGCTTCAGCTTGGGAATGCCTTGGATCTGACTTTTTTTTTTTCCACTGAGGGATCCACGTAATCTTCCAAACTCATTCAAATGCCTTTCAAATGTTAAATCAAGCTCTTTCTCAATCCCAATGGGGGCATTTGGATGAATAACCACTTCTGATTTTCATTAGCAAGCAGTTATGAGTTTGGCATGTGCCCTTCTTCAACCTTACAAGAAACAGAGCTGTTAGTAGTGTTTTGTGATGATCTTTAACAACTTGAGTTTGGCCGTCTTCCTCATCTCGGTGTGGGCACATATTCCTGCTCTTTCCTCGTATCCTTCCTCTGTTTCCTGCATCAATGCTAAATAGAAACTACTTAAGAAGAGAGCATATCTGGGCGGTTTATGACTCGCAGCTGACCTCAGAGTCAAAAGATATTTCTATTATTCTGACACTTTTTATTGAATGCACAACAAAGTGTTGTCTGTCATGCGCCACAATGAACTCTGGAGTTAAATTAAGTGGGTTAAAAAAAACTTCTTTCTTGATCATCTTAGGAACTGAGTGACACGAACCAAGGTCGTGCACCTCATGATACATCCACGTGGGACTTTATGGAGCTGCAGAAGAGAATACAGTCTTTGTCCTCAATAAACTGTGACTTCAGATTACTATCAGAGCAAATCACACTTATCACACAATCCCTTTTGGTCTTGAATGAGCTCTCAGAGGTCAAAGGAAGATACAGGTCAAAGTTCCACTTTGTAAAGTGGCTTCTACTAAAATATACCAGTGTTTTACCAGGCAGTAGATATGAACTGCAATGTCTTTCTTTTACAGGGACATTTCATGTTGCATACTAGTTTATCAAGATCATGCTACTCAGTTACATACTGTTGCTAGTGCTTTATGGCTTGTGTATGTCACATTTGACATTTTAGAATCACAAGATCAGTGTATTAAGTGGGGCAAACTAGCAAACATGCACCATTGCTAAGCAGTTCTCCAGCTTGTAAGACTGCTGCCTGATTTTACAATTATGAAGTTGGATTTAATTTTCCAAACAGTCTGTAAACAGAAAACAAAATTGTTTAGCATACAGCTTAGAGAAAACATGTTAGACGTTCATGCCAGCATTTCATCACACATAATAGTCCTGGCATAACCACCTTTCAGTTTTATGGGTGGGATGGAACTGTGATTAAAAATTAAACACAAAAACCACACTCATGTAAGTTCGCTCATTATGGTTTGGCATCTATCTCCTTCGCTGGAATAGTGCTAACCTAGTGTAGAGACAGATCTGGCAACGTCAGACTAGGGCGTAGTCAGAGGGCATAAATTGAAATTACTCTGCAAATATATGATGGATTGTCCTGGGTTTGCATTATGCTCCTCAGGAAGTAGTGGTCAAGAAATATCAATTTAAGCATCCAAAAAAAAAAAAAAAAAAAGGCTTCTGAATCAGTTCGAGTTATGCCCAGTTTCACTTAAAATTCTAAATACAGCACTGCTGTTGTCATCATGTAAACCACTCCCAGTTGTTTGCTGAGAGGTCTGGCTCCGACTGTCAGTCTAAATCAGTTCCCAGTGGATGTTTTCCAGACTAAACTTGAGATTTTTTGCCTGTCTAACTCATCCAAGATAAAACAAATACACAAATACACTCCACTGAGGAGTGAGGGAGTATCACTTCCAGCCATTACTGTACATTATCATCACTTAAAGCAAATCATTTACCAACAGTAGGAGAACTGTAACTGTAACGTAAGGTGTAAACAGCTGTGTTGAAAAGTATGAATCCCTGAGCTGAGAGTCAGTGTGCAGGAATATTAAACACACTAACTCTCAATCTTCCTGTGTCGACACTAATGCAGAGTTTGCAGACTGGTGACCGGGAGCTAAATTATGTTTATCTGTTTAATTAAGAAATAATTGGAAGGATGAAACATTAAAACTTTGTTTATTTTCTCTCTTCCCATTCTGATGGGCCTCACTTCCTCCCCAGGAGACACAATAAGATATGCAGCAGACTTAAACACACAGCAGTATAATTACACACACCAACCAGCACTAAGATTCACAGTATTTGTGCATACAGATGATAGTTGTCCTCGGCTATGCACACACAGAAATGAATGCCAAAACCCTATTTTATGGATAGGACTGCCCATTTTAATTTCCCCTAGACCAGGATGACTGATGAAATGAAAATGATGAACATTAAAGGATCCAAATTGCTGCTGATTCATACTTTTTTCTTCTTCTTTTTTTTTGATTGGCTGATTGATTAATCGACTAAACTTAGCAAATCATCTGATCTTGATTTCTAATTTGCTATTCGCCACACACACACAATTTGCGGACACACACACACGCACACAATATTCTTACTAGGCAGGTCCAGTTTGAAACACGTGTTGTTCTCCTTCCCTACAGGACATTTGTAGACATCTCCTGTTCGTTTTGCTGGCTGGCCTGAAAGTGGTGATCCAATCAGAACCCTGAAAAACAAAACAAACAAACAAAAAACAGTTGAGTTTGGCTGATTAGAAATATGCCAAAAACCCAACAACAGAATCACGGTTTTACAATCATAATAACAAGCACAAGTCAGGCATTATTGCAGAAATTAAGGTTTGGCAGGCTGGAAGCAGTGACTACAACAATTTAGATTTGCCTTAATTATACTTACATAGTTAAATGAAACATAAACAGCAGGTTCAGATTGGCTGACAAAGCTACATAGCTTGTTATAATTGGCTATAGTTGAATCTGTGGTTGTCATTTCATTATTATCACCCTGGCGCTATAGTATGAAATGAAAATAATATTGGAGCAGCTCACAGCGAAACAAAAACACTTAGGCCACTTATCACTTAATTTACATCTCATTACATACTATTGCATGATAAGTTGCAGATGTCTGCAGATCTGTGCTGTGACTGCAGGTCTGTACTGGACATGTATGTCCAGAACATTCAGCTGCATGCCTGTCTGTGTTACACGTCCATGTCCATCTGTGAGTTTCATAACATCGTGTCACTCCATCAGTAAACCGATGCTGAAAAGAGTCTGTTATATGACCTCTTTTAAACATCCAGGCTTATTAACATTCCTCAACTCTAATGGGCCCTGGACATCTAAAGCGAGACACAGAGTGGAACAACAACACGCTCTTAGCTCAGCCGACTGTCAGCGGCCTGTGAGAAACACCACAACATTACTGATTTATTTATGACAAATAATCAAAATGGTGCACACATAGCTGCTTACTCCTTTAATTTAGCTGTTGATGATTCTTAAATACATGATTGTAATTACTTGTGCAATGACCACCCATCACGAACCCATGAGTGTGTGGTTTCTCATCTGTGTCAGCTTATTGTCTGTGCTGCTTACATCCCATCGATCTTAATTTTCTTATTGAGGCTAAATTACTTTGTCAAGCACCATTTTCACCAGATTAGTAATGGTCATGGTTTTTAGCTATGCTCACAGCACTGCTGTATGGCAGCGTTGATCGGTCAGTCCACCACCTTGGTCCAGACTGAACTATGTCAACACGTTTCAAGGATTGCCCTGAAATTTTACACAGATATATTCATATTAACCAGAGGATGAATCTTATGACTTCTTCTTCTGACTTTTTATAGACCCACCATGAGATTGACATTTATGGTTTTAAGTGAAATATCTGCAGCGTAGCATAGCTGCAGACTCCTTGTGTTAGTCTATTAGATGTTGAACAATTAGTCTAGTTCCATCTGAAAGTAAAAAAAAAATCCACCTAGCAACACCCAAAGCTCACTGTCTTATTTGTATTAGTATATAAACGACAAGTTGTAGTTTTAGGTAAGTTACGCGTTGGACTGTTTCTTGGCCGGACTTCTTGGTCTTGTTGTTGTGTTGTAGTTGGCCATCACAAGGTTAATATGAGGTTTGGTGTTTTCTTGTGTTTCCAGTGTTTATGGTGCACTACACTAACTGTCTTCAGGCTGTTGTCTCAAATGGGATATATTTATTTGAGAGTGGTAGTGGCAAGAATCGAACGAGCACATTTCCCAAAATGTCTGACTATTTCTTGAACAAGTGTTTGCAATAATTTGTGGACAGAGATTTTTGGCAGCATAGTTAGCTGACTCAGCAGCAACGTGGCATTTTTCTGTTATCTATTCATGCTGAGGCAAAATTTGATTTACGTTTCAACACTGCAGAGATACCCTGACAAGCTTAAGGGTGGCGGTCTGGAGGAGACATCTGCAACTAATCAGTCACCTTCCAGTTACAGCAACCTTCGTGTTACATCACCTCACGACTGCTATCGTTTTCCTCCATAATATTCTCCCACATGGACGCACTGAGGGCTACATATCATCTCTAATTTTATTGCCCCTCCTCCTCATTTCCCACGAAACTTCCTCTACTTCTCTCTCTTATCTCTTTTTTTTGCTGCTTTATCTGTTCTCTTTCACTCCTGAAGATCTCTGATGTCCTCTCTCTGCTCTCTGCCTGCCCTGCCCACGTTGATTCCTCGGTTCTACGTCTTCAGTCAGGCCCCTTATCACGCAGACCGCTTTGGGTAATACTTCTCTGAACTGGAACAAAATGGTTCCACTGAACAGTGCAGAGGCTCAGTCACAGCTGGTTCAACTGATGAGCAGTGAGTGAATTACTGTAACTCATCTCATGAGCTCGATAAGATCATTACTGCAGCACATTGTCAGGTACAGCCATGTGGTCGTCTGATTCATTCAATCAGATGCGGCGCTGCAACAGATTGAACAGAAGCAAACTGAGAGGTAAGAAGGACTGAAGTAACTGAAGTAGAGACACAGAACCATTAACCACACTCTAATAGCATTTAACAAGGTTTTAAAAATGTGTTCCCAGACTGTTTTAGCAAGGAGCCACAGATGCTTGGTTTCAGTGTATTTACAGGCTGGGTATGTAGAGACTCTGGTGGGCAGTTTATGTTTAACAGCAAGAGTCATAAAGACAAGGATCCTCATTACAGCAGCATCTGGTGTGTTTTACAGGTGAATTAGGGTTTTGAGCTTTTGTTATTGTTGTTTAATTGAATTTAGCTGATTTGAATTCTTGTCTTGGTAAAAAAACCAAAAAAAAAACCCAACTATATTCTCAAGCAGGAACATTTTTTTGCCAAGCCTCTCTTCAACAACTCAGGAGATTGATAAAGAAAATGAATAGTTAAGAGGAACAGAGATGCTGCTTGGTAGACACCTTTATCTCCAAGTTTTCATCCAGATTTAGAGCAAATTTCAACAGAATTTCCAGCGTGAGTTCCCATGCACTAGAACAGGAGTTGGCACATCGAGATAAACGGTTGGTGGCACTAAGCTTTCAGTTTTCAAGCTCTTTCATTTTCTGTTCTCTCGCAGTGATGGATTTTTAAACTTTGTGACCATCGGCTTATCATCAATTCCATCATTTATTGTTATTATAAGGTACGTTCTGTGAAGATGGGGCTAAATTGGTATCACACTTATGTCTGAAATGGGGCTTGTGTTTCAACTATCATCTGTGAGAGGAAGAGGAAATGTTGTAGTGGGAAAAGATGATGAATGTTTGGTCTCTGGATTCCCTCATTTCCTCGAAATGTACAGCTAATGACACTCACCATTTTCCCTCGCTGTTCTCGAACTGCTGCACAGTGTAGCCAAACATGTCCTCCAGTGGACCGCTGAATGACAAAGCATTTTTTTGGTCCACGTTGAAGGACAACACACGCACCAGCAGCACTGCAGGGGCGAAGGGAAAGAAAAGGTTATACAGAATGCCAAAGATGATTGTTTAACAAACAGAATAAGCTAATGAAGGCCCTTCAGTCTACTATGCTGCTCTCCAGTGTGTTTAAATTAAATAATCTAATTAGATTTATAAATAAATGATCCAATCCTGAAATAAGAGACTCATTTATTCATTTTCTCATATAAGAAAGCCATGTTAATAAGTGAAAGGTAAGCATTAACAAACAGTCTTAATAAATATTTATAATATATTCAAGATGCAACTCGGAAATGACAAATAAACAGATCTAATAATAGAACAACTTAATAAATAACAGACATTTTTGTTAATGTAGCCGCAATATTTGTATAATTCTAATGGTTGAACAATATTTAGTAATATACTGACTATAGAGATGGTATACCAAGATGAGGGATGAACTGCGTGAACCATATCTCTCTCACACACACACAGAGTCATTCTGGAGGACACTAGAGGAATTTCAAACATCCATGTGAAGCACTTTGGTCAGAGTCCAGTTGACCTGCTAGACAACGGCTTCTTCTCTGCTCACTGCACAGTCTGTGTCTGTCTGTCACTGAGCTGAGTATATCACAGAGGCTCTATATAAATCCATCCACGTCTCATTGTGCCGGCACCACAATGACACTCTTCATATCTACTGTGCCAGGGAATTTCTCCAGAATAATTTATTAAATTGTGAGGGACTGCAGAGGAGTAGAAGAACAGTGGGACTGCAGCGAAGAACGTGCAGACGCAGACCACATACATGGAGACAAAAATAAAAAGCAGCTTTTTGTTCTTTTGATGATGATGCTTTGTAGCTAATGTGTCTGACCCAAACAAAATAGAGAACTACCATATGGAGTCTGGACTGAAGTCATTACAGAGATCTTAGCCACGCTAGCAGTGGAGCTCAAGACATAATGATGCTGGTTGTTCGGGCAGTTGGTCCACCACTTAGCTCCAGACTGAAATATTTTGGCAACTATTAAATGGACTGCCAACAGACATTTGTGGTCCCCTCAGAATGAACCCCATTGACTTTGGTGAGCCCCTGTTTTTTCCTCTAGTGCCACCATCAAGCTTGTGTTTGAAGTTCTGAGTGAAGTATCTCAACAACTATTTGACACTTTGGTTTATGACCAAACTGATGAGATTCCCCTCAGCTTCAGCTGGCTGGTAATATTAATAATACATTATCTGACGGTGTAATTTAAAAACAGTAGTTTCAGTCTATTAGTTGCATTTGAAAATTTGAAAGGACGATAAACCACTTTTATCAGGCATGCAAACACACAAGAAAGCATATTCATTGCCTGCACTTGTCGTCAGAGTGGTACTAATGTCTCTGTAAGGACCAAAACACTGTACAATATGGCAGATATAGGGTCAATCTATAGCCATCTGTGCGTATGTAGTCCTTAACTCACAGCGGCTTAGATGTATGAATTACATGTTATTAGGTCTGCCATGGCCCCTCTCACTGCTTTCTTATAAACAGAGAAGTTATAAAAACATACTGCTGCCAGTCATCATCCAGTCATGTTTAGATGTTGATCACATAGATTTCATATATGGTTGCACATTTAACATTCCCCTCTGGTAAAGGGAGGAAGACAGAGAGACAGAGAGAGAGAGAGAGAGAGAACCAGACCTGCAGAGTCATACACTGGAATCCAAGCCAAGAAATTTTATCCCTCATTCGTTTCTTTACTTCCTCTGTTACCCCCTCTCCATCTCTCCGAGAAGCGCCATTTCCTGTTCCTATTAACCTGATTATAGACATCCCCTCAAATCCAAAGGTACGCACACAAACGCACGCACGCATACATTCACTTAGATGCACACAGCCAATTTAGCTGATTTAAGATGGCTTCAGGCCAACCAGGCCTTTTCCATTCATCACCATGTAAGCTCAAGTACAGTTCACAGTCACACTGGCCTGAGCTGTAAATCCTACAGGAGTGACCTCCGTCTATTGGCAGGCACAGCTTTAGTGTATACCCATCTCATTTTGCTGTATTTGGTGTCTCCTGGCACTGGTCTGCTCAAATCAAAAACAGCGAGTTATGTAACCAGCTGTTTTCACGAGGGCTAACATCTGCCCTGGAAAACCAATAAGTGGGCTTGTCCCTCATGGATGGAAATGGCCTCATAAGCCCCTGAGGAATTGGCAAATAAAGCTGTCCATCACTGTCTGGAGGGTTCATATTGTACTCTTACACATGGTGAGCTAACAGCAAGGCTCTGTGTTGGTCAGCCCACCACTTTGGTCCAGACTGAAATATCTCAACAACTACTGTGCACAGTACAGTCTCACAGAGCTGCTGGCATGGCTGTAGACTTCCAGTCTTGTGACATTACAAAACTAGAAGGGCACTCAGAGCGCAGACCTCTGCCAAGGCCAATGTCAAACAACATGAATCCTCCCAACACAAATACAACCTGAGGGGAAATCAGTCCTCTGAAAGTAAAACATCAAAAAGGCTGCAAGTATTCTTATTATTTTGAAGTTGAAAAAGTATTAATCATTTTAGCAGTTTTTTTTCCTAGTGCTCCGTCTCACTCACATCTGAAGAAACAGATCCGCTTCTGTTTTGATCAGTCCACATGTCTACACAGGACACGTAATGCCTCGAGTTTCACTTGTACAACACACTTGTAAATGCAACCCAAAGTGCCTCCTTATGCTGTAATGCCTGAATGTATCCTGTGCAGACACAGAAGCCGCCGTTGTCACTTTGCTAATGCTGCGCCGCCTGCGTAGACATTGTGCTAGTTTTGTTTCAATGGAAGAGGGGGACGGACAGATACAAGACAGTCCATGTGTGTCATTGTTTATTGTAAGAAAAAGCTCACTTTGCTCACCAGAAATTTCCAATGTAAATTGGCTCAAATGTCACAGCCAGAGTCTGTTTTGAGTCAAGCTCCTTGTGGTCCTGATTGATCCTGGCAGTCTGTCAGCCGCACTAACCCACAATAAAACCCTGCTGCCCTCTCGGCCACAGTTATCAAAACCATAACGACTCCATTTAACAGTGCTGCAACACATCAAACCAAGTAGCAAAAGTCAGATCTGCCCGATACAGCCAGGGCGGAAAGCAACACACGGATCAGCACCTGTTGGCCTGTGACACATCAAACCAGCTATAAAAATGAGCCCAAGTCAGCACCTGTAGGCTTCAAAGCCTCGTTCAGCTACAGTAAAAACACACACCCAACTACCACCTGCTCATCTGTAACACATCTAACCAACTATAATCAGCTTTAGAGCTTTACACAAATCAGCACCTGTGGGCAACAAAGTCATTAAGTAACCCTGAAACTCAACCATGATCAGTTGTGGTAAGAAACACATGTCAGTGCTAAAGCTGATCCAGGACAAACCGCTAAGAACAAATCCCCTAAAATTAAAGTAAGCAAACATCTTCAGCTCAGAAACTGGATGATCCTGATGATACATCAGCTGGGGAGAAAGAATGAATTAATTAATGTTTTTTTTTATAACAGACTAGTGTTTGACTAGTGTTTTCAAAGGCCAAAAAGAGTTTTGGGTGGGGACCTGGACCTCTTCTTCACCATGTGCTGGTGTTTAACAACAGACACTGCTGGCAGGGGAGAGCAGCTTCATATTTTGGCCTGGTCCTGGGCAGCCTAGAGCCACGAAGAAGTTATAAAACTGAAATATTTCCAGATTTCCGCCTTTGTTTGCTTATCTGCATTTCTTTCTCAACCTTTCCCTCTCACTTTCCCATTATTCTCCTCTCACTGCCCCTTTTTCAGGCTGTTCCCTTTGTTCTGTGCTCCGACAGTATCCACACTTTCCTCTCTAATCATTCCAGGAACGGTTATTTCTCATTTGGCTGTCTGCTCAGCCGCCGCTTTATTCTTGCCAAATGTAGAGTATGTGGGTGTGCAGTGGACACGAGAGGTCATGTATGTAGGCGTGTTTGTGCCTTTTACACACAGAGGAAAACACAAGAGGCCAAAGTCTTAGCAATAAGCAGAAGAAAGCACAGATAAATTTATTCCACTTTTATTTAAATATGGTGAGAGAGCAGTTCACTCCGAGAGTCAGAGGATCATCAGTGTTATTAGGAATCATCCTCTGGGAACCATGAATGTTTTAACAAAATTTCATGGTAGTCCATGCAACAGTTGAGACATTTAAGTCTGGACCAAAGAGGTGGACAGAAGGATAGACTGTCCACTAGTCATTGCCATCTCTAGAGCCACTGTATTAGCATGGAGAAAAAAAAAATCAGCTCCCTCAACCCTGCTCACTATTCAATCTGCTTCCTCTCCTCCACCCATTCATTAATTCGTCCTCCCATCCCTCTGTATCCCAAGAACATCATCCATCTCTCTACTATTTCCTCCTTCCATTCATCTTCTTATCATCTCCTACCATCCCTCTGCTCCTTTCTCCACGCATCCTTTCATTCATTGACTGAACATGTCGGCCCAGCGGTGTCAGATTCCACATCCAGATGTATCTTCTGGGGCTCTGACTCTTTTTTTTTTCACCAGTGCAGAAAACATGCAGGCTTACAAGCTGAGACCCACGCATAACATCATCCCCCCTGACGATTGTCAAAGCTTTCATCCCCCCACCCCCAAAATTCTCTCTCTGTATAAAGCAGGGGTGGTTGACACCCTCCTAACCATATCCATCCAACAGACACATACACATAGTATGTCTGCTAAATCTGCTGATCACAACAGTTTTAATGTACAGGGCGAGGCTGAGATGGCGGCGGTAGGGCTTCTGAGATCCATCAAATACCTATGGAGAAATTAAAATTACACATATGTGTGGGTCAAAGAACGACTTTCCC
This sequence comes from Toxotes lorentzi, assembly GCA_037833715.1. Lineage (NCBI taxonomy): Eukaryota > Metazoa > Chordata > Actinopteri > Toxotidae > Toxotes > Toxotes lorentzi. The sequence goes on along the minus strand of JBBMJY010000008.1, from coordinate 14,185,459 downwards.
CCAGAATCAATAAGCAACATGCAAAAATAATCATGCATGTTATGAGGGAAACAGTGAGAGAAAACACTATAACCATTAGCTTATGGATAAACTCCATATTCCTACTAATCACCAGCTCTTATAAGCATCACCGCAAGTTTATTTTGGGAAAAGTCAGTGAAAGCAAAGAGAAACTTTGAAAGAAAACAGAGGTACAAATGAGAATATAATGAACAGAAAAACGGAGTGTAGTCACTCATCCTGTGCAAACAGAGCAATTTCATGCTTTGTACTGTATATTAAACAACATCCTGTACAACTGCAATACTCTAATTATAGATTTACAGAGTCGCAATGCAAATCAGTGTTTTTAATAATCAAGTGACACCAAGACTTTTAGCCAGACTCCCACTTAACAAACCAAAACACATTGATCTGCACTATCCACTTATATTGCTAAAATTTTAATTAGGGGTACAGGAATCCATGGACAGTGGAGTGCTTCTTGCTCACTGTCTGCTGTTCAAGTGGACTAATGCCAATAATTGATCAAACATCATTTCCAGAAAATGGCTGCTCTTGGATGAATACTTTCAGACTTAATACATTTATTTGCTTTCTTGATTGAGTGATATCAATCTTCTCATCCCGTTCTTGAAAAGTAAGGCAAAAAACATATTTGTCAAAAACTGAACAATGCTTTTAATTTCATTCTTTTAATAGTAAATAGTGATTGTAAGTGTGATCCACTGAGGGTTGGCTCATTGTTTACTATACTTCATGTGTTTCAAAGCAGCACTGACATTAGAAACACACCCATCTTCCTTCAGCTCCCTGGTTAAGAAGCTCGAATGTTTGTTTAGTGTGGATAATAACAGCAGATTCATCTAATTCTAAGTTATGGGATGTTTTGTAAATACATCACTTACTGGATTGAAAAGGAAAAGCATACACAACACAGATAATGATATGCTTAGAATCGCTGCACAGACTGTGATTTAAAGAGCCTGCACAGTGCTTTAACTGTACAGTACCATGTTAAAATGACTACAGTATAATTATATATGTCTGGTGACTTAATGTTACTGTAATGTTCTATTATGATTGAGGTAATTATCCACAAATAAAAAAACAAAAAAATGCTGATTTATAAGTGACAAGTCATTTACACCTTGAAGAAAAGAGTTGTTAATTTCATTGAGCAGGTGCACGGCGCACGATGCATGACTGTTTTCTTGGCAATGATATACTGAAGATTTATTTAGCTTTTTTAAAACTTCTTATTCCTTCTTCAAAAACTTACAATCCAGCTGCATCAGTTGCCAAAGCCAATACTTTTGTGGTTTGTCTCTTTGAACCTAGTTCCCTTAGTACCTGAGCATTTTAAAATGATCTTATGATTTAGTGGTCTCTTTTCCCTACACTTTAATCATAAATTTGAAAAACATCGTGTGGGGCTGCTACAAAAAAAAAGATATATATGGTGAAAACTAATCAGTTGATGTTTGTTTTCACAATGTTTTCAACACTTCCCCTCTCAGAGGCTAAAGCTCCTGCTCACTGTGGATTGAAGCTCAAAGGAAAGAAAAAAATAGATAATTTTTTAAAAAACATATCCACATTTGTTTGGACATGGCCTCAGCGGGAGTGAATCCCGCCTCCGTCGACACGCTCCCTCCCTCTGTCAGACACACAGATGTGTTCGCGGAAGGTCACAGCTCCCCTTGATGTTTTGTTTCTCCACTGTTTTTTCAAGGCTACTCAAGAACAGTAAAGAAAAACACTACACAGGACACACACTCCCACTCTAAATACTGTAAATGTGTAAGATGAACAGGCAAAAATAAAAAACCCACGCAAAAACCTATACAGAAAGTCAAACAGGAGTGCTGAGAAATAACGAGAGTCTGTGATGCTGTGGAAACAGAGATTCAGATCACTTCAGTTCCTTCCTCAACAATTTATGTGAAGCTTTTCTCACAGCCAAACACCAAAAATAACCTGAGGCAGTTTAGAATTTGTCTCACGAAACACATGAGCCAAATGTATATGGTCTGCTGGTTGCTGTTATGCTGCTTATTTCACATGCACAATACTGGACAGAGATGCATTGTCACTATAAGTGAAGTGAAACAAGTTTCATGGCCAGGCCTTAAAGTTGCAACAGAGTGGGGCAGTATTACCATTTATTAGCATACCTCAGGAGTGTGAACGAATATGAATTCATTATTCAGCACAGATAATGTGAACTGAAAAGACGAAAGAAATCATTTTTAATTCTTGCAGTCCTATCCTCTTCACCAGTTTTCATCAAACTTTATTTTGATCGTAATAGGCCCCCTGAGCTATTATGGCACGTTTTTGTCAACAGCATTCTCATTTTTCATCACAGACAATTTTACATCCATCTGGGCCTCCTCCCACGCAACTTCCAGTTCTGGTCCATGCACTTCTGACTTGACCAATACATTCTCAAGTCTCTTTTCACTAATATACATAAAGGGCAACCTGAATCTTTTTAAATTTTTTTAAATCTTAGTCTTAATTTTAGTTGCATGAACCTAAGAAAAAGAAATTGGCCTCAACTGGCTCCATGTGCTGCCTCAGTCAGACTTACCGGAACTACAGCGCACTGTAACACGGAAACATTGCAAGCTCCAATTCAACCGCTTTTTTCCCATGAAACTGTTGTCTGGGAGAAGAGCATTATGACTAGCATGGCCACTCGCGTTGGCCTTTTGTCAAAGAGGTTAATGTGAACATGTTGCCCCAGGCAGACGCCACAGCTCCACTGCTCCCTGTATGATGCTGGTTTGATGGATAGCTCTGGCCCGCCACTGGCCTGGGAGAGAGACAGGGGGGTGGAGGGTTGGTCTGGCCTGGTGCACAGATGCAGATGCAGCACTGCTCAGACTGCACAGAGAGAGAGAGAGAGAGAGAGAGAGAGAGAGAGAGAGAGAGAGAGAGAGAGAGAGAGAATCGCATCCAACCAGGATCTAAACTATCAGTACTTTGCCCCAGAGACTATGAGAATGTGTGTCTGTGTGAAACAGTAGTAATAACAGTTCGATCGTACCTCTAAAACCATGTACATACATAAATTCCATCCTTATCAACAGAAAAAGCAAAGCAAAGAAAAAGAAATACAACATTTTTATTTAAGGTAATTTTTCATAATAAATAAGGAGGTAACAGGAGGGGACCTTCACAAACCTCCTTCCAAACTCCCTGTCGTCTCGCCAGCAGCTTTCCCTCCCGATAACCTCCTCTGCACTTTTCCCTTTGCCTCCCGGTTGTCTACCCAGCTGCTGCCTCCTACCTCCCTCCTCTTTGCCCTTGATGCCTCACAACAACTGTGCAGAGCCAGAGGTCGTGTGACTGAAAAATACCAACTATCTGTTGGTGTATGCTGAGTGTGGCTGACTGAAGAGACAATGGGAGTAACTGATAACTTGTGCTCTGCTGCTGAGATAAATGAAAGTGTTGGTGCAGTTTAAATATGCCTAATATTGTAATACTCACTATGATCAATATCAAACAAATGTAGCCCCTTGTGTGTCTGTGAAAACGTTTTCTTTTTTTTTTTTTTAAAGCATTTTAGACAACATATCACCAATATGGAAGCAATTACTCCTGGGCATGACAGGGTTAGGAGGATGCTGCTGAAAATGCTGAAAGTGTAGCCGTCTGAAAGTGCTGATGAATGATGAGGTGTGAAACACATGCCGAATGCTTTTATGAGTTCAGCGTACATCCGTGTGTTTATACGTGTGTGGCTTGACCTTGTGTGGAGGTTAAGACCTACGTAAGCTGACACGACATGTGATGTCACACCTTCACGGGTGTCTTGTTTATTTTAAGACCTTTTATGACAGATATCATTTTCGTTCTTAAGTGTGTGTGTGGTGCTGGGTTAAAGTTTGAGGATTATTCTGCACTTATCTCACAATCATGTGAATCTTTGTGTTTACTTTTGAGCCTAGAGGCCAAGATTTTCAAATACTTTGCAGAGATATTCCCTGCTATTCAAACGCAGTCAGATTAATTGTCTCTCAAAGTGGGTTACCATCCAAGTATAGTCCAAATTTCGAGAAATTTGGCAAAAGAAAATGCAAATGAATGGATATTTCCAAACACTGCTGTTATGCAAATATTAGGGGGTCAGTTCATCAGGCTATAGAGCTGGTGGTGCTAATTCTCTAGTCGGGTACCATTTAAACCATCGCAGAAGTGAGTATTAGTGGTAGTTTAACAGAAACGAGACATTACCTTGGCAACCTTAATTTCCTTTTATTTCTGCCCCTGTTTCCCGTCTGCAGCTGCCAGAGACAGAACACAATGACTCAGTGGTGACTGAGTTCTGTGGTAGAACCCAACCCTGTGTGTTACTAACAGCCATCATTCATATACACAGGAGAGACATTCGTCACTGTCATTTATTTGCAATTTAAACTGTAACAAGGTTAAGGGTCTACAGCCAAGCCTGCAGCTCTGTGAGGCAATAAACAGTCATTATAAAGAAAACTAGATGGTTAGATAAACCAAAGTAATGGGCAAATTGGATGTTTTGACTTGGTGATGGTGTTACATGAAAAGTCAAAGTCCAAGTGAACTTTTCTTGTCATACAAGAACATACAATGAGCGCACAGCAAAACCAAATTGGATTTTTCCTAAGACAGTGTGCAAAAATGGAGATAAACTAAACGTCCAAGGACAATGCATGAGTCTTAAAACAGACAGCAGGTTGTCATAATAATAACAGATTGAATTGTTGCAATAAGTATGAAAAAAGTTAAGAAAAGACCTGCTGCGGAAATCCTTCCAACAGTTGCTGAGTTTTCATTCTGAAAACAACCTGCTGGTGGCACTAGAGGAAAAGTCAGGGGATCACTCTAGTCATTAGGATTCCTCCTCTGGGAACCATGAATCCCTCTAAAAATTAATGGCAATCCACCAAGTAGTTTTCGAAACATTTCAGCCCGGAAAGTGTGGTGGACCAACCTACATTTTCATCCTTAGACACATACTGGTGGCATGGTCAAAAAGGATTGAGACACTACAGCTATGCTTGCAGCTTTGTCAGGCTATAATTAGGCACAATGGTGCTCATATAATTTAAGTCATTAGGCTTCATCCTCTGGGAACCATGGAAGTCTGTCTAAAGTGTTGTGCCAATCTATCTAATAGATGTTGAAATATTAGTGAATAAGTCAAAACTTGCTAAATTGAGATGGCCGTTACATTTCTACTGTGCCAACTAAGTCAAAATTTAAGATGCAGAAATGAAGCTTATACATACATCTGTAAAAATGAGGACATCCAGGGACCTAGTGGTTAGTGTGTACCATAAGGCTCCTGGTTTCATTCAGACTGGAGGCCTTTATTGCATCACATTTCCATCTTTCTCTCTCTGTGCAAGGTGTCCGCTAAAGGCACAAAATACCAAAAGAAATCTTTAAAAATGAATCCCTTTAGATGTTTTGTCTGAGACTAGTGCTCATTGTAACCTAAATAACAAGACTTAAGGGTGCAACTGTCATCAGCTTTGATCAGTGCAGCAGAAATGTTATGACTGATGTTATAAAGTATACCAGCTTTACCTGAATTTTAACATTTTCCACTCTGCAAGTTCTAGTTTCATGGTTAGCATGTGCTGTGCAGACAGCAGAATCACTAACAACATTAAAGTTACACATCTGTAGTAGGTTGAAGCGGCAGAGTCTGAAACCAAGTCATGTGGGTGGGCTGTGTGGTTTCACACCCTTGGGGGTTAAATCTTTGAACTGTCGTTTAACTCGCACTCTTCTTCAGGGAAATATATGCTCTTCTGTTTTTTGTTTATCCACAGAGTGCAACTTCCTGCAACATTAGCTTTTTTCAGTTACCTCTATGTGAACACGAGATGCACGAGCTTGTCTTCATTTCAACGAGCTTCAGTGCCACTCAAAAGAGAAGTAGCTGAAATGAAATGTTGGCATTTCCTAAAACAAACTACACACATTCTATATCAACCATGTACAAATCACTCTAATCATTACAAATAAGCTTGGCTAGGAGGCTCTTTCTTGACTTTGAATGGAAGAAAAAATATCCCTGACACTTTGAAAGTGTGTAGATTTTAATCAGTCAAAGCGCACCTGTGGATTGTCACACAGTCAGACAGGGTCTATAAACCATGAGCTAAGTGTTAGATGGTACGTATCCATGTTTGTAGGAGGTGTGAAAACCTGACACTTTACCACATCTGATACAGTCCTAACCATGAACCACCAGGTCAAACATACTTGGTACATTTAGGAGTAGGCTGGTTCAAATGAAAGACAGTAGAGATAGCAGAGGAGAGGGGGGGGGGGGGTGAGAAGACATATTGCTAATGACGGCAATGGCCGAGTTCACTACTCTGTCTCGCCAGGCTCATAAATTCAATTCAGAGCTTTAATGTCTGAAGGCTTGCATCATCTGACCTTACAGCTTTCAATGAATTAACCGTCTAACTGTGGTCATCCACTTCAGCTTTCTGTGTGCTCACAAAAATGCAGTGAAAAGACAAATTCCCAAATCTGACATGAGAGAAACTGCAGGAAAAAACTATCCCAGTCCTCAAAGGAATCTAAATCAGTTTGTGTTTAACAAACCTTTCACCCCTTCTCACCATCTTTGCAGCAGAAAAAAAAAGTTAAAAAGACTAAGACATTAAATACATTCTCAAGTAAGAAGAACATGTGGTCTGTGGTCTGGTTATGTGACAAGCCACATAGTCAGAGTAGTTGGCAATTATTTTTCTGTGAATCAACTAACTGATTAATCGACCTATGGTTTGAGGCCTGTTTTGGACTCTTTGTCAAATAAAATGAGTAATTTGAGGACATCATCTCAGGATCTGTGATGGGCATCTTCCACACTTTTTCATAACATTTTATGGACTAAACGATTGATCAGTAAGCCAGAAAAATACTGACAGTTTAACCGAAAATGAAAATAATAATTAGTTATCAAGTCAAGTAAAGGTGTTCCTGCTGTTCACGTCCTTAGTAAGCTTGGTCACTCCGGTTCGACACATACTGATTGAAGCCAGATGCCCCCCTCCTCCGCAGGACCAAACTCAAACCACCTGTAGCCCCATCTCTGATAGGAATTCACAGAGGTTAAATGCTGCCACTACAATAACCACATGTGGGCCTCTGAGGCAGGCAGAGGTAGCTCCAATAGCACAGCACAGTATGGTCTTCCACCCCTGTATAACCCAAATGAGGTCATAATTCCACGGCTCAGACTAAAGTACTGGCTTCAGCACCAGTAGGAGTGTGAGGGAGTAGACACAAGGCCATAACAAAACACTACACAAGCTCAGTTAAGCAATCACGGCCAGCATCATTCACAAACAATCAGCTGGAAGTTGCACAAACAGAGGGAAGATCATTGTTTGATGACCTGCAGAAACTTGATTGGAGGAGCTAAATGGGGGGGGGGGTTAAACCTGACTTCTTGATGTGATGGTAATGATTTGCTTTGGGAGCTTCTGCTGATCTCCTTACACACACACAAACACACATTTATCTCCATCTCTAACTCAATTCTCTAATGACCATCACAAGCCAGTATCACATGTAAGCGCAGGAATCTGAGAACTAAAGAGAGACCTGCACTGTTTACTTTGATCTCCTTCCTCTTCTCCTCTCTTCCTGCCTCCTCCACACTCAGAGGAGTGGTCCACTCAACTTTGCCGGTACTTTCCCTCATGTTTGAACTACTTCGACGTGACCTAGAAGTTAATTCACTACTGCTGAGGTGGAGCTGAAGCTGAGATCGCATCCCTTCACCAGAGGGACACACAGATCCATTTCTGATACAGAGCCCCACCGTTAGGGTCTGACTTAAGACCACATGACACATGCTTTGCAAACACCCTGCATAACATACATGACACTGCAGAAATATTTTGCACAGAAGCAACAAAATTCATCATTCCAGGAAGTCTTGACACTGGTGTGTAAACACAAGCATGGGAAACATTCAATTAAAGGCGCAATACGGTGATTTGACAGACTGTAATGTTTCTGTTATATGAGGCAATGCCATGCTGCTGCACGTAGAAACAATTAAGAGCTCTGTGGTTTCCCTCGGTCAGAATAAAAGACATCTGGGCAATCCGGACGGAAAGTAATTAGGGGCAGTTTACGAGGACACTGTGGTGCCACCACCACCTTTTAATGGGCGCATAGGCAGCGTGAGCGACACACCTAATGCATGCATTTAGTCGTTCAGTCCTCAGTTACACAGTCCGGGATGATCCAAGCTGCTGGACGCCGTGTGCGCAGAGATGCGCTGGAGACACTGACGCGGCAGACGAACCGCTCTCTCCGCCTGTCTGTCACTCACCAGCTCATCTGAGAATCAGCACAAATGACATTCATTTCAAGTCATCACTCACCAACAGCTGCCAATGTTGTCAAAATGAAATGTTGACTTGTCTTCATCTTGACGCACAAAGTGGTTTCCCAGTAGCTTCAGTTATTCCACTGACTTTTTTCCCTTTCGCGCTGGGATATTGCTCAGATATAAACAAAGTCGCTAAATTACTAACAAGAGTCCACAAGGCATTTCCCGGGCTGCAGCATCGACTCTTTTGATAGTAACAAATCCGGTTTCAAACTTACTCCACCACTCGGAATGAGCTCTGTCCCATTGCGAATCGTCTCTGCTGAGGAGGAGGCGGAGGAGGAAGGCGGGTGGGAGAGTTCACTGTGCACAGGACCTCATCAGCTACGTTTTGCGGGGGCTCGGCCAGTCCATGGGAAAGTCTTAGCAGTCCACCAACAGCAGCGCAGTGATGTCCGGAGAGGAGACGGTGCTGAACATGCAGAGTTCAGTCTGTGGCAGCTGATCCTTCACTTGAACTGGTTTTTATTAGAACAGTATTACAGTGTCAGTATAATTGCATCATAAGTGCCCTGCATACCAGAACATGTTATTGGTGTAAAAGTGCACCACATATCTGGCCAATTTATGAGTAATTTAATGTGTGAAAATGACATTGTGGCATTTAAAAAAAAATATGGGCTCAAAGTTAAAACTGAAAAAAAAAAAAAAACTCAGGAGAAAAGTTCAAAGTGCAAGTGTGAGTGAAAGCCAGTGAACAAACTCAAAGAGCTGTTAAATTAGTGAAATTGGTCTTATACCCCTTTCGGCACTCAACCCTCCATGTGAGTGATATATTTCCCAGGGGTCTACACTCATTTACCAGCTGTGGGTTTGTGTTGAAGGTTATATTTCCACTACTGTATAAAGAAGTCTGAAGTCACCACCTGTGTTGTGCTGCATGTACGACTTATTCTGTCACTCCTGAAAGATGTTTTTCATCTGTTGAACAACGTAGTCTCATTTTCAGGTGAGTTATTTAAACCAAATTGTTGAAGTGAGTTCATGTCTCAAAGATAATATACAGGTTATATATCTATCATAACATTATCTGACCACTCTATCATTGCTCTGGCATCCACAGAAGATTTCAGTGCTGAACTACTACATGGGCACAATGGACAAGCTGGAACAAGCTCAGGAATTCTCAGGTATTTTTTGCTAAATTAGAAATTGGCATCTTTACCTGTCACCACGATAAGCATTTCTTTGAGGGAGCAGGCACAGCTGTATGATTCATTCCCAATGCCCAGCAGTTCATATTCTGGTGTGAGTTAGTGGCTCAGTTCATAAATTCACACCTTAACGTCAAACTGGAGGAAAAAAAAGTAGATTTTTAGAGTAAAAGAAACTAAATTTGAGTGTTTTTTTTCTGTTCAGTGCAGTACCTTAACCTCTCACAGCTGCGAGGGTCACTTAAAAAAAATGAAAACACAGTTCTGTCCTTAATCCTGTAATAGAGCCATCATACCTCAAATCTGTAAAACATCTTCAGGTTAAATTTTCCAATTTTGCACTATTTCGTATGTTATTTTAATCATCTTGAAATAGTTCACAAGTGGAACATACAAATCCTCTGGTGGCAGGCTCAAGTCGTATCAAACTGCTGGAGAGAAAATAGCTGTCATCAACTTCTTCTTGGTAATTACAAGTAGAAAACTGCGTAATGACACCTCAGAAAACACTGGGGTTTACCGTGCAGATGATTACTGACACCTTAATAACCACTGGTAATCAATAGCCAACCACCTTATTTCAACTCAGCAAAGTCTACACTAGATTTCCTACAATAGCTACAACTGCAACCCTCCATCAGCCCGTGGAGGAACAGGCATGCACGTCCAGAAAAACTCTTTGGCAGGTGATATTTCTTTCCACATTTCTACAGTTATTATCATTATTTTAATTCAAGTTGTTGTCACATGTGACCAGTGATTGCTTCACTGTTCTCTGAACACAGTTGCCTTGGACTGTATCCAATGGCTTTTTAGTTAGGTCATCTGTTACAGACTGCCATTGTTTCTGAGATATTGTATAAATAATATGATGTTTGTCATGTTATGTATGGAGTTAAAAAAAAAAAATCCTCTGACCTAGATGAAGTACTTTGTTTACCTGAGCTAAACAATGAGCTGAAACTTGCTGTAAAACTCTTTCTCATGTTAAAGTCCAACTTTTCGTGGACCCATCCACCCATTGCAACCTCCTCCCTTTGCCAAAACATCACCGTACTCGTACTAGACGGCTCTGTCACTTAAACATAAACATATGCTGTTTTGAGGCACTTTCAGAAACAACTGTTTCTGTCGTTCTCCTTGTTAAAGAAAATCAATGAATCATCATGAGGTCATCATGAAGACCCCTTTAAGCCACAGCGAAGCACCTAGAATCCACTGCCATCTTGCTTTAAATTGTGTTGCTCCATACGTTCCTTGACCCTTTCTCTGCAATTTTCTTCCCCTCCGATGTGTACTGGTTACATGTAGTGCCAAACAATCATTGCTACACTTCTTGTGTCACAACACCCACACAAACACACACTCTCATACACACCTGCATGCAGTAGCAGAGCCATTGTTATCCATCTCCATTTCTGTGTGTAAATATTTTGGGCCTCTTTATACACAAAGAACTGCAAACATGAAGATCATTTCATCAGCTACCATAAAGAATGAGTTATTTACCATACATACAGTATATCCTGTTATATATCCTGCATAACTATGTACACGCACACTATGTGTTCCAAGTATGTGGGGTTACACGAACTATGCAAAAACAACACGTGCACACTTTAAATTTACACAAAGACACAGATCTGAATCAGACAGGATCTCAGGAACTCCCAGTGAATGAGACAGTTTACAGGAGTCCTTCCTGTCTTCAGCCCTGCAGATATCTGAGGCTGAGACTCAGGAAGACTCTGATTAGTTTCCATGCATTTCCTCACTACATACCCTTCCCCACCCATCGGCCCCTTTCCTCATCTCCTTACACCCCCTCTCATATGCTTTCTTCTCCTGATAACAGTGTATAGAGGTTGTAGTAATGGTACTCCATGTTTTCATTTGTGACCTCTACACATCCTGACATGCTATATTCCTCTATTAGCTACGAAGGTCTATTCTAATGTGTTTTTCTTCTCTCTCCCTCTTTAACTGTCAGTGTACATGCAGACAGGAAGAGGGCATTAGAAGCGTACAAGATACGAGGCTCTCAGGGTCCCTAATGAATGAAAGGCATCTTCATTCAATTTCACAAATACTTCATTTGAATAAAATAGTCTAAAAACATTTTTCTTCACTCAGTGTCGCTTGTCTGAGCTGCTCTTTGCGGTGTAGGGCTCCCCTGAGGTAATGAAGACAAACTGTAGATCCCAAGGACGGTAAATCCCTTTAAGTGAAGGAAATTAGCTCAGTTCGTATAGTCTGACAGACAACACTGTCACAACAAGGATATTTGCAGACTGAGTCAATCATTGGGTGATGCTACAGCTAAGCAATAGACCCTCCATCCACAATAACAACCTTTCCCCTCCAGTGCAAAGCATTTACAGTGAGCATCTAAGGAATCTGTAATGTATACAAAAAGGATAGTGCTTGTGTGTAAAGTTAGATGACAGCTTACAGTAAACATATACTATGTATGGTATTCCCTGTGGTTGCACTGTATACTGATTTGATACCTGGATATATGGAACTATATTTAACTAAATTCCACCAGTTGACCTTTCACAAATTAGTCACTGCAGCGATTTAGTTCCATAAAGTTGTGGGACTCACAAGAGACAGATTTGAGCTGCACTAATCAATAATATCATATGACCAGTGGATCAAACGAGTGAATGTAATATCAGAAATTTTGCTCGTAGCAGCAAAGCCGCAGAGAATAATCACCCAACAGAGCATTTTGCTTTTTTCCAGCTCATTGATTTGGTTCTAAGGATGCGTAAATAGGAAGCTGCTCGCCATAACAACTTTAGAGGTTAATGTCCATGTTGTTGTTTACAGCTAGTTCTACTTCTGCTGCCCCCAAGTGGCCAAGAAAACAATTTAATGCAGCTTAAAAAAATTTAAAAAAGAAAACAGTCAAGAGGGAGAACTAGAGGGAAAACTATCTAGACATTTAGTCCACAATATTAATCTCCAAAAACATCCCCATTATTCAACCAATAATCTTCTCATCAGACCCTTCCTGTGTCATAACTGCTCATGTCTGTCATACTCTGAGCTCGGGTTTTGTATTGTAAATTGGTTGTTTCCAAGTTCAAGCTGAGATAACCCTGATGACGATTTGGTGGAGTGCCCCTTTAAAGAGCCAAATTAATGTTGTTTGATGCAGTTCATTCATGTTCTTGGCCTCACTGAAATGTGTAAGCAATACTCAAAGATGATGTTTCTTTCCTATTGACATCATTAACAAAACCAAATCAGAGGATAACACCTATTCTGCTTTCTAAGTTTGCTTCTGTAATAAGAAACTGTATTCCTAAGGGGACTAATACAGCAGCTAGTTGCTATATGCGGATGTGACGGCTTTATCTGTTTTTTTTTTTTTTGCTCCTGTTTTTTAATCACCAACAAACAGTGTCGGCAATGAGTGTGTAAGATAAGACTAGCTCTCTCGGTGGCAGCAGCACGGGTGGTGACTTCGCAATACCACTGGTAGTGAACTTCGGAGGGGAAGAGAAAGTCCTGTGTCAGCTCAGTGTGAGAAAAAGCAGATCCATGCTCACTGATTCCTCTTTGATGAGAGCAGGTTTTGACTATGTTTTGAACTCTAACATTAACCAGAGCAAAGGGAGCAAATGGAAATCTCTTGAGTTGAGGGCCGCCTTTGTTCCTCACTATTTCTTGTTCCCGTGTCCCTTTTTTTATTTATTCTTTCATACTGTGTCTAAAACAAATGTTTGGATAGTCATCAATAAGTAGGAAATGGATCATAATAAAAAAAAAAACAGATGGAAACCAATGAGATGAGTGGTCTGTGCTTTGTTTCCTGGGTATTAGACATTGCCCAGTCTGAGTATATTAGGGCTCATGGCACACTACCCTTCTAAAAAAAAAAAAAGTCCTCACCCACACCTAACTTGTAAAACTTTATTTTCCACTGAAAGGACACAGCCGTTTGGCATGTATATACCAATGTAGAGCTATTTTCTGACGCATGTGAGTTTAATTACCACACTATCTTCAAAGTAACCCTTCAGTCTCCCCTCTGGGCAGCTGAAAACAACAATCTGACACATGTGGGCAGCAATTAGTCTCTTCAGTCTCCTCTCTCCTGGGGCTCTGTCTCGCTGCAGCTTCACTTTTCTCTACAGAGGGCCATCATAGGGTCTCGACCCTTTGACTCTGACAACACTGAGTCAGAGTGTGGGTTACAGCCTGACTCTCTGTCTACCACAGACACACTGGGCACATCTGCCCTTCGCTGCAGCAGTGGTGAATCTTTTATCTCTGAAATCGTGCGTATTAGAGGCCTCATGCCCAAAGCAGAACTGTGCTACGTTCAGAGGCTCACAAAGCTACTAGCATGGCTTTAGACTGTTGCTATTGTATTGCATTGTTGTGGAAGTTGGGACAAAAGCTAAAGGCCATTATGTTTCTGGGTTTAGCTGTGTATGACTACGACTGACTAACAATGACAGGAATGTGATTTCCGTTGTCCCCATACCATGGTGTCAGTACACAGGAAATTTGGTGGGGCTTCGCTCAGTTGATTGTTTAAAGGATGATGAGTGCCAAAACTGCAGTCACTTCCCATTGGCAGCTTCACATCAGATTTTCAAAAGTTATTGCACGACGCTTCTCATCATCTATTGACGAACAAACTGCTCTTTTGTCCCAGCAGACAGGCATGATTACACATACATCAGTGGGCATGTGCACATGTGCACACACATGCACAGTTGTTTTGAGGCATGTGACATCACATTTGTGACATACCACACAGCCATTGTGATTGGAGGATATCATATTCAGCTCAGAGCAGCAGTAATTTCTTGGTATGACATCTGACATGACAGCACTGTAGACATGGGTGGAGACGTGAGGGTTGGTGGGGCTCACACTGGGGGACAGCCAAGGTTGATTCCTAAAGCTGTGCATGGCCCAGTTGTTTTTGAATTTTGAAACAACTGACCTTTGAACCCTCCAATCACTGACATTTCAATAAGTAGATGGTGGCGTTACAGCCAGTCACTGGCGAGCGCAAACGTTTCTGAGCTTGCCATGATTTAGAAAATGGAAAAAGCTCGATCTATGTTTCAGAGACCACAGACCATTCAGTATGAGGGTGAAATGTAACAGCCATTCACTTGCTGTGTTTAATAGATACTGAGTGGGTTGTTGTAAAATAGGCTTGATCACAGTGACCACTAACTTTGGGCACATGAGTGTTGTTTTAGGACAGAAATGCATTTTAGTATTAACTTTAACAGCTTTCAGTTCACCATTCTGTGCCAACAGCCACAGACAAAAGAAATCATATTTACCTGATCACACAGCTCACACTGGCTCCGAGAACATCTGAAAATGAAGGAAAACGGATCTCTTAAATCCTCATAGTGTTTCATTGACTTTGAAGCTTGCTGAACCAATTCAGTATATTAAAAAAAAATAATAATAATAAAGCATGAAATTAGCTGTAGATTATTACATCTATCTATTTTATAGGCAGCAGAATTATACAGCATGGCTGTTTGAAAAATGGGTCACGCTTTGTTTTACAGATCCTGAATTTTCTAGTTAATATCCCGGAATTTTTCCTCATAATATCCTAAAGATTTGCTTGTATTTACCAGTTAATGTTGGCATCAATTTGTGAATGCTGTTTCACTTATATGTTTCCTATTTATATAACTGTAGATAATCTAACACTTCCTTTAATTAGTACCAAACACTTTCTTGGAAAACATAGCTGGTAATTAGCTAAATACCAGCCACCCTTTTATGAGGAAAGTTTCCAGGACATTAGCTGGAAACTACAGGAAATAAAGAGTTACCAAAAAAATTTAATTTCACTCACAATATCATTGAGTAACGTGATACTTTCTGTTGTAGCTACTCAACATTGAGTTCATGTTTTTTCCCCTCATATGGTTTCAGTGTAATATTATAGCGATTGTTTAAACTGTACAGGGTATGCTCCTGACTTTTATTATATTTTATTTTGCCAATTCAGTCCTGTTCATCCAAACCAGAGCTTCTCCAAATGACATGGAACAGAGCTGTTTACCAGCTGGTTGTCACAGGTGGTAAAGCTGAACACACTCACATCAGGAACACTGCACCATATTCTACAGTAAAGTACAGTGAACAGCAGATTTTGTTTCTCTCTGAATAAAACATTATGTCGGCCAAAAGTGAGTGTTTATAACAGTCACGGAAGTGGCCAGTGGGCTTTAAATATGTGAGCGGCTTGTTTATGAAATCCTGTATCATAACTGTGAGGAAGGTAATTTCTGACACATTTAGTTTTGGTCTTTTTTGACAGGTCTCCTGTGGTGAATCTGGATCCAGGGGCAGAGAAGGGCACAAACAGGGGTCACATCTCCTCAGGTATATGCTGTGGTACTCGGTGGGAATATCATGTATGTGTGTGCTCATGTGTGTCTGACCCTTCTGTACGCTACCTCCCCTTGTGAAACCAGACGATGATTAAGATCGTAAGGTCTCCATGCCCCCTCATCATGTTCACTTTGACTTGACTTTTTTGACCACAGATCCCTTTTTTTGGGGTGAACATCGGTTGCCCTCTGACCACAACTAGTGAGTGGCTCTAGAAGCCATCTGGTCAGGATTATTAGGTGGCACTGGCCAAATCTGAAGTAAACCTGGATATTTACTTAAATTACTTAAAATTAGCAATGCAACTGCGTTAAAGTACAAAAGTACGGAGGTATTATCAAGAAATGTGGTGGTGGATGAGAAGTATAAAATAGCTCAAACTCGAAGCACTCAAATAAGTCAAGAGTACTTCAAAAGTGTACTTGAGTACATAATTTGAGTAAATGTATTTATTTAGTCATTTTCCACCATGGGTTGTTCTGCCTTGACTACTCCATCACTTCTGCTGAGAAAATAAACCAAATGTTGAGCATGAGGTCAGCTGTGCTGCCGGCTCATCAACTGTTCCCGGTCTCTGTAAGCTAATCAGAAGTGCTGGTCTATTGTCACGTCCGTGGTTTTTCATACAAACACTGGGAGGTTCTATTTAATGTTCAAGATAATGGATGGCTGCGTGTTGACTCTCTCCGTGCATACTGTAAATGTGCTTGTGTGTGCAAATGTAAACGCGATCACATATGTGTGTCTGTACTGAGTGTGCGTGTTTGGGTTTCTTACAGCTGGGTTTCACGAGCTCTGGTGGTCCCATTGTTACAGGCTTCCTGCAGATATCTAGTGGGAGGAATGGAGGAAAGGGAGGATCACACAAATTTGGAGTTAAAGTAGAAAAACTTGCTGTTAATCGTTGATTTAAAAAATAATGCCTTAGCTTGTACGTTACAAAATAAGGTTTTTACAGTTTGCACAAACTAATCCAGTCCCACAAACACACACAAAACATTTTTTTTAATTTTAAAACAAAACTATGTTATATTTGAAAGAATAAATAAGACATTTGTACTTGAATTCATTCCTTCACAATAAAATGCACTATTGTGTATTTGCTGTTACAGCCTTACTTGGTCTGTTACGTTGAGTAACTTTGCTCTTTGCTCTTTTTTGTGAGCAAAGAGCAAAGTTACTTACTTATTTACACATCAAGTAGTTACACAACAACATTATCATTCATTTGGGGTCAATCTCTTTTACATCTGTTTTTAGCCTCCACCAACTCCTGGGAGAAATATCTGGCTCTTCAGCTGCTAAATGGTCATAATAGAAGACTTCCCATTGACCTGTACCCACATATAAGACTTTCAATACATGTATTCAAACCCCCGCTATGAAGTTGAATCACTCTTTGGTTCATTGCATGATAAGCTGTGGATGTATTGCCTCACTGTTTTGTTTATTTTGCATGTTACTGAATGGGGCAAAGGCAAGGCACTTCCTGTAATTGTGCCAACTTGGAGCAAATGTTGAAACTGACAATGTTTTGCTTCTTTCTTTCACCTCATTATTCTTTTGCTTTCACTCTCGTTCTTGTTTTAGTTTAAGCATTCTTACTGTTGGCTGTGTGTATGACAAACGGCCTTATTTAGTCCACCTGGCCTCAGAGCCGGCATGTCCTTGGACGTGGTGCTATCATAATCGCGCTGTGAATTGCATCGAGCTTCTGTTTCACCCACTGCTCAAGTTCACACCACACCAAAACACCGAAACAATATCAGTCATGGAGAAATGTGCAGATGTGCCCTTTTGTTCTCCAATTATTTTCATAAAGTTCAGCCGCTCTTCCTATCTAATTTCTTATTATTGTAACAAGCTGTGAGAAAATTGATAGGATATTCATTTTTGAGCCCTTTACATACGATCCCAAAATTGTGATTCTGCTTTTTCTCAGCCTTCTAGTATTCACTGGGGCTTTTGAATATCACAAGCCATTAAATATAATTATATTTTCTCAGCCATTATTCTCCATTGAGATGCAGTGTAGCAGCAATTGAGAGATTCTGTAATTCACTTACAGCAGCGCAATGGTAAGTTACTCCCTTCGTTCTCTCTGTGGGGGTGTTGTCTTAAAAGAGTCTGTGCTTGTGTGCATGTGAGCGAGCTGTGGTGCATTTATATAGAGGGGGCACTAAGAGTCGACCCTTTGCCCACTCCAGAGACAGGAAATGGCTCCAATATGGGCCTGAGTGTGGCCTCCTTTAAAGCTCTGGGGAGTGATTTAGGCTCCTTCAAGAGCAGAACTGCAGGATCAGTGAGCAAAAATGTACAAAGTGAAAAATACAGATGTTTTGTCCAGGCCATTTGAACCCATGGATCTCTGGCAGACTTCACAGGGACCCAGAGGTTAATTAATAGTGTCAGTGGGGTAGCAGATGATGAGCAGATATGTCATGAAGGATTTATGTCCAGAGTAATATTTACATGTTCAAAAGATCAAGACTACTCCTGCATTTAATTGGATTCTACTAACGTGTGTTTTTTGTTATAGCTTGATAAGACTAATTCTGATCCAAATATTAAACCTATCTATACAGTTTTAAGTTTTGTTTACATCTGCTCAGACTCTAGCATGAAGACATTTGTTATTAGCCTGTTTCCAGGCCTAGTGTTCAAATGCTTGTGCATCTTGTCATCTTGGACTGTGTGCAAATATGCTACCTACATGGCCAGAGAGTTAGTCGACTGTCTTGGCTGTGATGGTAACAGAAATGGTTGTTTACACAGAGCATATTTCCAACTGTCTGGAGAATCATCTCTCCAAGGAATTTTTAGGACCGTACTTTAGGGCTCCTTAACGTCAGAAAAGAAGACAGTGTTTTTTCCCTGTAGCCTGTTTCTGACTTGTTATGACTTTCTTGGCAGAGTTAAAAAAGGATGACCAAAGAAGAGATTATTTAATCAGTTTGTATGATGCAAGTACTGAGTAAATATATTCATTCAGGGAGGAGAAACTAATGTCTTTTATGTTACCTTATATCTCTACTCCACTACACCACCGGTCAGGGGGAAATATACTTTTTACTCCACTACATTTATTTGACAGCTATAGCAACTAGTTCATTTTACATTCTGAATATTTTCTAATATTCATATTCATGTTTTAGAGCTTATAAAACTTGTTGTCATAGACACATCACTTCAGATTATGTTCACCTTGACCAACTACAGCAGCAAAATGGTTGATTAAACCAATGATAACATAAAACTCACAGTGAGTTTTTCTAAATTGTTTTCTTTTACTTTTGTTGTTTTCAGTATATGTTTCCAATGTTATACTTAGATAACATTTTGGCAGTAGGACTTTTAATTGTGTATTTTCACTGTGTGGAGCTTTAACTAAGCCGGTAATACCACAGTATTATTGGCTTAGTAAAAGTTGAGTGAATGTTTGCTTCTCTGATCTTTGTTTAACTCCTCCCATTTCTCCCAGGTTTAAAGCCCAGCTTGGAGATGCTGTACAAATCATACAGGAATCACTGCAAGAGCATGGATTTCTTTATTTTCTATTGATCTGATATTTGGGGGAATGGATAATCATAATCAATAACAATAAATGGAGTAGTCACAAGTTTCCAGCGCACACTTCTCTCTTGTTGTCTGTAAATGTTTCACAGCTGGTGGGGATTGAACCCCATGATACCTGACACAATTGACCATACAAGGACGGCCGCGTCTCCAGAGGCGAGAGTGGGACTCCTCCTCACCGACAGACTGAATGCAAACTCAATGCTCACAGCAGCAACACTCTAAAACATATTCAAAAGCAGAATAATATTTGACGCTGAGACACACTGTTATGACAAACAAACATTGAACGGGTTACCTTTTCGTTTTTTATATGCAGGTTTTTGTGCAACATTAAATATTTTTGTAAAGAAAGAAGTAAACTCTTTGAATGAAAACTAGGAGACAGATTTATAATGTGTGACATGCAATAAAAAGGAAGTATCACTTTTAAGATGGAAACACTGGATGTACAAGTCATGAATTTATCTAAAACTAGGGTTCATACAACATATATTTAGTCTTGGGATAAGGTTTCTGCAGGAAAGAAGCACCTGTAGTATATTGACTTCTGTAATATTTACAGCCATGCACAACAAAGCTACACTGAACACTGCTATTCCAAGCCTGATAACTTGCACGAACAGTTTAACAGGACCTTTCGCTACCACTAAAGGTTATTTCATATGTGTTGTTGTGCCTTTTTAAAAGCTTTACCCAGCCTACAGTGTGTAGCTTTGTGTTTTCATGTTTGTTTGTTTTTTTATATATTTTATGTCCCTGTGCAACAAAATGACCAATGACTCTGCAACTGCTTTCGCAATTTTCTAGTTTTGGCAGTAAAACACAACCAAATGATAAATGGGGTGTTTTTATTTAGTGGCACCTGGTATAAGCATAGCTGAAACTTTTGCTTCCTGTGCTGTGTAGAAAAATCTTTAATGGAAGACAGACATAATAGCAAGAAAAACCACAGATGTGACTAATATTTAATTACCAATAGCTGCACTTTAGTTGTTCCAGCTCTATGACCCAGGTTTTGTGTTGGCTCATTAATATTATTAGTTACACCTGTGCTTTTCCTGCTATGACAAAGAGACCTCTAAGACACACTGACAATCTAGGCCTGTGTGCCTGGGTTGTGCCTAAAGCCTACCACTACTCCTGTCATCCCCACCTTCACAACTCCTCCTCCTCCTCATCTTGTCCAAATTACTTTGGACAAGATGAGGAGATGTCTAGAGAGGAGGAGATGGAAGGGGAGTAAGGTGGAGGACATATGGGAGTTTATTTGCTACATCATCATCAACAATGGACCTCTGCCAATGATGTAGTGGTACTCTAACTGCTAATATACAGTAGCCAAATCCAGCATTGTGCAGCCTCACAGCTAGTGTACAGTAGTGTGCAAACATTTTAGGTACTTAAAAAAAAACCTGCGGGAAAATGAAAATGCTTTTAAAAATAAAGTCATGAAGTACAGTAAACAGAAAAAAAAAAAAAAAATCAGAATTTGGTGTGACCCCCCCTTTACCTTTAAAAAAGAATCTTGGAGAACCTGCCACTGTTCTTCTGTCTTTTCAGGTAATCCAAGATTAACTCCATGATGTTGAGGTCAGGGCTCTGTGAGGGTCAAACCATCTGTTGCAGGACTCCTTGATCACATTGTTGCTGAAGACAGTTCTTTATGACTCTGGCTGTATGTTTGGACTCATCCTGCTGCAGAATGAATTTGATTAGACAACTCACATGATTAAAAGCGCTCACAGGTGAAGTGAATAACATTGATTGTCTCATTACAATGGCACCAGTGAAAGGGTGTGATGTATTTGGCATCAGGTGAACAACAAAGAGTTCCCCAGATCTCAATCCGATCGTGCACCTGTGGGATGTGCTGGAAAAACAAGTCTGATCCATGGAGGCCCCACCTCGCAATTTACAGGACTTAAAGGATCTGATTCTAAAGTCTCGGTGCCTGATACTGTAGGACACCTTCAGAGGTCTTGTGGAGTCTTCATCTTGATGGGTCAGAGCTGTTTTGGCTGCACAGTGTGAGGCAGGAGGTAGCTGATCAGTGTGTATCAGCAACTAGGCTATTTTAGCTGCTGTGTCACAACCTTTATATCATTAAACACAAGACGAAAAAGTTGCCACGACAAAGGACAATACTAAACAAAAATCATACATCTTTTCTTTTTCAATCACAAAGGGCATTCAGCAGCATCAGTTTCCAGGGACGGGAGGAAAGAGAGGAGAGGAGGAGGAATAACAGCAGATCAGTCATCCATTTCATACACCAAGACTGCCCCCTTGTGCTGACAGTCTAAACAGCGCAATGTCCTCAACGGTAGTTTGCATTTGAATAATGTGAATGATAATTATATTAATAATAATAATAATAATAATAATAATAATAACTTTTATTTGTATAGATCTTTTCTTAACACATTTACAAAGTGCTTTAACATAGGACATGAAATACAGAATTATATTTAACTCATATAATATCTTCCAGAATCATACAAGTCAGCTATGAGCCAATTTAACAGGGTGACTCCTTAAAAGAAAATACAGAGGTAGCTTAGCAGATTGCATTCCACAGTTTAGGTGCAATTTGCCACCTACCTCACTGTTTTATTTACATTTTTTCTATTCAAAAATCAACAAAGTATAGAACATGCTAATGGAATTGATGTGTTCAAACTTCAGGTTTACAGAGTCTCCGATTACCCCTGAAGGCGACGCGGAAGGTGCGTTCACGGCTCAGTTCAGACAGCATCCGACGTCACTGTCACCGCCACCATGTTGGATCAGGAAGTGGGCAGAGTCGGAGCAGGGATCCTGATCAGGGCTTAACGTAAACGGCCGTCTTTATTCGATCGGGTCCACCTTTTCACCGTTCTCACCTTTAACATCCCGGTTACATGCTGCCAGGTTTTCCTGCTGGTCGAGGTAGGCGCTTTCTTTCTCCGCATTACATCGCTTTGCTGCACCAGCTATGACTTCGCTCACGCAGAGGACCTCGGGCCTCGTCCAGCGGAGGACCGAGGCCATTCGCAGCGCCGCCGCCGACAAGGAGAAGGAGTCCGGCGGGGAGGAGGATGAGGCGCGCCGCGGGGAGGAGGAGGACGACGACAAGGGGGACTCGAAGGAAACCAGGCTCACACTGATGGAGGAAGTGCTGCTGCTGGGCCTCAAGGATCGAGAGGTGTGGGCTGTTTTCAACCCCTAACCCTATTCAACTTACACGTTCAGCATTAGCTAACATTGTGTTTACGTAACGCAAACCTCGTTTATTATTCCTGAAGTTGTTTGCGGCAAACGTAGAAGTTTTCTGGGTTAAATGTTTCACGTTAAGCTAGTTAGCAGATGTTTGCCAGGCAGCCTGTATTTTAACCGTGTCACAAATGCGCCTCGTCAGTGTGTAATAACGTATTTGGAGACGGAAAACAATCAAGACGTTGATTAACCAATTTACTTAGCTACGTAGCTCTAGTGTCCGGCTTCACCTGGTTAGTTTTCTTGACAGTTTGCCAGCGGCGACGTGACTCCGGTTCAACAACTCACACCGCAAACACTCCGACCAGCTACACGTCAGCCAAGTTAACAAGAGGCGCTGCACCTTAGATCACTGTGGCCCTTTTTTTTTTCTTCCTTCTTCTCCTCCCTCTCCTCCCAGGGATACACGTCTTTCTGGAACGACTGTATTTCTTCCGGACTTCGCGGCTGTATGCTTGTCGAGCTGGCCCTTAGAGGGAGGCTACAGCTGGAGCCCTGCGGGGTGAGGAGGAAAAGCCTGCTCTCAAGGAAGGTGAGAACCATGATGATGATGTGGTCACCTGTGGCCAGGTGTTCAGAGGTGGAGAGGAACAGTCGGTGCATTTACTCATGAACTGACTATCATCTGAGTATTTCCATTTTACGCTACATTTATCTGACAGCTGTGGTTACTCCACACTATCCGGATTCCGATTATACAGAACCATATTTATTTAATCAATAAATAAACTAAGATGTGGGACTACATATAGGAAGTCTTATCTATATATTTATTATTTATTTATCCCAAAGTGGCAAATTTCTAAGCTGCCCACAGGCATATATTTTATTTATACGCAACAATAAAGTGAGGTACAATTAATGCATCAATCATTTTAATCCAGTAATGTTACAAATATTATTCTGAAATGGGTGGTTTTGCAGACTGAGTGCTTCTTCTTTTGGTAATTTAAATGTATTTTGTTGCAAACACTTTTCTGTTTAATTAAAAATTTGAATGCATACGTTTATGCTTTTCTTAAGTAAAAAGATCTGGGCACTTCTTACACCACTGTAGGTGTTCAGACAAAAAAAGACACAAGATCCTGTGTTCACTCTACCCTGACAAAATGTTCTTATTCTGTACAAAACACTTGATACCCTGTGATTTTGATCTTGTGAGCAGAAGGATGCATTTCTCCCGTAGAGATTGGTCGTCTTCTTGCCCTCTTCGCTAAACTTTTAGTGGAAAAGCCCATAGTGAACCAGAGAATGTTGAGTGATTCCTGTTCACACAGGATGTTAGTCGTGTCGTGCGAGACAGGCATTCATTGTCATTCTAGTTCAAATACGTTTCCTTTTGTTTGCCAAGGTGATCTGCAAGTCAGATGCCCCGACGGGAGATGTGCTACTAGATGAAGCCTTGAAGCACATTAAAGAAACCCAGCCTACCGAGTCTGTCCAAAGCTGGATAGAGCTGCTGAGTGGTGAGATAAACTGTGTGGAGTTTGTAAACCAATAATCTACTCGTTGTTTCACTTGTTGCACGTGTGACCTCTTTTCATTTTCATAGCTTGTGCTGTTTTTACTCTAATATAATGCTCTGAGTGCCACTGTAGAGTCCTTTGGTGGATAGACAGAAAATTAATTGGAAACTTTTTTTGACATTCTATTTCTATTCTATTCTATTCTATTCTATTCTATTACTTTATTGATCCCTCCTGGGGAAATTACTCTCTGCATTTTTACCCACACCAAGCGAATGAAACACACAC
>JBBMJY010000008.1:14075762-14160802 GCA_037833715.1 Toxotes lorentzi | reverse complement strand
TGAATTGGTGCCTTGCTCAGGGGCACCACAGCCATGGTCGCAAAGGCAGGGGAGGCGCGTCTCCTTCACCACCACCAAATAACCACTTTAGTTATTTTTCAAGCACAAATATCACATACTTGCTGGTTCTGGCTTTTCAGTAAACTAAAAATCATGAAACTTTGAACGTTTCATTTAATGATGGGACACTTTTCTTACACTTTATAGACCAAACCATTGACAGACAACAATGAAAATAATTATTAGCTGCAACCCTAATAACATCTGAGTTGTCAGTTTATCTTTGATGGTTTTTGATTAAAAACGTACTGTTAACTTGTATATGACGCTGGCTGATGCTGAAATGTTCATTGATAATGTCACGTTTTTTCTACACCAAGAGTCAACTCAAAAACTTAAAGTGATAAAATGACACTGACCTACACAATAAGTGTTTAGTGTCTTAAAACAGATTTCCTGTTGCCTTTTAGGAGAGACCTGGAATCCCCTGAAGCTGCACTACCAGCTGAGAAATGTTAGAGAACGTCTGGCAAAAAACCTGGTGGAGAAAGGTGTTCTCACTACAGAGAAACAGAACTTCCTGCTTTTTGACATGACCACACATCCGCTCACCAACAGTACCATCAAACAGGTAAAGTGCTTACTCATGGTCTGTGCCTCTTTGTTGTGTAATCAAGCTTTTGAAGTAATGGAAGAAAGACGGCTCAGATGTGTTCCTGCAGACTCTTGGCTAGGAAGTAAAATCTTTCTGATACAGGGAATATATTTCTGCTGCAAACTTGGGAATTTGGTTTTTATGAGAGTACAGTCTTATCTTAACTGTCTGTAAGTTTGACCTGCATATGCACAAAAACAGCTACATGGGATCCAGCTAAAGACCAGCTGAAATTGAAGTGTATAATTAAGAATCACTTTGACATTTCTACACAAAGGGAGAATTAAGTGTGATTTCAGCTTGCTCTTTTCTGAGGCGGCAGATATTTTTAGTTTTGGACAGAGCCAGACGAGCTGTTTACCCCTGTTTACATGCTATTCCTGTTGTTGCCTGCAGCGCCTCGTGAAGAAGGTCCAAGATTCCGTTTTGGAGAAGTGGGTCAACGATCCCCACCGCATGGA
Organism: Toxotes lorentzi; assembly: GCA_037833715.1. Classification (NCBI taxonomy): domain Eukaryota; kingdom Metazoa; phylum Chordata; class Actinopteri; family Toxotidae; genus Toxotes; species Toxotes lorentzi. The sequence goes on along the minus strand of JBBMJY010000008.1, from coordinate 14,159,686 downwards.
CAAGCGGGTCCTGGCTCTAATCCTTCTGGCCCACTCATCCGACGTCCTCGAGAATGCCTTCGCCCCTCTCCAAGACGACCAGTACGACCTGGGCATGAAGAGAGTCCACACTCTGCTAGAGCTGGAGCCGGAGAAAGAGAGCATGAAGCCCAACGCCAATGAACTTATGTGGGCTGTGGTGGCGGCATTTACTAAATGAAAACACCTGACTGGTTGGATGGGACGATCTGGCTTTGGTCTGTTATTTAATTGGTTGAAGGACTTCACATAATGAGACAGACTTCACTTTAATGAGACAATCTATTTTGGTTGGGGAGCCTGTGCAGGCCTGTACATCTATTCCGGATGCCGTATTGGTGGTAGTCCGTATTAACCCAGTGCAATCTGATTGGTGGTGGGCTTCACCAAGTAACACATGGTTGGTCTGGAACAGTCTCTAAATGAAAAATGACTGGCTGCTTTCACACAGTGAGGTAAGTGATCTGCCACTACGAGTCTGGATATGCTTCTTAACATCGACACTACGAGCAGATGTGCTTCTGATAATGTTAGCTGGCATCAAAGAACAAAGCAGGTGACAGCAGTGGTCATGGTGAATATGAAGAGTTTGACTGGGGCCAAGTTTCCCTTCTACACTAAGGAAACATCATCTGTTCATTACTACAAGACCTGGCCAGAGTCAAACACTGGTCTCCACACTATTCCCCATGCTTATGCAAGGATAAAGGATAAAGGACAAATCACACGGCTATTGGCACTCACTTTGGCGCTCTTGCACTCCCGCAGGTCTCCTGCTTCCACCTATTCATTCCCACTTGTGTTGGGAGTTCATGCTTATGGATACTGTTAGAACACACTACCTGAATGTTTTACAGATTCTCTCTGTCTTTTCGTTAAATTCACTTTCCTCCTCATTGCGTTTTGAGGAGGAAAGAGAAGACCCAAATCAACACTTGAGTTCAGTTCTGGCATCATCATGAGTGAGCGGGGTAATTTGGCCCTCAGACTGACCTAAATGAATTAAACCATGAGTCAACAACAGTCTTTTATCTTACTAGTTTGCTGTTTTTGCTAGTGTCCATTCTGTGTTCATAAAATGAGACTAGTCTTCCATTTCTATTTATGTTGCTAATCAGTGCTTGGACTAGCCTGCCATTTATCAACGATTTTGCACAACAGCCCTGTAGGTAGGATAGTATTTATAGGGATTTTTCTTGGGTTGAGTGACCCATTTATGAAGATGGGATTGAAAATTATGAACCTTTTTCTACAGCTATTGATCTCTCTATTGATCATGAATACCTTAAAATCATTTCTTTGGGCATATAAAAAGCTTCTCTTATTTTTAAATGTGACATGTAAAGATGTGGGGCGAACGGTGACTGAATCTGCTCAGATCTGGATCTCTGTGAACTGCCCACATAAGATTTACAATATGATCATCAGCAGGGCTGGGGATTGTTGGCCTAACGGGCTAATTTCAGTTTAGAAAATGCTAAAGGGTCGATTCATCCATATTATATGTTTTAAAAAATATATTTTCTCAGGTAACACTAGTGCTAGCTAGCCTTGCTGGTAGTTTGGTTATATTTAGGTTCTTAGACACCTGCCTCTGACACAGTTGCTTCTATCCTAATGTAACAAGGGTGAAACAAATTTCCTGTTAAGATGCTCATCAGCATTAAATGCAGGAGTTTCCCTGTCATCAGTCCACAAACTTTAATGTATACTGTTTTCATTGGCGTTGCTTTCTGGTGAAGAAATCACCCCCAGTGAAAACTATCAACAGTATGTGGATTATTATCACAGTGTAACAGTAGAGGTAAGTGAGAAAATATATTTTGTAATTTGGGTGAACAGAGTCTCTAAGTTTAACTCTTTTAATTTAATGTATCTCTCAGTTTGTGTCACATCATATTTATCTAACAGGCCCGTGTTGGCATGTTGTATTGTGTCATACATCCACGTGAGTGGGAGGGTTACTTGGGTCCCAGATGAATCCTGGTTGACTGGATGCAGTCCATCGGAACAAAACTGTCTCCAAACATGCTTTAGTGCAGGTCTGAGGAAACTTCTGTTTGACTGTGAACCCATGATTGTAAACATCATTCTGGTCTGATCAGTGTGATCTGTGTATGAAGTTACTTCACGTATTGTTTCATGGCATACTTATAGTTCAGTTTTTTTTTTTTTTTAACTACAAAATACCTGTAGGTATGAAGAGCTGTTGATCTGTTTACAGGAAAGAGACCATGCATGCTATTGGTGGAGGGCTGAGGAACTTGTGGATGTAGCTACAGAGAACAGGCTTGTATGTAATTATTAGTCATTTTATGTGTACGATCTAATGGAATTCAATGAAAGGGATCTTCTCTCCTATCCTCTATAGTTCTGTATGCTTTTGTATTACCACACAAAATAAAATAAGGATCCTTTAAGTGCCTGAATTTAGCACTGTTTTGCTGGTGCCTTTTTTTGTATTTCACATATGCACTTTTTCCCTTCCAGCTTGTTAAATACTGTCTCATTAATGATTAACTGAATAATCTAGTGGTGCCACAATTAGAAAATTAAGTCAGTTGACAAGTAATTAACAACCATTTAGATAATTAACTGTAGGTAATTTATCAAGTAGAAATGCCAACGGCACTGGTTTCCACATAAGAAGTGGATTTGCTGCAGAAATTAGTTGATTAATTGATAAGGCGATTCAAAGGAAATTAATCTGTAACTATTCTGATAATACAGTCATTATTATTATTATAACAAAGATACCAAATATTTGATGGTCACACTTTCTTAAATGCGAGAATTTGATGCTTTTCACTTTTGTTAACATTACTAACAACCAAGATGTTTTAGAAACCTAATGATGAATAGAATAATGGAGAAAATAATTAGCCTAATAATTGATTATGAAAATAGTTGCACTTGCACTTTTTATATCGTTGTAAACATAGGATTTTTTTGAGTTGCCTGTTTGTATAAAACATGCAAGTGGAGACTCAAGAAACAAACCTGCCACATAATACCCTGTTTTAGTGAGCTTTAGAGGTGTACCTGTGGACAGACTGGCTAACTGCTTCCCCCTGTTTCCAGTCTTTATGCTAAGCATTTAACTGGCATGAATCTGTTTACTGTCACAACCACCACAGTGCACATGAGCAGACAAGAGACTGAATAAGTATGCATCTTTTATTAGCAACTCACGAAAGACTTCACATAAGAAGAACACATTTTAAAGATGTTTCCAGGAAATAAGTACCTCAGACCCCAAACTACCAAAGCTTCATTTAACATAAATGTGACAGCCTTAGAGAGCTTAACATGCATAAAAATCCATATACACATGTACAGCAGTAATATCAACAGAGGGCATGTGACCTTTGGCGTCTTCAGCAGATAACTCGAAAACTCATCCAGTCATCCGCGGGCCTTCGGTCCAGTCACCCACAGGTTTTGAGCCGTTGGATCAGCAGCATCCCACACATCTGGGCTACACTCGCGTTAATGACAGGGATCCTCTGCCAGTTCACGTCCAGCAACTTCATTTAGGTGTATGTACATCCCTCTTGAGAGCCACCATTTTGCCAGCGGTAGTGAGTCTATAGCCAAGACTCTTCCAATTGTCTCAGGAGTACCTTCCAGTTTGGCATTATCAGATTCATCATGGTGTACTTCGACGTCACGTCTCACTTGACTTCAGTAAAAGTCCTGTAGTTCTTGATCAGTATTTCCAGCAGTTTGTATCGCCAGTAAAGTTCGTCTCCAATTTGACGTAGGTCACGAGTACAGTAATCAACAACAACAGCAGGATCTGTGGGCAAAACACACCGTTTAGATAAGACAGGTTGAGCATCCATGATCTAATTAATAGATTAATCTTGATTAAAACCAGTTAAAGTTCAATCAAATCTTTTTAAGACACTCACCGTGGTCAGCCATTGTAAAATGTTTCTGTCTGTCCGGGAGAGAAAAGAAAGCTTTAAAGCGTCAGTTTTTGTTTTCCCTCCGTGCTTATAAGTCACTGTAGTTCTGGCTTGACAAGAAGGAACAGGTTTGAACTATTGATAGCAGTGCAGGCTTAAATACTGGCGGTGACGCAAGTTTATGGTCGAGGAATCCCCAACAGCAACAGCCAAGTTCCTCCCACTCTTAGGTAGACTGCTCCATTTATGGTATTTGTTATTGGCACCTTTAATCAGCACAATAACATAAAAAGTTTACCAACATGTACAGAACATATTACATGCCTGTACTGTTTGTGCCTGGCAGCAGGTGTTTAGTAATTTTAGCGTTAATCAACATAAATGTGTGCACATCAAATGAGCCTCTGTGGTTTTGTGATAATATTAGTAGATCAAGTAAACACTTCTAATTAAGTTTTTAATGACGTCACAATAACTGGTGTGAAAAGTGAAAATAAACTTATCCAGTGTGTCACATGATGATGTGAAAGCTTGCATTATGACAGATGACGCTGTTGGACAGCACAACAACAACTCAGGGGACAACAACAGTTCACGGGAGAATCAGTTGCTGATTTAGTGTCCTAATGAGCTGATAATGATGATAAGATATGGAGGACGCCCTGTGTTGTTTTCCAGAATTTACAACGCAATCATTACCCTGATTATATATCATTTCATAGAATATATAAACAGAAGCACTGAATGTTCAAAATTGTCACCAGTGAACATGTGATTGAAAGGAAATTACTGTTTTACAGCGAAACATGTTGTATTAACTGGTCCGGTTTACATTTACTGGATTAAGACATTTAAAGAACAGCGGACAACTCTCATCGACTGTATTCATTCACCAGACCAGCATCACCTCTAACTGAATTACACACACGAGGGCTCTGATCTAAATACACCAACTGACTTAAAATATCTGTAATGTACAAGTCATGTGCTGTAACTGTCTGCTCTCCATTTCCTTTAAACTCCTCCTCAGAAAAGGATATCACTCAAAGTCGCAATACCATGCACTGTACAGACATCGTGGACATGTTGAGGCTTGCCCCGCAGGTAACCGTCTCTCTCGAAAAACGGGGAAGTACCACAGACATTACCTCAGTTTGCTGTCAGGTGATCTAAAACCTGCAGTAACATTACTTAATATGGAGTAAAGAGAATATGTCACTGTGGGTTAGTGTTAGTGGTAAGTTGTGACGATCTGAGCTTTTTCAGGTGAAGATAAGTGTCACAGGAAAAAACTGAGGGGTTGTGAGATGATTAACAGGAGAAGAAAGAAGAAAAACAAAGTTCTGCTACACAAATCTCTTCTCTTTTTCTTGACTTTTCTCTTTTTTGTGATCAATAACTTTAGACTTTCACCATCTTTTTGGATTATCTATTAATAGTTATGTGAAAAATTGGTTATCTTTGGGTTTTGGTTAGTTGGTTGACTAAAAAAAGAAATCTGAATACATATGAATACAATGCATTTATATCAGTTATATAAATAATGAGCAGATTAATTGATAATGAAAATAATCTTTGGCTGTAGATAATTTTACTTCTTTGGACCCCAAACAATTATTAAAGTGAAACCCTCTGAGAAGCCTAGAGGGGAAATGACACTTTGGTGTAACTGCTAACAACTCATGACTTGTTACAGGAACAAGCATCACTTCTTGTTCTTTTTAGATCATTGGTCAAAAAATTTGGGAACCTGGCTTATGAAGTGCAAGTATGTAAAAACTGCAGTTAAATGCAGAAGTTTACTAAGTTACACTTTATTACTGCTCATTTCGGGCACAGTCTTGTTCGTCTATAGTGCAGAGTGGTCACATGATGCAAAAGGCGCCGGCCTCACTGCTGATAACAGAAGTGTAAAACGTTTTGTCCTCCCAGGTCGTCTTTTACTGCCACATCCTGAAGCTAGTACAGAGAGAGAGGGTTTTTTCAATGTAACTGTGATGTGAACATGCTTATCAGAATTATTGTACCCGCTCAACGTTTACTCATGTAATATTCTGTACGTCAACAAAGATTCTGTTGTTATTGTCATGAAAAAAATCTCCTGCTATATATCTGTGTAAATAAACTACTCCATGGCACTCCCGTTCTTTGTCAGTGGGACACTCAAAAGAAAATTGTGGTGTGTGTGTGTGTGTGTGTTCTCTTTGGGAGAACAAATAAATGAATTATAGAGCATTAACTAGTTACTCTTAACAGTTCATTCTGAAAGTCAGTTGACTTAGTATGGATTCTTCTTCTCTGCTATATTTACATGTGGGATGGGAGTCAGCAGAGCATGTACAGGCATGCAACAGGAATTATAACACTGGCAAGGACCATTCTGCATAACAAGTACATTTAGTTTTAGGTAAGTAATTAAAAAACAAAAAAAAAAATAAAACTTTAATTTAAAAGTTTTTAATTTAATTTTTGGACTAGTACTTTTATATTGACAAAAGAGACTTCTTATACTCAAGTAGTTTTTTTAATGCAGTAATTTTTTAGAGTAGTTTTTTTGTTTTACTTTTACTTTTATTGTGAATACACCACTGAATGCATTCCATTATATTATATTATTATTATATTATATTATTCATATGTTTTTTTTTTTAACTTCGCTATTACCTGACTGACCATTTTGTAAACCCTGTGCATGTATCCATCAACCACCAGGTGGTAGCACAGTCAAACCCAATGTCAGAAGGTCTTTTTTTAATTTTACGGAGAACAACCAACTATATAAATATTCGCACTTGAGAAGCTGGTAAAAATTAAGTTTTTCGCATTACTTTTCTCTCGCTCCATTAATCAAGTGATAATTTCAGCTATAGGTTTGGTTTCTGGGTCCCTGTGGACCAGATGAAGCTGCCACAACACATATAACACTGAGTACTGTATGTCATTTTAATCCTTTGTTTAATTTCGACGTTTTAAGTCTTCCATACCTGCATGCAAGGTGCACGCGCTGACCAGGTGCACACGCGCAGGAGTGAAGGAACGTTTGCTTGACATCGTCATCAGTGCGCATGCGTGAGTTTGACCGGCGGCGCACAACCAGCGTCAAAACGAAAATCATTTGAAGTCAGAGCTGCGTTAACGCGTCTCGGCTGCCGTCCCCTATATCTCACAATTATGAAAAATCTACATTTGAAGGATTTCTTCTGGGTGAGTTATCCTGTCCTGATCCTGTTATTTGAGTTTATGTATTCGTTATTATTTTTAATACTACGAAAAGCGTTTGTCTGCCTCGTAAACTCAATCAAAACGAGAAAACATGTGATAAAGTGATTTCCCAGTTTTGACACCGTAACTTATCTTTCCATTGTGGTCGAGTTGCGATGGGGCTAGAAACACTTTATTTTTGGCCTCCAATTTCCAGCTCTTGTCAGGTGATTTATGCCGTGTTGGAAAAAAGTATACAGATCCTTAAAAGTACCCATACCACACTGTGACAATACTCAGGTACAGGTAAAATTACTGCATTGAAAAACAAATATTACCAGTATTATTTTATATTTTTATCTATTAAAAATAAAATAAACCATACATTTCCTTATGGACTCTTGTATGATTGATACACACCCTCATATCTTTTAGAGAGAAAGAAACTTAATATTCCACTGATTTTGACATCCACATGGTTTGGGTTAATTATAGGCTGTTACCTGAGGCTTACCTAAATTATGGATATGTTCAGTTCAAAACATCAATTTACACCCTGTATGAAATCCTAATATTAAAGTGTTTTATTTATGTCTGTGTGTAGTGTTGTCTTAGGAGATTTACTGTGTGAATTCAGAGTGAAACACAGAGGCTGTCTGTCTTACAGTAAAGGACTGGGTTATAGTCAGAGAAGTGGTATTAGATATGGCACAGGTGTGAGTCACACCTGTCACACCATTTTTGAAGTCGAGTATTAATCTAAACAAAGATCCCCGACTGTAAAGTGATTTCTTTAGCCAAAGAATATTTGCTGAATAACATATTTTCCATTTTATTGACAGAACTCTGACCTGACCTGCACTGGTGGCTATGATGCTGTCATCCAGTATCTCAACGATGGCAAGAGGACATGCAAGGAGGTGGAGGATTTCATGAAAGCTAGGTAATGCCATGATGTGCAATGATGCAAAATAGTTGCATGTTAATTCTGCGGTAAAGCAGGTCAGTGAGACATCATACCATAAGATCATACCATAAATACGACTACAGATGCAAACATAATCATAGGCCTGGTTGTAATCTGGATTACTTTATATAACAGTCAGATTTACAGACAACCGTGATGATATGTTGATTAAGGAACTGAGGTGAAAATGAAAGTTGAGAGAGATGAGGAATGTGAACAGAAAACTTTGTGGAGTCATTGTGGGAAGTTAACTAAGAGAAGAGACAGAAGAAGGTTTTTAGTGGAGGTGGACAGTGAACACTCAAAGACAGCGATGACTCAGGAGAAAACATTTCCTTGTAGGGCTAAAGCATTTTTTCAGAATTGTTAAACCACGTTGTATTTGATCGGTCAAAATTATTTAAGGTTATTTATGTTACTTATGTTTGCCAAAAGTTAAGTTTGCAAACATTATGAGAGAAGAAAGAGAGAAGTATAAAGGTGAAATGATTTGTTAGCTTTAGGCTGCAGTCTGTCAGTGTTGCTGCAGTCACAGTATTAAATGCCAGAAACATAATTCCCAAAGCTTCAGTGGAGAATTTTTTACATGCACCTGACAGATGTTAAACTAAAATGATTTGTGTTTGAAAGGGACTTTCATATAAATGGAGTTAGCCTGATGGGGAAGATTAACGTTAAAAATTAAACTCTGCTGCTTCATGGTGGACCAGCGGAAACGAATATTTCTTAGAACAGGAACAGAAAAAAAGTTTCTCACCTACAGTGCTGCAGCTCTGAGCCTTTCATTACAAATAAGACATTATGAAACATCATCAAGATAGATCTTAAAATGCAGTCTGATATTATTCTGTCCTCTCTTACTCATGCACACTAACAACTAGCAACACACTAACAAAACACAAACACACAAACGGATATGCACACACAAGCCCAGTTGCCAGCCAGTGATATAAATGTCATCTGTATTGTGTGAATTGCACCTTGTCATTTGAGTATCTGTAATGGCCTTGAGTTCCTGATTATGCAGGCTCAATAAAATGGTAAGGAATTCAGGTCATTAAGAGTTTTAAGTGAAATTGTTAATAACTATCTGTTGATACACCAGCTTTCACTTATGAGTGCAAAACAGGCATTGACAGAAGATTGACAGATAGTGCCAACCAGGTTGTGTGTATATGTAAATTAGTTATAAAGAATTTCCTCTCCTTGATATCAGTACAATTTTCCATGTAAATTAAGTTGCAAATGATCAACTAAAGGGTTGTCCAGTTTGTTCTCTTATGTTCTTTGCATATGCACTTTTTCTTGCATGTCAGATTCACTTTTGTTTTTTTTTTTTGTTTCAGGGCCTCAATTGAAGAGAAGTACGCCAAAGATCTCCTTGGTTTGTCCAAGAAGGTGTGCGGACACAATGAGATGAAGTAAGCAACCTCCGTGTTGAGATGCTGTCATTATGTGTTTGAACTGTTTACAGTGAGACTCTGACAAGGAGATGAATTAATCTGTCTCTGCAGAGTGGACATGGTGCCTTTTAGATTGGATTCAAGAGCAATGCGGACAGAGAGGTCAAAGCAAAGTTAGAGTGTGGTCACCAATCAAATATAATTGGCATAATTCTGAGTCTGTTAAAGTGTAGAAATGGTGGTTGCACTAATGTGCAGTCTGCAGTTTTAGTCAGATAGATTAGTGTTGGTGTTACATTGGCATGGTGTTTCTGTTCCCATTCTGTCAGTGGTCACCTGATCATTGTGGCTTTTTTTTGACTGTTTCTGGTAGAAAGACTAAAGATGAGAAGAGGAAGGAAGACTTATGGGGGAGGGTGGGACAGGCAACATTGTTTACTTTATAAACTTGCAGTGGTCCATTAAGAATCCATTCTGTTATAGGTGCCCTGTGGAGTTTTTTGTAAATAAAGAAAGGTTATGTTCGTTCTGTGTAGGTCTGTGCTCTGTAGGTCTTGAGAAGTGTTCAAATGTCTCTGTATGCGAGTTGGGAGGCATTATAGAAAAGTTTTTCTATTTGGTGAATCTATCAATTTTCTGCCACTTATTGTGGTCTAGGTTGCATGAATGATTTAATGATGATTTAATTAATTAAATCATCAGGAAAGTATTTTTTAAAGAAGTGAAACAACAGTGAGTAATTCTAGGTCTTACTGTCTCTACTGGTTGTTCATACTTTGACTTGTATGTATTAGTTTAACTCGATGAACCCTGCAAAAACCAGTGGCAGTGCCATAAAGAGACGAAACGTACCGGGGGCCTGCTCATGAAAACGTTGCTGCACAGCACTACGAGTGGTCAGAAACTCCACACGTACATTTAAGGTCTTTTTTGTGTGTGGTGTGGTGGGCACTGAAGGCTCTTACTGATGCACTGAAGTTACAGTGTGAACTAATTTTATGCAAATGATGTCACGTATGAAATCCCTACATAATAGCTGTTTCTTTTCTTCTTCAAGCACATTAAAAAGATCCCTGGATGTGTTCAAATTACGTAAGTGCTTAACATTTTTTAACCGCAATTATTTACAGGTGCTGTATGTTTCAGTTCATTATTTCGGTGTTGATCACTATTCAAACCACATATTTTCCTGCAGAGACCGAACATGTGAGTCTCTCACACTTACAGCTGGCACAGAGCATGAAGGATGAGGCCAAGAAACTGGAAGAATTCAGAGAAAAGCAGAAGGAAGTGAGGAAAAAGGTTGGTGGTTTTGATCAGTGCTGCACCATCACTGATGGTGAGGTGACCGAGGCATCTTGCCAACACATGATTAGTTGATGACTTGATACAGCCTTGTCATTTCAGATAGAACAACAGATGGATGCTCTCCACAAACAGAAGTCTTCACAGTTCAAGAAGACTATGGATGTAAGTAATAATAGAAAGGTCATACAGAGTTAATGATTACAGTCTCAGTGTGAAATAAATTATTGCAAGGGCACTTTCAAACTTTCCCTCAAGAACTTTTCTGTTTCTTTTCCGTGCGTTATTGATACGCTGAGCTGGTTAGCATGCAGATTCAGTCACATGCAGAATTAATGATGCTGATAGTGATTAGTCTGCCATATGATAGAACCAGGCTTGTGTTTTAACTGCTGTTGTGCTTCATTCAAGTTCAAACAAAACTAGATGTGTTTTAGACAAAGTGACATTAGACATCAGTCCATTTGTGATTCACAACGGATGAGTTTCAGTTGTGTTTTGAAAACAATGAAAATGCTGTTCTTATCCCATCCCTGTTCTTCTTCCTTGTTGGGGGGAAGTTGTGTTGATCAGCCTAGGAAGTGAACCACAGGGCATCTTTTAACACCACGAAAATCACACACGGAAGAAGAAGTGCTTGTGATGCATCATTCATATCAAGATTTGAAGTGTGCATTAGCAGAACTAGTGCCAGTAAACTGAAGAGAATACTGCTCGTTATGAACGGCTCATTAACATCTGATGCCAATGCCTTAAAAACCTCTAATGCTAACTGTCGTGCCATCCCCCAGTCAAAGAAGACGTATGAGCAGAAGTGCCGAGATAAAGAAGAAGCAGATCAGAACGTGAACCGAAACACAAACACCAACAACACCAAGCAGATTGAGAAGGTATAGTGGTGCTTCCCACAGATGGAAATTAAAAGAAAAAAAAAAGAATGAAAGGTAAACGTGGATCATTTATTTTCTCCACAAAGAGTATGTTTTTGACCTGTTTTGGTCTGTATTAATGTAAGAAATGAAAACTATACAGTAGTACGTCAATCATTTAAGTCAGTTATTGAGTGAAAATGTTGTTGTGGCTAAAAGGCTTCTATGTGGTATCTCATGTCCCATTCCAGCCACTGTTGTGAAATTGTGTGTGTCCCCTAAAGTGAAACAAGAAGTGTGGAAGAAATCAACATTTTATGGCTATTATAATACTGGTAGAGCTATGTTCTCAGATGAGTGCTCAGACTTGATTCTGAACCACATACAGCTCCTGTTCACACATTAGTTTTCTATAATGTGCTTCAGACTTCCTCCATCTACTGTGAGTATCACAGTTATATCTGAGAAGCAGCATACTGACAGTGATGATAAGATGTTCTGAGCAGTAACTTCTCTATTTGTTAGCTGTTATGTTTTAACTTTTGACCAGCTGATGAACCCTCGTGTGTTGTTTCAGCTCTACTCAAAAGCACAGCAAGCAAAACAGAATGCAGAAGAAGCAGGTAAGTATTTTTTCCAATTATTCCAACATCACATTAATGCATTATAGTAATAATAATAATAATAATAATAATAATAATAATAATAATAATAATAATAATAATAATGTGTTTGGGTATTTACACCATATTTATACTGTTCATATTGATGTATGGGTTTGATTGGCAGACAGGTTATACCATCAGAGTGTGACCACATTAGGAAAGATTAGAGATGAATGGCTGAAGGAGCATGTCAAGGCCTGTGAGGTAAAACTGTGAACGATTCAAGATTCCCAAAACTTGAATATACCGCACATCGTGTAAATAACCTGAGTGTTTTCCTTGACAGATCTTTGAGAAACAGTCAGTGGAGCGAATCAGCTTTCTGAGAAATACAGTCTGGACTCACCTAAACCAGCTTTCCCAACAGTGTGTGACCTGTGATGAGGTAAAGTTACAGCTACATCATTAAAGCTGCTTGTTGCAGCTCAGCAACTGGCTGGGTAAACAGTGGAGCCGGACAGTTTGATATTTCTCTCAGGTGTTGGTGGAGATAATAAATATTGGACTTACATTCATCAAGTAGACACAAATATGACTCCAGATTAATGCAACGTCTGCTGGATATGTAAACAGACAACTGGGGTGACAGTATTATTTTTATTGGGTTTTTAACTTCTTTTAACCTTGGTTTTAGTCCAGAGGTTTTTATTATTTTACCTTTAATCAGAGTTATTCTATATTGAGCCGTCTCTCTCTTTGATGTCTGGCTTGGTGGAGCCTTGAGCACTTTTATTTTTATCATCATGTTTATAGTCAGCTGTGTTGGTTTTGTGTTACATTTTTTTGTGTTTTGTGTTCTGTGTATATGTGTCAAAAGGTTGTCATCATCTGATCATCTGACTGCAAAACAAATCTACCTATGGGTTCAAATAAAGTAACCTGAACCTGAATCGCAAACCAAGAAAAAACTGTCGCAGTGTTAATATGAAACTGTCAGCTTTGTAAACATTACTGGACAGACATCAGAGCCTATCTGTAAAGGTGTGTTCTAACCGGACTCTGACCTTGTTTTTACTGTCTTTGCATGTGTGGGTGCATAGCTGTATGAGGAAGTGAGAAAGTCACTGGAACAGTGCGACGTCCAGGAAGATATTGAACACTTTGTAAACCTAAGGCAGACAGGAGATAAACCACCAGGTATGAATGCTGGAATTGTCACTGGCAATATTAACAATGAACCAGAGGTACACGTAGAGATAATTATAGGACAACACACTGTCAACACACAAGTGTGCACTGTTCCATCACTTGCTGGTTGGTGAACAGCGTCTGTATTTCTCTCTTACTAGCTCCGGTTGTGTATGAGAACTTTTACAGTGATCAGAGGTCTCCCACTGGACCTCCACCCCCTCGACAGCCTCCACCAATCATCAGGTAAACAAGAGACGGACTGTAGGAGGGGCTGCCTCCTGCCTGTTTATCCATCTATCTGTAGTTACAAACTAACTCTCAGTTCTTTTGTGAATTTTCAGGAGGGGGCCGTTACCTGATCCAGCACACAAAGGTGGGGGTGTGTTTTTATTCACTTAAATGTTGTGTTGCTTGCTATGATGAGGTAGCTAAAGAGGTTTAGTTGCAAGAGGGTCCAACTGTGGACCTCACATCTCACATGATTTTATAGACAGAGGTGTATCCTTTGTTAACTGCTCAGGTGAAATAGCTAAAGATGACTGTTTGATTTGATTTGATTCAAATCAGCTGAACACCAGTCTCCTTGCAGCCACTGAGACTTAATCACAGTATGTTTGATCTTTGCTTTGATTGCAGAAGAAACAGTATACGCAACAGTGCAGGACCCAGGCTACAGCGTTATCCAGTACTAACACACAGATTGCCAGGAGCGACTACTGCATGTCCTGCGCTGGGCTGGAGCTTTGTCATGGCTGTGATGTGTGACGTCTCATTACTTCCTCCTTTGTGTTTTCCTGTGATGATACTTATCAGATGGAAAATAAGTGTCATAACTGTGTGCATACATAGTTAAGATGGGGTTATGTGACATTTTGAACATGTATCACTGTTTTATAAACAGTACAGAGAACATCCTTATTTTAATGGGGGGTTTTTACTCAGTAGTTTGATTAAATTGAAATTCTGTGCTACGATACAAAAGTGACGTCTGCCTGAATTCTGTATAAACTTTACAAACACTTTCTCTGTCCCGATATAGAGCCTATTTATTACAAGGCTCGATCTACTGCAAAACTGCATCTAAATGTATCTTTATCTAGTTCTTTGTGGTTCTCAACTGTAGAGAGAAAGAGATTCACAAAATAAGATGTGAGTCATCTTCTTACCTGTTTTCATTTCCTCTTACATGTGAGAGTTGTCAGCTGACAGCGATCTTGTGGGTGTCCAGTATATAGATTACCAGAAATCCATTCTCTTCATATTCCAGGTAATTTCCTGTACTTTGTCACTTCACTTGCATCCTAACATTTTGAAAGTCTTGTAGTTAAGTTCATGTGCTGAACAATAGAGACTTTTCCATTGTAAGAAAGTAAGAAGTTCTATATTGACATTCAAGTAATTAAAATGCATATGTGTGATGAGGAAGCACAATATTTTCTAGATACTGAGTGATGACTTTTTTGAATTTTTGCACTATGACTGAGTTTGAAACTGCAGGAGGAAAGAGGGATTAAATGGTCGCTGTGCAGCAGACCTGGGGATCTCTGGTTTTGTATTAACGTGTGGCAGCAGTTACTCTGTTTGCAGTTTATCTTCTTATTTCCATGATCCTTCCTAGCAGGTCAAGTGGTGATACAGCAGAGCATTTTCATGCCTGATTTGACTTCATCTGGTATGTAATTTTGACTATCAACCATGACACAATGAATAGTTCAATTTAAAATTAGCATAGCTTTATTTCCACCACATCTGGCAACATCATTATCTCGTTATTACTTTCAAAATTCAGATGTCCGTTTGCATTTCATATTATACAGTCCTCCTCAATGTGAGTAAAGAGATCCTGGTAAGTATCAGTTCATCCTTAGGACGCCCACGTCTGTCCAGTGGGTGCTGTTTGTCTGCAGGCGTTAGTCCTGAATAGCAGAGCTGAAATGGGAAGCACTTTGTCAGCAGGACTCCCTGACGTGGAGCCTGTTGATAATGTGTGAAAAGGTCCTGGTTTGCAGGTTCTTCTGTGGCAAATGGTTCGTTTGATGGTCCAATTATCACACAGAGTGTTCTGATTTGATCAGATCTAGAATCATTTGGATGGTCGTCTCACCTACAATGGACAAAGACAAATGGAATCAGATCTAGCAAAGAAAAGAAGCAGATTCTCCACATGAGATAGTGTGTCTTGGAAAGGTTACAATTACAATCCAAAATGTCCTATTTTAAAACAGACAAGCAACTTGTCTTAAAAATAAAAGTGGATGACTGAAAGATTTTTCTTTTAAACTGTTCCTCATAAATAAACTGTGAATGAGGAACAGAATGATTTTAGCAACTGTCAGCATAGTTTTAAAATTGACATTATATAAAATTATTAAATTGACATTATATAAAGCTGGCATTAATCTATAAATTTTATTTTTTACAGTCTTTTTTACTTTTTCTCAGTAGTTTCTGACCTGACCCAGTCTGGGGCTCTCAGCACCAAGCTTACTGGGTCCTACTTAGGGAACCTCACAAAAGTTTAAAAATAGGTCACCAAAAAAAAACCCTTGGCTGGGTTTACCTTCCAGATTCATCCTCGGATTCTCCAGCTTCTTTTCAAGCAAAGAGTCCATCAGTTTCCTCAGGTGTTTGAAGATCACACCGATCCGTACGGGAGCCTTTGAAGGGGAATACAGATTAAATTTAATAAGAAAAGAACAGGTGTGTTAATTAAGTGTCACAGTGAGCCTACACGCACAATACCAAGGCCCTGAAACTGAAAAATGCCTATAGAGCTACCTTTGACACCAAACTGAACTAATCTGAGATCATCAGAGAAACTCGGGTGACACCTGACCTGAAAGTGTATCCATCCGTCTAGTGTGATGAGCCTCTCTCTGTGCTGAATATCGATGTCACCTCCGAACAGCAGCATGGGGAAAGGAGGTATCAGAGTGGTGTCTCGCAGGTAGATCTTAGTGTATTTCACCTGAGGAGGAGCGGTTATTAGCACAAATGTGACGTTGACATAAACAGATGTCTCACACACACACTCCGCATCCATACCTTCTCCTGGTACAACAGCCAGCCGTGTGTCTGCAGGTTGCGGTTAACAGATGAGGGATGGACTTGGGCCCTGCCTTGAGGGGTCTCCACTGTGCAGGCAACTCGCTCCAGCACATCCACAGAGGGGGTGCACAAGACCCGGGCCACACTGTCATAGAGCCCTGCTGTCAGCACGGCGTTCAGGACCGAGATCTGCTGCTTGGACAGCGACGCTGCCGGCAGCTTGGAGTGAGAAGAGGAGCGAGAAGACCAGAAACCTGCCTGCTCCATCATCTTCATCAGCTCATGCTTCACATCCTGGATGGAAGATGTCAAACACACGGCAATGGACAGGAGGCGGAGGAGAAAATAAGTGAAGAGAAGCCCAGGTGAGAGTGTGTGTGCAAATGTATGTGAGCATGATACCTCTATTGTAATGAGAGCTGTTCGATTGAGGAAGTATTTCCTGCAGTAGGACATTTCTGTTCTCAGTCCCTCCGTCTGTGAGTTCTTCCACCTGACAGAATGACAGGTCGACACATGAAAACAAGTCATCAGAGAGCAGGTCATACAGCAGCACTCCTGCTAAAGGCAACAGATTCTTGACAGCGGTTGTTACGGGGTTTCCGCAGTGTTTACCAAATTAAACTGAAGACGAACATAGAATGAACTTTAATACCTGTTTCACAATCATACTGAAGTCATACTGTACATACTGTGTATAACAATAATTCTGATAATATAGTTAATTCATTAAAAGGACCTGGATCTGGATAAGCAAGAAAAAATTATGGACTGATTAGATACAGAATAGATAATCTCCCTAGCTGCTGTAGCTAAACCCTGAACATTCAAATTTGTAAGCTTTATACTCTACTATTCTTTTCTGTTACTCCCTACAGAACAATGCCTCAGTAGGCGACTAAAATCATGGCTTAGATTCTTATTAAAATCATCTCTGTGACATTAAATCAGTATCGGTGTGTGATAAATGTGAGAGGCTTCCAAAATTTCCCAAACAGTCTTTATAAAGGTTTTTTCGGAACAGTCCATACCCCAGATATGCATTGTATATGGTCAGGTGATCAGAGTTGGCCAATGCCAGTGCAGCTTTGGCCAGGTTAGCTTCCTCCTTTCTATTCATTGGTGTGGAGAAGGGAGACTTCTCAGTGATGGCTGCTGCGATTGTTGCCTGAAACAAATCTTTCATTAATATTCATGGAAAGATATTAAAGTAGTCAGGACTCTAAAATTAAGACATAATACAGTAGTATTAGTACCGAGATATGATCCTAATACAGTTGCATTTGTTTTCTGATAACA
This sequence comes from Toxotes lorentzi, assembly GCA_037833715.1. Classification (NCBI taxonomy): domain Eukaryota; kingdom Metazoa; phylum Chordata; class Actinopteri; family Toxotidae; genus Toxotes; species Toxotes lorentzi. The sequence continues at coordinate 14,141,869 of JBBMJY010000008.1, read as the reverse complement.
ATGAGGTAGTGAACGTACTATGGGCTCCAGGCAGCCGAAGATGGCTCCATATATCAGCATCTTGCCGATCTTCACATTGACAGGCAGACTCGCCAGGTGGTGTCCCAGAGGGGTGAGGAGATGATTGCTCGGGTGACACGCACCGATCTTCCTCAGCAGGTTAACAGCATTACTAACCGACTGGGGCTGAGGAGCATCCAGGGCCCGGCTCAGGAAGTCTTCTGGGGAGCCGTACTGACATTTCTACCAGAGGGGAGAAAATAGAGTCTTAAACAGAGCCTTCAATAATCTTTTTGCCTTTTTGTGAATTTATTTCTGTCTGTGCATTTGGGCATGGTTTTTATACCATAATATGAAGGCAGAGCTCCTCCAGTGGGACCCGTAGTATTTCTGGTATGGAGTAATCCATGAAGGCATCAAACCTGAGGACATACAGCATATGACCACAAACATGAATATGACATGTAGTTGTTTTTTTTGTCTTTATCAATGAACTCCTTTATATTTAATGGAAATGATTTCCTGCTCATCCCATCTCTTCATTGTGAACGAATGAGCTCCATGCCTGTATTTTGGGTAGAGTCTGAAGCAGAAGCCGTTTCGGACGCGTCCTGCTCTCCCCTGCCTCTGGAGGGCGCTGGCTTTGGAAACAAAAGTTTCCACCAGAGAACTCATCTGGCTGCTCTCATGGTACCTGAAGGGCACAACAGAGTAGAGTTAATCCGAAGTTGTGATAGCCCTAACCCTATCCCTACATTCGAATCCCCGAATGTGTGGTTAGGGTTCAGTAATATGTTATAAAATAATGCGAGATAATATATTAACAATACCATAACATGCAAACCTTTCTGGTATTGTTCATTGGCCCTTACTTATTTTCTTTGGTCTTCCCAGTGTCGATGACAAACACAACATCAGGAATAGTCACACCTGTTTCAGCAATGTTAGTCGACAACACAATCTAAACAAGAGACAGAGCAGAGCAGTGAGGACTTTTAGTACTTCTCAATGAAATCATTTTATTTGTATAGAATATTTAAATTTTATTTTCTGTTTCAAAACATGAGAATGTATCAGCTAAAGGTGGGAAAAGAATCTTATTTTACAATGCTTTATTATAGTAGTACCTTCCTAACTCCAGCAGGGGGCACTGTGAAGGCAGAGGCCTGGTCCTTTGATGAAAGAGTTGAATGGAGACCAACAATCCTATACCTGAAAAACACAACAGAAAAAATTCACAGTGAGATGAAGGTAAAAGGTTGAGTTAAATGCACTTAAATGTTTAGCCTGTTTCAGCATGTGATTAGAGTGCATAAGGTGAGTGTGTGCGTGTCACCTGTTTTTGTCCCTGAACCTCTTGTCTGAAGAGAGCAGGTCGTACAGCTGTTGGATGTGAGCCAGACCTGGGAGGAACACGAGAACGGCTCCATCCAAATCTGCAAATTGTGGGGATTTGTCTGGCAGAAACACACAAAAAAATTTAGTGCACATAACAAGACCAAAACATGTATGAATATGGACTTTGTTTTGTCTGAAACAAGCCTGTTGATGTGTCCCACCTAGGTAGTCCATGAGTTCAACCAGCAAGTCCATGTTGATCTTGTTAGGGTTCATGTATTGCAGCACCTGCCGGGTCCTGCTACTGAAGTGGTCGAGGTCAGGACCCAGGTCCCAGCCTGAGGAGGAGTCCCTCACTATCACCTCCTGAAACAGACAGAAACACACAGATTAACACATGATGAATAAGACTGGCTACGTGTTTGGGCTGTAAATAAATTACACCTAAAAATGGTTTTTGTTCCCCAGTCTTTAGCTTATTTATTTTTGATTATTTAATGTTATTGAGAAATACATAAGATTTGAAAAACATATTTTCAGAGGCTCTAAATCCTGCAGTGCCTGCTCAGCCTGCAGGTTGCTAGAGATTAGAGCAGCAACTTAGACAAATCAACAAACAAGACAAAATGAAAACACCACTTTCATACATAATGCTGCTGCAGTAAGGCCAAATTTACCTGGTGCTGTAATGTCTTGCCACCTTTCTGGGTGACAGAGATGCTGACATCTTCTTCTTCTTCAAGAATTTTCTGGCAGTACTCAGAGTCCTTTTCCAGGACATACCCCGTCTGCTCCACTATGTCTTCTAAGTGAAACACCTGGACACAAAACCACAGGAGCTTGAGTAAAGTACATCCTGCGTCCTTGAGATTCACTTCCAAAAGATTTAAAATGGATGAAATTAGACTCTGTATACATCTAAACACAAAGTAAAGCTCTTCTCTCCTCACCTCCACTGGAAAAGTCCTGCCAGGAATGGTGATCACTGGGCAGCGGTTGAAGTAGTTGGAGAACTTGTCACAGTCCACTGTGGCGCTCATGAGGATCAGCTGCAGGTCTGACCTCCTCATTACAACGTCTTTCAGGATGGTTAACAGGAAGTCAGACTGGACGCTGCGCTCATGGACCTGAGAGGATGGAGGTGAACAGAAATAAGTTCGGAGAGATCCAACTTTCCAGCTCTTACAATGAGGCAGCACACAGGGTACTAAGACATTACAATTTGTAAATACTGTGTTTGTACCTCGTCTACAATGATGTGTGTCAGGGAGCTGAGGTGTCTGTCATGCTGGAGTTTCCTGAGCAGGACTCCAGTAGTACAGTACAGCAAACGGGTCCACTCCCCAGACTGATTCTCCATCCGCATCTGGTATCCGCACAGCGACGACTGAAACATGATCATTACAGAAGGTGTCATTGCAGCCAATCAGCCTACATTGTTGTTTCTATAAGAGCTAAACACAATGCTTTACAGGCCCTCAAAGGCTAAGATGTCTCCGTAAATATATATTTTCACCTTCGATCCTGGTCCATCCTCACATCCCAGCTCCTGACTGACTCTGCAGGCCAGGCTCATGGCAGATATCCTGCGGGGCTGGGTCACCACGATGTTGCAGGGCTGAGCCACTTTGCCCCCGGTCAACAGCTCCTCCAGCAGGAACTGAGGAATCTGAGTACTCTTTCCACTGCCCGTCTCACCAGCCACCACTACCACAGGGTGGCGCTGCAGAGCCTCCAGGACACGATGCCGGTGTTGGAAGACAGGAAGCTGCTCTCGCTCTGCCTTGAAGGTAGGACAACCGTTGAATGACTTGGGTTTTATGCAAACTGCACTATGTGGAAAAGTTAATGTTCATTTACCTGCAGTTTGTGGGCGAGTGCAGACTTCTTCAGCTTTAATAAGAGCTCCCTGGATGCTTCGAGAGCTCCTGCCCTTTCCCTGCTCCCTCCTCTTTTCTCGCTCTTGTCCTCCAGTTCCTCTCCTCTCTCCCCAATATCAAGACCAGCCAGATTCTCCCAGGACTCTTCAGGCTCTTCGTCCACACCCTGGCCCAGCCCAGCCTGGCCTTGGGATCCAGACCCCTGCCCTTGGCTCTGGTTTTGCTGCTGTTTGAGTCTGGTCAGAAGCCGGGAGATGAATTGGTCTCGAGGTTTGTTGGCAGCTGTGCGACTCTCTTCCTGTTGCTGCTGCTCGCTTTCTCTCCACTCTAGCCACACATCTCGGTAGGTTGGCGGGAGGAGCTGGTGCACTGACTGAGAGTCAAAGATGCAGAGCCACAAATATATAACAAGGCTAAAACAGAGCAAAAATTGTGAGGTTAAGCAGCAGAACATAACATGTGCTACCTGTCCTTTAACCAGGTTGTAGAGTGCCAGTGTGGCTGCCAGATGTTGAGCCTGCATGCTGTCCTCAGTGAGGATGGTGGGACAAACCTCCAGAACATCATCCGGCCTCTGAACACGCACCCTGATGGATGTAAAAACATCATATCAATACAACATATTTCTAAATTCAGTCTAGTCTATTACATATACATACACATGCACTTACTTGCATCTCCAATATCTACCAGCAGCAACCTTGTGAAAGGCTGGTGGCGGACTCTTCGGCAGGTTCTTTCGGACCCAGTCGATGAGGAACTGTTTGGGAGACTTTCCTGTCCAGCTGCGAGCTGTGTAGTCGAAATTACGAATGTCCTTTGGCTCATTCTTTTTCACGACTGCGAGGGAAAAGGAAACAAAACAATCAGCAACAAAGTCACAGGTCACTGAAGCCAGATGCTGTCCCCTCAAAGTTTTCAGTTTGCTTTCTTTTGTATTTCTTGTAAAACACATTTGCCGGATGAACCTTTCTCAGCAGGAGTGTCCTTTTCAGCTTGTTCAAACAAACTGAAGGTGATGTCCTCTTTGTCCTCACTGACAGGAAGTATTTTCTTTTCCTTCTGAGGCACGTCCACCACTTTTATAGCTGGATTGAACATGGGGTGCGACTCCAGCTGCTTCATTTCTAGAAACAGAAAACGCATTTGTTCAATGTAAGTCAAAACTTTAAGTTTTAAGACGTTCTCCATGAAAGAGTTAAAGCACACACACACCTTGCTGTATGATGCGTATCCTGTCCTGTGCCATCCTCTGCCCCGCCTTGTCTCCTTTGTTCTTAGCAGTAGCTGCCATTTCTTTAGTGTCATACAGCTGAGCAGTGAGGACCAAATACCGGTCATTCTACACAGATGAGATGCAATATACAGATGTAATATAAAAAAGATTGAGCAAAGAAATAGTTTCATATTTAAAAAAAAAAAAAAAAAAAAGCTTATTCACTTTCTTGCAGAGAGTTAGATGAGAAGCCAGATGTGACTCTCGTGGTAAATATGAAGATATGAACCTAACTCCCGACAAGAATGAACACTTCCCAAAATGTTTGAACTTTTTAAAAATCATACATCTCAGTATTAATAATAATTACTGGGTCAAACTTCTCCTGAAGTTCAGGATTTTGTGCAGTCTTCTGTCCTTCTTCCTCATCCTCCTCCTCTTCATCACTGCTCTGCTCTGCATATCTCAAGATCCAGTCCTTCATGCTTGCAGCTTCATCCTTCTCTGTGGCCTGGCAGAGACACCACATGCACTTATAAGCTATGATATAATGTGATGGTACACATCTGTCTAGCCAGCACACACCTGTTAATAAACACACAAACCTTGGTGGTCTCTTTGCGGGTGTTGTTAGGAGCCTTGGGGCTTGGGACAGCAGATTTCTGCTGAGCAGGAGGCTGGAACCTCGGCCTGCTCCTCTGGCTCTCCTCCTGCATCTGCTGGCTAAAACCTTCTGGCAGCTCCTCTGGTAAAACAGACGATAAACTAAGAGAGTTACAATTTTTGCACTGTTGTGCTCTCAAGAACTAAACAGTGATTATATCTAAATGACTACTGATGCTCTCTTACCATCTTTAAGGTTGAGGCAGAGCCAGTCGAGAGCAGAGTGGAGATCCCCTCCGTAGAGCACACTGCTCTTCATGGCCTCCTCTATGTGTTCTCTCTTAAAGTTGAACTTCTGTAGAGCTGTGTACAGGTCCTACAAACACATTAGGAGAAAATAAATATTACAATATGTCACAAGGCCAAATCTAAAAAAAAAATTATTGGGATGTTTTGTCTTTACCAGCAGTTTCTTGCTTGTAAGTCTGCCTGATATGGGCCCTTTGTCCCCATTCTCCTGTCTAAAGTCATTGATCAGCCTGATGATCTTCTTCTCAAGGTCAGCTTGGATAGAAACCTGTGTTAAAAGGTCAAATTCCATTCATGAATAAAATTTTGAATGGTTTTTCAGTGTGAAACGTACACTGCAAAATTGGATGAGATTCGTAACTGAATAAATAAATTACTTGTTTAGACAATACATTTTGGAAGGTAATCAATAACATGTTACAGCAGCCGACTTACTTTAAGAATGGACTTGTCTGAGACTCCACCTGTGTCGACCTGAGCAGTGTTGGCAAGACTGTAGGTCTTTGGAGCTGCAGGGAGGACACAGCAGAGCAGTGTACGTTACTTCAGAGCCAGACTTAATGTTAGTCCACTTTCACTGACATAATTAACAATTATGTGTGTATAATACGTATATTGATCAAGTATGCTGTTTGAGGACACATGCTGTCATGCAATAAAGGGCATTTAAAAAAGAAAAATAGCTCATGTGCTGGCAAATGTCCACCAGATCAATGTTTGTGTACCAGCTGCACAAGAAAACGGTTTTCTCGTCTGACGAGCAAACAACACACAGAAGTAAAAAGGATTTTATGAAGCTTGATGAAGTTTATGATATCTACTTGACAAATTGCTGAAGTGGAGAACACGGAGGAAACTATGAAGGACAACAAGAGGGCCCCATGTGCAAAACTTATTGCAGCGAATAAGCACAAACTGACGTTGTGATTAATCACAGCAAAACTGCATGTAGGATTAAGTCACGGTACACTGGGTGGGGCACAATATTGTGAACACCTATAGACTGCAGTATTACCGGTACCAGCGCTGAAAAATGACCATAACGACACGTTTTGGGTTTTTTCAGGTAACATGGCACAGTCATTGCCTGAGTAATACACAGTGAAACCAAACGGAGTCTGGGGAGAATTCGGCCTTTTGGAAAGTATTACCACCTTTGGACTTGTTCTCTTTGGTCGGTTTAGCCGGCTTGTTGCTCGCTGGCTGTTTCTTTTGCTCCTCCACCACGCTGCTCCCCGCTGCAGCCGCACCACTCCTGGCCGCTGCTGCTGCTGGTGCCGGGGCCACCGGAGCAGCCGATTTCTTCTTCTTTCCGCCCATTAAAACACAAAAACACAAACTGGATGTGCTCCTTTATGTGGCTTAGTAATGCCAAGTCATCAGAAAGACTCTAAAATGTGGCGGTTATCAGTAGAGAAAAAAAATTACGCCAGTATGTGTTTCTCATCTATGCGTATTCTTGACGTTGAACCGCACGGCTGCCGTAGCGGATGTCTTATGCTGCGTTCACTGAAAATGGGAAGGACCCCCAAAAACTATTTTTACCCACAGTTAAACAGAAATGAATGAACTAGCTAGCAAATTGTTGTGTTATGTATTTGTACCAGTTTGTTACCAAGTAAAATCACGTACAAAACAGCCCCTATAAAATGAGCGGAAGGATTTGTATAATGTTTAAATTGTACTTTGATGCAACTGCCACCGGTGCTGCATTTGACGCTATGACCTGAACGCGACACAACCTCGTGTTGAATTGTGGGAAGGGGTGCACCTAGCAATCATGGCCGACGCGTTTGGAGGATTTGGCGACGGCTTGTTCAGCGTGTTTGATGATGAACAACAAACGACCACAAGCAAAAAGATACCCGCCTCTGTGGCTCCAGAAAAGGGGTAAAGTCCTGGGTTTTTGCCTGGTAGTGTTTGGTGTTTGAAACCGGGAGGTTCAATTGTACAGGGCACTCGAACGAAGCATCATGTGCGTTCGTGACAGTGAAGCACTCATAGGAAGCACTCCAGGCGTTAAAGCACCAGTTAGTTAGCTTAGTTTACGCGTTAAAAAAATACCAACTGTACAAACTGTATGCATTCTGATAAACGTAAACTTACAGCGTTTTGTAATTTGTTTTTATGGTGTTATAAATAAAGCTTTACCCGTTTACGTACAGTGGTAGAAGAAGTTTTCAGAGTATTCTTAAGTAAAAGTACAACAATGTAAAAATACTCCATTACAAGCAGGAGATCTGCATTTAAAATCCGGTTCAAGTAAAGCTCACTGACAGCTCTCACACACAGATTATCAGATTGTTGATACTGAGGTGGAGCTGCTTTTGCCTACTTTATGTACAGTTAGTTTAGTTCAGTTACTTTGATTAGTAGAATAAAAAGCACTGTATTTCCCTCTGAAATGTAGCGGAGTAGATATATGAAGTTGCAGTAAACGGAAATACTCAATAAATTTACCATGACCTCAAATTTGCTGCTTATGTGCACTTATTGTGTAAATGTACTTAGTTACTTTCCACGACTGGGGCAGGGAATTTCACAATAACGAGCATCAAGCTAACTGTTGTTGTAATGTTCCTGTGTAAATTCAGTGCTGACAACATTTTGTCTGCCTTTGTTTTTTTTTTTTTTTGTTTTTTTTTTTAACCTTTCCAGGAAAGCTGTAGGTAAAAATGACACGGACAGGGATGCTGGTCCATCTGCCCGCGGCAAAAGGGAGGCTGACAATGACGGTGGAGAGGAGGTGGTGTTTGGGAAGAAACCTCGACATGAGGCAGTCTCTGCTAATGACCTAAAGTGAGATGAGTTGCAGATAAATACTGCTGGCCTGTTGCTCTCTGTTGCTTTGGTGCTGCTATAACCTATGTCTGTTGATGGATATTCAAGTTATCAGTTTATTTGGTGGATCAGTTAAAACCAATCAGTATTAAAAGTAACTAAGTGCACTTACTCACGTACTGTACGTAAGTACAGTGCTTGGTTATATATTTCTGCTCACTACTGCTATTTCACTACATTTTGCATGTAAATATCAGACTTTACTACTCTACATGTATCAGACAACAGCCCTGCAAAATAAATCCTCTATTAATGTTATGAGGAACCATGTTAGAAAGGTTTTGATTCTACTTCATAAACACTTTGGATGTAGCAGTTTGTGGTGCTAGTATCCCAACTGTGTCTTCTCTCCTTTCAAGAAGCAATTATAAAATGGATTCATGATCTTGAGTGTTTTCAGATGCTGCAGAATATGCTTTAAAGTTATTGTGTCCTTTGTTTCCTTCAGTCTTGCAGAATTTATGCCCCAAGTGAAGGTAGAACAAGTTGAAACGGTGGAAGGATGCTCACATGAGGTAAAGGAAGCAAATCAAAGGAACTGTGTTTCTCCAATGGTGATTGTTGAAACTTTATTTGCTAAACACATGGTCTTTCCCAACAGGTCGCGCTGCCTGCCAGTGATGAATATAAACCACTGAAACCTCGAGTGGGGAAAGCAGCCAAGGTATATTGAGCTTTTAACTTGGGTCTTCTACTTGTTGGATTAATTTAGTTTGTTCTTAATGTCCAAATACAAAATATATAGAATGAAGGCTAAAAAAATAGTTGACTTTTAAAACTTGACTTGAGGAACATTTTGATAAAATCATAACAGCAGTGCATAGTTTCTAAAAGGAAAATACTTGTGTGTTATAATCATAACCCTATAACCTATGCTATCATATGATATGATCACACATCATATTTATGAAGTGGGTTAATTGTGCTGGTTGGTTTACAGTGACTTTTAGTGTCTTTTGTGTCTTTAGTGTTTCTTTTTCCATTGTTTTGAATACTGCTTGTCTTGCAGGAGTACCCTTTTATTCTGGACCCGTTCCAGCGTGAGGCCATCTTATGTATTGACAACAATGAGTCTGTGCTTGTGTCTGCACACACCTCTGCCGGCAAGACTGTCTGTGCTGAGTGAGTCTTCTCTAAAAACTAAGCAATTACCTAATTAAGGAATAATGTTTTTTTTATCCAATTGAGACAGTTGAATGCTGTGTACTGTTTAACTTTGCACTGCTGCAGTCTCATACACGTTACATGTAGGAGGTGTATGTGCTGCCATTGCCTCTGTGTTGTGTGATGCATGATGACAGTGAACTGGAGCTATTTTAAAGCTCCTTAGTGTAATTGTGAAAACGCTTTTCTTGGAAGCAACAAGAAGAAAGTAAAATCCAGTTTGGTGGAAGTCGTCCTTTAGGTGACGCAACAGTTAAACTATTTATCTTCCGTACTTTGTTTCTTTTCATTAACTAAAATAATGTGAGATATGTGATCTAACCTGGTTTTACGCTGATATCCCTCTTCCTTGTAGATATGCCATTGCTCTGGCCCTCAGAGAGAAGCAGAGAGTCATCTTCACCAGCCCCATTAAGGCTCTTTCCAATCAGAAATACAGAGAGATGTACGAAGAGTTTCAGGATGTGGGTCTGATGACTGGTGACGTCACGATCAACCCCACCGCCTCCTGCCTTGTCATGACAACAGAGGTGCGACACAGTTATGTTTGAAAGAGTGGCAGCATTATTGGATTTGTCAGATATCACCTTTATTGGAGGGTGGTCTTTGGAAAGTGGCACCCAGGGGTTGGTCTGACACGATAAACTTGTTTTGTCCTAGATCCTGAGGAGCATGCTGTACCGGGGCTCTGAGATCATGAGGGAAGTGGCGTGGGTCATCTTTGACGAGATCCATTACATGAGAGATGCAGGTGTGTGCATAATACAAACAGCACAGACACACCGTTGACCAACCCACTGTGTGTATTTCAACAACCCGAGAGACTCGTGATTTTTCTTGACCTTACCTTTCAGAGCGCGGTGTGGTGTGGGAGGAGACCATCATTCTTCTTCCTGACAACGTGCATTATGTCTTCTTGTCAGCCACCATCCCCAATGCCAGACAGTTTGCTGAGTGGATTTGCCACCTACATAAGCAGGTGAGGTGGTGCAAATACTGAGCAAAGCACGAAGCATGCACCTTTGTAGTGTGTTTGCAGGTGGAGCATGAACACCTTTACAGCCTAATGCAGTGGTTTTCAGACTGTGAGGCAGAGTGTTGTCAGGGGCAGATCAAATCTGAACACAGACATGATACATACATTGTTAGTGTCAGTGTGAATTACACTTTCTGAGGATAGCATTATGGCCAGTGTGTATTATCAATGAATGTCCATAAATACACTTTAAAATCATAGAAAAAACACGCTCACGACACAAACTCATAGCTAATTCAGCACACTATAGTTTAATAGTGCAAGATATAAACAAATATAGGTAAATAAAAATTGTTGGTCAGTCTAATGCAGTAGACTTTCAGTGAACACATTTGCATGTATGAATGAGTTGTATTGGCAAACTGTATATTAAAATCATTAGGGTTAAGTTACTTTGACTTTGACGTGTATATGAAAAGAGAGGAGGCAACAATTATCGTCTATTGTCTATATACATAGATAACATTTCATTGTGTTTTTCTGTCCTGTTTTTACTTCATTGCTAAAGCGTTCCTATCTCATGTCTCCTGTAGCCCTGCCACGTGGTGTACACAGACTACCGACCCACTCCACTGCAACACTACATCTTTCCAGCAGGGGGCGATGGTCTCCACCTGGTGGTTGATGAGAATGTAAGGACATCCATAGACTGCACTCACTGGAGTTATGAGGGAGAGTTGGCTAATTAGTGATGGTTTCACATTAGACCAATATGACTATTCCTCTGTTTCCTAATTTCAATGCATCCTGCAAACACGATTGGTCTGTTCTGATATCTGTATGTCCACGGTTTTCTTCAGGGAGACTTCAGGGAGGACAATTTCAACACAGCTATGCAGGTGCTGAGGGACGCAGGGGATTCTGGGAGCAGCAGCGGAGGTGGCAAGTGGGACCCGAGAGGACGAAAAGGAGGCACTAAAGGTGTGTGTTTGTGTCCTTTTTCAAGGTTAAAAGCAGTAAATGTCTTCAGTTAATTCATTTATATGAGTGTTTATGTTTGTGTACTTTGATTAGGTCCGTCCAGTGTGTTTAAGATAGTGAAGATGATTATGGAGAGGAACTTCCAGCCTGTCATCATTTTCAGCTTCAGCAAGAAAGAGTGTGAGGCCTACGCCCTGCAGGTGGCTAAACTGGACTTTAACAGAGGTATGTGCATGTCGCTTTGGGGAGATTTGTAATGTGAGCGTTAATTCAGCGGCTCAAGCATGGCTGATACTGTATGCACTTAGTAATACTCCTGCGCTTGCTCAGTTTGAGTTGGTATATACAGTAGTCAGGCAGGTTTTACATGCATAGCACAAGGTTTACGTCAGACTCTTGCACCAGTAGATTAATGGCAGGCGATGTTTTCTTGGAATGAGATCACTTCTTTTTCTTTTTTTAGCTGAGCACAAATGAGGTCAACTTGTGTGTCAAGCAGATTCGGCACAGTATAGATCAGTGCTTTCTGTGTTTACAAAGCATAAAGTCTGCTGATCTAACCGTGATAAGGGGAAAATACTTTCCAGATTTGACAGTCCAGAGCTGTGCTGGCTCCTTTGATTCAAAGCCCACTTATTGTACGCTTCATAATCTAGTGATATTTTTCCTTCTGACACATCTGTTAGTCCAGCAATTAAAAATCCTCACTGCTTATTTAACCCGCAGTAAAAGCTCAAATGTCAGCTTGTCATAATGAAACTCCTTTTAGATAACTTATTCTGCTTTATTGTTAGCTTCATTCACAGGTATAAAGTCACACTATCGGTACGTTTGGGTTAGAGTCTGAGTTGCTGCGCAGATTGTTTTTGCACACTGAAATTCCAAAACAAATACATTTTTGTGACAAATTGTTGAGACACTTGGGGAGGGAGTTGAAATTAGGCAAGCGAAACCACTCGCCAAAATGCGAAATAGTTGGCAAGTCGAGGTGAATGGATCCTCCCCACTGAGCAGGTGCCATGAATATGGCTTATTGTGTGTGCACTGTTGGCCCTGCTGTTTGGTCCAGTGGATAAGCGAACTTGCTTTGTGAGGACAAATCTCTTGCACTTTGGGAGATAATCCAGCAGTAGATGGAGCTTGGCTCCTGTCCACCTGCTTCAGGCTTTTTCAGTGAAATAAAACATGCTCATGAAGGGAAACATTTTCCTCCCTCATCTTGGTTTGTTTTCCCTGCATCATGACATTCTTATAAATGAGGTTTGTTTTAATGCTGAGCTCTTCCAGCACTGAAAAGCCTTCCAGCTGCCAATTTTTTTTTTGTCAATATTACAAAAAAACAAATGGTAAAAACTCGGCCAAAGATAATTTCTCATTTCCAGCATTTTCAGAGAATCTTCTTGAACAAATGTTCTGTCTTACAAAATGAGGCAGACTGTGTCCAGTAATAGCAGTCACGTAATTTCATTTGATTGCAGAAAATTTCACTTGACTGAGGAAAAACGTTGACATAAAACAAACTCATTTGTAAAGGAGTCAGATTATTACATTAACATTATATAGTAGTTTAAACAATGAAGGAGCTTTCATGACAAAATGTGATTGATGTGGGGTTTTTTTTCTTTGGGCTACAGAAAAATTGTATCACAAATTCTGCTGCAGTAATTAGTTTGAATGTCCCATGGTACTAATCTAACTAGTTGCAGTTTTAAAAAATGCACAGGTTTTGGTCACGAAAGTTTTCCTTCTTTTCATCTGTCATGTAGGAACTCAAAGGGACCAGTTCTCTAAACCAGTCAAAAAGCCTGATTGTTCAACCAGCGTACACTGTATGCAGGCAGGTTGTTGGTGTTATGCAGTTCCTCTGTTTGTGTGTGTAGGTGGGTTATGATGAGGAGAGGGAGCCACGTGGCTCTCCATCCACCCCTCTTTCCCTCTCTTCTACCTTTTCTACTTGTGCTTTCTTCCTTCCATCATTTTTTTTCCTCTCAGTTTCTTTTTTCTTGAATACTAAAGAGCCCCCCCCTCCTGTTCCCTCCCTGTTGTGTGCTGTGACACATAGTTTCTGGGCAGTGTTTGTGGAATGGCAGAGCCATGTTGGAGTCAGGGGACCGACTGGTGCCGAAACACTAACCAAGTGACCGAGCGCAGAACTGCAGTGACAAGTAGGCGAATTACAGAAGAGGTGACTGGCTCATGCAAAGGCCGTCAGGAGGCTGTAGACTCACGTTCTGCTCACCCGCAGCAGTAGTTGTTTTTCAGTAGTTTATTTTTGTACAGCAGCATTATAGCTGTTTTAGGCAGAGCTTTTGGTTGATAAAGTCCATGGATCAGTTTGGTGGACGAGGTTCATCAAGCCAAATATTTCAGCGAGTACTGGTCGCATAGCTGTAAATGTAGTTTGGATATTCATGGTCCTCAGGAGATAAATCCTAATCATTTTGTCCACCATTAGGTTAAGATTTCCCTGTGATCACCATTTAAAAGGAAACTCCATATACTTCTGTAAACCTGGTGGACCAGATTAACAATACTGGGTCAAAACCTAGTACATGGCTGCACTATGGACACAACTACTGTTGTGGAACAGCTGCAAACAACTGTGTTCCATGGAAAGTAGCTGAAGCCTAAAGTCTATTATAATCCTGCTCTTTTGTCATTTTATTTGGTGATCTTTTGTCATATAAAGCAAACATTGTGACTGTGACTTTTTTTTTCATGAGGCCGTTTTAGCGGACCCGTGGGGTTAGCTTGCTTTTACGTTTGCCTCAGGCCGTGTTTGTCTGAGGCATTGCCTTGTTATTAAACCATTAAAATAGGTCCCATTGACACTGAAGTCATTCTGCATTAATAATAAATTATGAGCCATCAGACTTCGTGGAAGCCCATGTTTCTGACACACACACAGGCACATGAGAAGGGAGGTTTCCCAGAATGGTTTCGTGAATAAAGAAAGACCCGTGACTACGTTTCCACATGGAAAGAGATGGCCAGCAACAAACATGATCCGCACAATAATAAGATACTGGTGGTAGTGGCACAGTTGGTGAAGTCATATATATTTGGATTACACGAATAAATTATTCGTTAAAATTTGCTAGCAGCCTGCCATTTTCCAGATGATGTTTGTTTTTGGGGTAAAACCTCAGCTTCAGTCAGTGGCTTAAAAATCAGTAATCACTCAAACAATATGAATATTTTTAAGAAATTCTGCTTAATTACACAAATTAGAGAAAGAGTTCTGCTGTATCTGCAAAATCAGATCAAATCTAGAGTCAACACAGACCCGTAGCAAACGGAGCAGCATCATTTATTTGCTCAGTCCCTGGGTGGCTGATGTTTTCCTGCAAGCAATTCCCTAACAATCTCTCCCTCGTGCATCACTCGTGCCAAGAGAAATTACATGTGAAACATTTTTGAAATCACCCAAAACTGTGTGTGAGTGCACATTGAAGGAGTCGCTGAGATGCACATGTTCAGGATGTAAGAAATCGATTTGTGCTAATATTTAGAAAAATCTCTAAACAGTTGTCAATTTTTTTTAAAATTCCAGACGATGAGAAACGTCTGGTGGAGGAGGTGTTCAACAACGCAGTGGACTGTCTTTCAGACGAAGACAAGAAGCTCCCTCAGGTGAGGAGGACTCATTTGATATGTTTCAGAAATGTCCACGTTGTTCTCGCTCCAGTTATTGGAAAAAAAATCCTCGCTATTTTCCTTCAGAGTCATTTTCTACCAAGAGAAGACAGTTAAACAGCCTTAATGTAAATAGCTGAACGCATAATGTCAACACAGGCTCAAACACTGTGCTCCTCTTGTTCTACCCTTCTGTGTTGTATCACATCATGAAAACCAGCCTTGTTGAGGTAATAGTTGTTGGTGGGTAGACCAACCATACATCACACTTTTCCACTATGAGGGTTAAGATGCTTTTCCACTCTCTGTCTCTCTGGTGATGATGGCTGAGATCTCATGAACCGGCGAACCTGTGCTGTCTCTAAAACTTTATAAACAAATACTGCAAACACTAACCTGTGTCTGTCCACGCTCCTCAGGTGGAGCATGTGCTGCCGCTGTTGAAGAGGGGAATAGGAATCCACCACGGAGGCCTGCTTCCCATCCTGAAAGAGACCATAGAGATCCTTTTCTCTGAAGGCCTGCTCAAGGTACGACAAACAAAGAAGAGTTACCCCTCAGAGCAGAATTACTGCAGTGACTTGATTTGTAAATGGTGTTCAAAGAATGTTTACTCTATGTTATCCATGAACTGGGTTTAAAAATGCTTGAATCTAAACACTTGTCATGTACTCTGTAAATTGAAGCGAATGTTTAGAGAGTAGCAACATTCAGAATTGATACACAATATTGGAATTTGTCCAATTCAGGCAGTTTCTGCTTGTATGTACGAGAATACTTAAAGGCACCATGTGACGTTTTTCACCACTAGAAAGAACCACGGAGCAGTGTGTTCGTGAGCCGGTAACCAAGTTGTTTATATCATGAGTGTGTGGCGACCCAGTGCACTCTCATGCTGCCAGTTTCAGGTTCTCCCTCTTTTCAACAGTCGGTGGCAGTAAGTAGCCAAGCCAAAATAGCCGAGCGTTAAAACAATGCAGGGGGTCGTGTTGCTTCAAGTACAGATGAGATTGTGTTTGAATAAGAGAGGATTTCACACCTCTGCAAAGTTCATGGTTGTGTGTGTGTGTTTTTGGGGGGGGGGGGCTTTGTGTGTTTACATCCCTGCTGCTATGTTTTTTTTCATGCTGGGCTGAAATAGGTCAGAGCACAGGCTAACTCACCAAGAAACATATCAGTGTGCCAACAAAAGGCTGTGAAGAAGAAGATTACAGGCAAACAAACACAGCTGTAAACAATGCAGCATCCAAAAGATGTGAAAAACCAGAAACTTCTGGGGCTCAGGCTTAGAGGAGTGAGCATATGCAGAGTTCTGATAAAAAACAACAACCTTTTATTAATTACATGGTTTTTAAGTCCTCGGAGGCTTGTAACTAAGCCGTGTAATTACTAAAGGCTTTTTATCAGAACTTTACATACTCCTGCTTATCCATGCGTGACAACATTTTTTTGTTGCTTCCCAAGATTTACCTGCTTAGTAAACCATTATCTTTTTGGATGTTAAAAAGTGGCTTTGAAGATGTTTGATGAGGAAGGAAACACATTCAGCGGGTTAATTAGGCCTCGAGGGCACACACACAGCCTTCTGGTGTGAGAACCACTGAGCGCAAACACACGTTTACAAGACAAAACCACAGGAAACCTTTTTGAAGCTGGACTGAGAATGGCACTGTCAGAATGTTGTGATGAGATTTTCTTAATGCTTTTTATTCTTATCCCAGGCCCTGTTTGCCACTGAGACATTCGCCATGGGCATCAATATGCCAGCTCGCACTGTGCTCTTCACCAGCGCACGCAAGTTTGATGGCAAGAGTCATCGCTTTGTAAGAGCACACACAAACACCTGCACACACACAGTTCTTGTCACATGTATGCATTTCTGTGAAAACAAATTGTCAGGAGAGAATTCTCTTATTCTCGTATTATCAGATTGGTTCAAGCAAACTACGTTTTCACCCTGTTAATGTGGATTTTTTTGTTTCTTAATTAAACTCCTTTCCTCCTCACTGAGAGTGAGACAACCTCATAGACACGGACATCTTGTGAGGCTTTCACATGCAGGGTCAATATATTCCAAATGGCGATAACCCAGCTGAAGTTAGTTACTGGATGTCTTTTGGATCATCAGATGTGCCCTCTGCTCATCTGCAATACTGTTTAATAGTTTGTACTTATTATGAACTATAAACACTTTAATGTGTAACATACATGCAAAAAATCCTAATAATAACATTATTGTTTGCTGTTTGCTTTGCTGTGGGCACATAAAAGCAGAAAGTGGACTGAGCCAACATGTAATGCAGACCAGTCATCCGTTTTTGGAGAAGTATAAGAAGGCTGTTCTGTGCTTCTTTTTTTCAAAGGAGCTGCTACTTATCCCACAAACATACAGTTTCTCCCTGTTACTTTACCTGCAGTGTTTGTGTCTCGGTAGTAAAACTCCCCATAAACAGTGCTGTCTCTTTAAAACAACAGCTCTGGCCTGTTTGCAGTGTGGAGCTGTCACACATAGTGTGGTTCTCCAGGGCCTTTATAAGGTCTTCAAGTCCCGCAGCTTGCATCGCCACATAAACAGCCACGTATAAGAGCTGGGGGCCGTGTGTGTGTGTGTGTGTGTGTGTGTGTGTGTGTGTAGCTGCCGTCACTTAGAAGCACCCTTCATCGTCACTTCATACACACGGGTTTCCAGCTACTCTCTCTCACACACACGGGCTTGAAGAGAATGCGAGAGAGAGAAGGAAACTGCCCTCCAAGAGGTTGATCGGGAACATCTGGTGCCTCTGACAGTGCCAAAGCTCCACGCAGGCACTCGCACACTTCAGCGCACACACACACACAGACAACTCTCATTCCTAAAACACACTGTGTTTCAAATCAAGAGCTGATCCCACGGCATGCCTGAAATGACGATCAGATCATTTCAACACACACACAAAAAAAATCCTATCTGCCTTTTGCTGCGTTTTTATTGCTCAAAGACCAGTAGATTTGTGGAGTTTAATCGGAGCCACGTGTGATGCAGAGAGTAGTCCTCAGAGGCTCGTGGAAAACTGGTCCAGTCTCTTCCTCAAAAGACGGTGTCATCGTCTAGATTTGTATGTTATGCAATGCAGATACTTGGCTTGATATTAACTGGACAAATACTGTGAAAATATTTGGTTATATTCTCACCTATAATACATCATCACAGTACTTTTCTTTCCATCTTCAGTTGTTTTTAACCTCTTTTCTCAGTGGCCGCTTCTTTTTCTGTCTTTGTCAGAACAACAATTGTATATGATGTAGAAAACCACCCACCAACAAATTTTCTTTCTTCTTTTAATGTCGTGTGTGTTTTCATGTGGTTTAGATTACATCAGGTGAGTACATCCAAATGTCCGGCCGTGCTGGGAGGAGAGGAATGGACGACAGGGGAATTGTTATTTTCATGGTGGATGAGAAGATGAGTCCAGCTGTGGGCAAACAGCTTCTCAAGGTACTGTAGAATCTGGCTGCTACAAAGCTTTTTGCCATGCAAGTTCAAGTTATTTTTCAGAATGCAGCTACTAGTCATCCATCACGTCTTTGCAAACCTCTTCAGTTCTTTCTGCACATTCTTCCATTGGCAGAAAAAGTCCCACTATCCCATCAATTAAAACACATTTCTTGGTGAGAATTTGTTTGAACGATGGAGTGGAAATTGTCATGAGTGACTCTGAAGTCGTTCTCTCTGTGGATCGAGTTATTTGGTGCTCAACACTTGACTGCACACTGTTACAGAGAAGCCAGGGAGTCTTGGTCTTTTGTCTTTGACTTGACACATTTATAGCAACACTGCTATAAATATGTAACTGCATAGCTTTTGAGAGAGGTTGTGTTAATGTAAAACTGTTTGTTGGCGCTGTCGCAGTGCTTGACTCCCAGGGTGTCTTGGAGAGAGATGCTGAACACATATCTGTGGTTTTGGAGTTTCAGAGATCACGATTGCAAAATCCTCCAACGAGTTAAATTTGGGGGAAGTGACTTTATTCAGGCCTCATACCTTCTTGGCACCTTTAGTAAAATGCTAACAACATTTTTAAAACACATAAATAGTCACAGGTGTATGTTATTAAAATAAAGGCTTTTATTTCTATGTTAATTTCTGATCTGTCTGTTTTTGTTGTGCTGTGCAGGGATCAGCCGACCCTTTGAACAGTGCCTTCCACCTGACCTACAACATGGTGCTGAACCTGCTGCGTGTAGAGGAGATCAACCCAGAGTACATGCTGGAGAAGTCTTTCTACCAGTTCCAGCACTACAGGGCTTTGCCTGGTGTAGTGGAGAGTAAGCATCTTTCCATATGTAGTACTGCTAGAAACTGGGATTTAAACAGAATAGTTGCAGATAACTTTTCTGTCGATTGAGTGGTCGATGTGTGAAAACCCTTTGAGAAATATTTTTTGCTGGGAGATACTGAAATGGAATTCCATTCTCTGGGTTCTAGGTTGCATTTTGATCACATTTCTGGTTTTCTGTGCAGAAATAAAGAGGCTGGAGGAGCAGTACCACGCCATTGAGATACCTAACGAAGAGAGCGTTGTCACTTACTTTAAAATCAGACAGCAGCTGGCCAAACTGGGTAAAGAGATACAAGAGTTCATCCACAAACCCAGATACTGCCTGCCCTTCTTGCAGCCTGGGCGACTTGTTAAGGTAAAGCTTCACACACATATTCTCCAATGACGGAACGACAATTATAGATGTTTTTACTTATTTTTACATGATCTTTGTTGCGATCCAATAGGTAAAAAACGAAGACGCTGACTTTGGCTGGGGAGTTGTTGTAAACTTTTGCAAGAAGTCTAACGTGAAGGTAAGTTCTCATGGTGTCACATGTATGTGAATCCATCAACATGAGGCTGTGACTAATAATCATTTCCCCATTTAGACCAGCACAGACTCCGAGCCGCTGTATGTGGTGGAGGTTTTGGTCCACTGTAGTAAGGACAGTGTAAAAGACGCTGCGACTGAGGCTGCTAAACCTGCTGCTCCAGGGGAGACTGGAGAGATGCAGGTGGGTGAAACAAACGCACAGAAGCACGTGTCACATATACAAATTTTATGGAGGTTCATTTCCATCAACCATGTGTTCAGGCTCACCGAATGAACAATGACGTACATGAAACAACACACTTTATTTTCCACAGAACAAAAATGTGGCAGACGAAGTTGTACGCAAATTGACAAACATAGAAAATAGACAAATAGAAATGCTGTATTTCCACGAGGTTTGACTGGCGCTCTCTTAATTGCGAAACTTTGTGCTGAATATGGATGGAAACTCTAACGACCACTGTGATTATGATCACTGTTTTTTGTCCAGGTGGTCCCAGTGATGCTGCATCTCCTGACTTCCATCAGCTCAGTTCGTCTTTACATCCCCAAAGACCTCAGGCCCTTTGACAACAGACAGCTCATGCTCAAATCTATACAGGTACAAAATTCAGCCATCTTGAAACCAAAACACTGAAAGTGGTGGAAATCAAAAGAATCATTATCTGAATTGTTGCCCTGTTTTGTTTTTTGTTTTGTTTTTTACCTCCAAATGTCTTATCCTTAGGAGGTGCAGAAGCGTTTTCCAGATGGCGTTCCTCTGCTCGACCCCATAGACGACATGGGCATTAAAGACCCAGCGCTGAAGAAAGTAATTCAGAAAGTGGAGGCCTTTGAGCACCGCATGTACTCCCACCCCCTGCACAGTGACCCCAACTTGGAATCTGTATATTCTCTCTGTGAGAAGAAAGCTCTGGTGAGAAACTGTGTGTGTGTGTGTGCGTGCTTCAGTTTGTGTTTGTGAGAGTTAAAAGTCGTGTGAAACTCTGCTAAATGTCAAACCCTATTGATAACTAAACCATTTATACACAGTTGGGTTTTATTACGGTTGAATTATTAATACTTTCCCATTCATCTACATGAATGGCTTCTTTCCTTAGATCTCAATCAGTGACCTTCCTTTGTCTTCTCCTGTCAGACTGGTCAGCTTTGCCCGTGTATATATATTTATATATACTCATACAGACAAACACAGGAAAACAGCAAGGACGTTACTCCTACAGGGGCCTCACCTTCAGTCATAGGTCAGAACAGAAACCCACACTGGATCACATGGAGCGAGGGATGAAAAGGCTAAAGCAAGGGGTCGATTGTTTTTTTTGTTTGTTTGTTTTTAGTTTTTTTTTTTTTTAAACCACGTGTCTTTGCAGAAGCTCCAGCTCCAGCAGACAAGTACCACACTTTACAAGACTTGCCTTGTTTAGCAGCTGGGATAATGTAGGGGAAAAGAGTGGAAAAGAAGGAATGAAAATATGAACTTTATCAGGGAAAGATCCAGAACAAAAACAAGTAAAGCCAGAGAAAATGCAGAACATAGAGTCTGTAAAATAAAAGAGTTGCTACACCCAGATTGGTTTTACTGGTGGACTGACTACACTGTGTTTGACACTTTGCATAAACGTTTACATCTCTCTGCGGTCGTGTGTGTGTGTGTATGTTGTGAAATGATATATTATGCAGTACAGTGTAAACTGGATAACTTTGTTATTGTTTGTCAGAGTAAGAGATTATCCTGCCTTTCTATTAACATCTCTCCGATCCAGGAACAGCCGCCTGCAGCTTCTCCTCAGTCTCATTTCTACACCATTTTCATACTGAGACCATTCCTGCTTTATTTGTTAAGCAAAGCAGGTTAACACTGGGAGCACAAGCACCAAGAACCTTTCAGCTCTCGCTCATACACGATCGATTTCTCTCACTATCTTATGTACAGTTGCTAGTTTTGAGAAATTGGACTTGCCTTTAGTAATGACCCATGCTGGTGAAATCTCTTTGTGATTGTATTCTTCTTCGCTTCTCTATGCTTCTTCGCTTCAGAGATGTAGTCATGATGAGGAGTAAAGTTCAAAGGGGATATTTCAGATAAGCAGGCAGATGAACATCTGTTGGCTCAGATATTGCACTTTTATTACTATGTAATGTTTGACATTAGCTCATGAACAAAACACCTGGTAGTTATCAAAGGGCTACTTTTCTGGAAACCCTGGAAGAGTGTCCCCAGTTCACATTCGATGAAGGCTGTGTGATATAACAGTACGTGTGTGTGTGTGCTTTTGTGTTTTTGTGTTTCAGATCGCAGCAGATGTTCGAACGGCCAAGCGAGAGCTGAAGAAAGCTCAGACCGTCCTGCAGATGGACAAGCTGAAGTGCAGGAAGAGAGTTCTGCGGCGCCTCGGCTTCGCCAGCCCCTCCGATGTGATCGAGATGAAAGGGCGAGTTGCCTGTGAAATTAGCAGGTAGGGAAGGACAACAGAAAAATACAACTGTAAAATTAATTATCACCAATAATTCACTCTGTGCGTTAATCGTTCCAGTGCCGACGAGCTCCTGCTGACGGAGATGGTGTTCAACGGTCTCTTCAACGACCTGACAGTTGAACAAGCCACTGCCCTGCTGTCCTGCTTCGTCTTCCAGGAGAATGTACGAACAAATGCACACACACATAATTAAGTTATTCGTACAAACAGATAATAAGCCTTTCCCGAACACCGAGATCAGCAGTTGATTCCCATTCCCACACGTTAAAGCTCCAGTTGCATTCTTGGTCTCTTCCCGTGCTCTGCAAGCAAAACAGAAACCTGAGGTTGATGTGTGTTTGTCTTACCTAATGATGCCTGATCTCTCAACGAGGCAATCCAGCATCAGATGGTTTAACAAACCTTTTCTTTGGCTCAACATCAGCTCTGTCCTCTGAACTGAACAAATTTCTCTCTAAACTCAATCACGGCTCCCATCGTCCTCGTTCTCATCCTCGTCCTGCTTTTATGTCTTACTCAAATGCAGAGAGCAAACGACGCTGTCGTGTTTGCAATACAAGACTGCTGTGTTTATGTGTACACAGCTGTTGGCTGTCGTTGAAGAGCGCCTGCTGCTTTTCAGCTCAGGATGGCAGCAAACCATTCAGTCTGTGTTTGTGATTCTAAACCAGTGATGTACTCATTAAAATGCTCCAGTAAGACTTTTATTTTAAATAACCCAACAATATTAACCACGGTGTGGACTTGAATGATCCCCTGAAACTCTGACAGAAAAGGCTCTTAAAAAACCCTGCCAGTATGATTTGATTTTATTAGTTTCAGTATTGAAACTCGGGTATTATACCACAAATCAGGAGTGTTTGAATGTCAGCAGCCTCGCCTTTATTTTCTTGTTTTACTGTTAAAAGCCTACAAGAGGTTTAAGTAGCAACATATTTTGCCTGAAGCAAAACGACAAAATAAATGTTTGATATTTGCTATCACAATATTAATGATGTCAATTTGCCCTCCAGGCCAGTGAGATGCCGAAACTGACTGAACAACTAGCTGCACCCCTGAGACAAATGCAGGTGAGACAACATTGGACATCATGAGACGATCCCAGATTTGTTTCTCAGAGTTTGAATTTGGTGGAAATGTGAACGCCTGTGTTTTTGTTGTGTTCAGGAGTGTGCGAAGCGGATAGCCAAGGTATCTGCAGACGCCAAGCTGGAGGTGGACGAGGAGACGTATCTGAACCAGTTCAAGCCCCACCTGATGGATGTGGTCTATGCCTGGGCTAATGGTGCCACGTTTGCTCAAATCTGCAAGATGACCGACGTCTTTGAAGGTGGGTCACGGATTTCAACGACCAGCAGACATGACAGGAAATATTTTTTACTGTGCTGTAGTTAAATTTAATTCTGAAGTACTGTTCTGTAAATAGTTTCCATTTTATGCTACTTTATACTTTTAATCCACTGTTTCAGACAGAATTTACTTAATATTTCACTAAGTAACTTTTCAGATTAAGATTTAACAAAGATAAAAACAAAGACAAAGGTTAAATTCTTCATTACCTCACAAAATTGAGATTTGATTTAAAAAAACTTTGAAAAATCAATTGCTTTTTCTTCTTTCGTCTCCCTTTTATCATCTCATGACCCCTCAGATTGATTGTGTGCCCAGATTTACCAGTATAAAGTAGATAAAACTAGCTTCACCTGAACAAGCTGCAGCAGTAAAATGCTGCTGATACATTCATGCGCTGTCTCTGCAGAACGAGTGCTTTTATTTTTGATACTTCAAGATAATTTTGCTGAAAATATCTCTGTACTTCTTCCACCGCTGCCGAGCAACAGCACGGCCTTTACAAAACCATTTCACCTTTGATTTATCCACTGTCACATGTGCAGCCACTCGCAGGCTGTAAGAGGCCCGCTAATTGATTTACTATGTGTGGTTTGGTTTGAACCCAGTTAAAGTCCATCATTCTCCCCAGTTTCTATCTCTGACTCCCAACAATGACCTCAGCTGTGAAACATTGGATGTCATCTTAATAAGGAAGTAATGCTGAGTTGGGAAACTGGAGGGAGTTTAAGACGTGCTTGTGCTTGTGTGTGTTGGCGAAGGACAGAGATGGAGAACTGGGAAAAATTCTGTGTATTTTGATATCTATTTTCTTTCTCATCTTTCTGTTTTACAGTTTTGATGACACATATTTATAAACTAAAACCATAACTATTTTACAGGCCTGTAAGTTCCTCATCAGTTTCTGGGACTTTTTTCTAAAAGAGTCTTATTTTGTCACGAATTATAGGGAAAAGCAGGAAATGATCCATTTAAACCAAAGTAAAAACGGTTTTCCTTAACACGTGCTTATATCCTGGAAACTTGTCGGAAATTAGGTTATAAAATGGAAATTACAAACCTGTAAAACAAAGAGTTCACATATCTCCCATCAAATATTCAGTGTGAAAAATCTTTTTTAAAAAGACAGATCCACACACTGAACACTGTGTATTTGTGTCTGTCCTGTGTAGGAAGCATCATCCGCTGCATGCGCCGTCTGGAGGAGGTGCTGAGACAGATGTGCTCCGCAGCCAAGGCCATTGGCAACACTGAGCTGGAAAACAAGTTTGCTGAAGGTAAGAAACCTTGTGGCGTTATTGGAGCTGAAACAATTAATCGTTAATTAATCATTAAGACGAGTTTCTTCTTTACTGACACATTACTCAAACAAATGTCTCTGTTTGGAACTAAATTTTCTTCTTTGTGTCTTTGCAGGGATAACAAAGATCAAGAGAGACATTGTTTTTGCTGCCAGTCTCTACCTATAATGACCTTTCAGCTTCCCAGCACATTGTGGCTGCTGGATGATTTACCTTTAGCTATGATGACCCCAAGATGGCGTTCTTGGTCCCTCTGTTTTCCAAGTTTCATATTGGGGTCCAACATTGTGCTACACTTATTCCCAAAACGTTAGTTAAATTGGCTTTCAGTTGGAAAAATAATTTCTTTAACAATACGTTTTTTTGTTTTTGTTTTTTTCATCCAACTTACCTGAACTTTGTAATGTCCTGTTGGGATGTGTTATCCACAGTGAGATCCAGTTGCATTTTATAAATCAGTGAACCTACACTTATCAAAACAGAAGTGTTTTTTGTTTGGTGAATGCATCTGTGTGGCTGGAATACAGTGAACATTCATGCTTTTATTGTTGTTTTGTTTTTGCTTACATGGACAAGGTGGTGCATAATATGACAGAATAATTAGATATATCTGGGAATGTAAGCAAGTCATGCTTTTATTTATGTGACAGCTTATGACATAATACATTCAATACTTAAGCTTCATTTTTGTTCATGTGAATAAGTAAAATGTCTTTATTTTTTTCTTATTTTAGATGTCTGTACATAGTTGTAACATTTTTTTTTCAATAAAGGTCTGTATGGTGATTTGTTTTTACATACAGATTATACAAAAGTACATTGTTGTCTATTCACTTGATGTTTATATTAGTTCTTAGATACACAGGAAGCAGCAACAGTCTAGCAAAGGCAACATGGGACTAAACTGACCGTCAACTCTTCAGCTCTCTAACCCAAGTCACATATCCTTCTCGACTATATGAGGTTAGACAGTTGGAGAATCACACGGCAGCGTCAGTGACCTGGAGTCAGCAGCTCCAGATGTGAAGCAGTGTTGCCCTCTGGTCTAGGATCAGCTTTAGCCTCCAGCACCTTCTAGCCTTAAGAAACTAACTTTGCTCTTTTAATGAGCCCTTAAACACCGGACCTTAGGCAGCAAAGTGGTGAGAGTCACAGTCTCTCTGAGGGCTGGGGGTGGTCCTAAAACTGACCCTAAATCAGATCTTTGAGCAGACTGACTCCAGGTCAGGAAAAGCACAAAGCAGGGTTACATTCACAGGTTTCCAACCCTCCTCTCTCGCTCTCCCAGCAGTGGTCAGACCCTTTAGTGAGTGCATGCAGGTAAGCCTTCCCACCAGCTCAGTAGATGGTTCCCATCCTTGCAGAATCTCTAGCCCCTAACCTTCATCTGTTTCAGTCACTTTAGTGTATCTACAAGGGTTGGACAGGTTGTCTCACCACCTTCCTTTAATGGAGGATCAGTGGACAAGACAGCAAATTGCCTAAAATTATAAAGTCTTAAAATATAAGCAGACCTGAGGTGTAGCTTTCAACGGTTTCTTCTGGGATGCACAGTCGTCCACTGGCTTACTTGAACTGAGAATCAAGTACTCCACACTGTGAGTCCATGCAAAGAAATCTGATGAGAATTTGTGTGAGATGAAAGGCCAGAGACCTCGGATCCTGGGTGTGCGTTTGGACAGAGCAGAGGTATCCTCCTCCACCTCTTGCGTAGCTTAGTTTGGACTCTCAAAGTGGTTTCCATTTGTTGGGGTCTCCTGCAGGGTTGTGTGTGGGATGTCCACCTCTTTATGAGAAGCCACACGTGGCTTGAAAAAGTCAGACACACAGAAGACCTGCAAGATACAGGTGGAGAAATTTAAAAAAGACGTAGATGGGAGTGGGGCTTAAATATGTGCTCTGCTTAAAGAACACCGTGCTCAGTGAAGTACTAGTTTCACATTTTGGGAAAAATACACTTGTGAGCTGTCTTAACAAAAGGTAGAAGAGACTGTACAGTAAATATGAAGGTACAGCCAGCAGCTGGTTAGCTTAGCATAGCATAAAGACCGGAAACAGCTAGTTTGCCTCTGTCAGAGTTAAAAATACTGCCTACCAGCACCTCCAAAATGCATAATTAAAACAAATGTCTGTTTTGTTTAATCTGTATTTCAGCACATAACCTCCTGTAAAACCACAGTCAATTTTACATTTTGGTTTTTGTATAGACGTGTTAACTTGTGAGCTTTAGAGGTGACGGTGGTGGTGGGGGGGGCAACACCAAAGATACAGCACTTACCACCAGGATGGCCATAAGGGCTCCCTGCAGGAGTCCAGTCAGCACATCGCTCCAGTGATGTTTATAATCGGACACTCGAGACAATCCTGTGAACACTGAGGCAGCGATCAGGAAAAACTGGATGGTGGGTCTCAGCAACCTCGCCCATTCAAATTGGAGTCGAGCCTGCAGATAGAGCTGAGAAAGACACAGGGCATGCATTGAAATATGGAAGAGTTATAATTTAAATCATGATAAATATAAGTGCATCACTGGCGCTGATTTTGGCAGGAACAGGGAGCATTATTGTGGGTTTGGTATTCTAGTGAATGATCACTGTAGTAGGCAGGATTCCTGCAAGAGTGGTAGGAAAATGAGATGCAGTGATTTTCGGATGACTCAGTGCATTTCCATTTCCACACTAGAGACAACCATCATGCAGGAAAATGTCATAAAATGTCCCTGAATTGATTTTTTTTTTTTTTTTTTTTTTTTGATGAGATACTTCCTTCTCTTTCTTTTTAAAATGGTGGAGAAAAAAAAAACTTCTGCAGGCCACATTTAAGTCTGTCAAACTGACCTCGTCTGTTTATTCTCTGAAACAGGATCCATAATCTCATCTGTAGCAGGGTGACTTATCGAGTAGGAAACTTTGGTCAGCTGAACGTCATGTTCCATTGTGCCGTAAACCAGACAACTTCATTATGTTTGAATTAAAAACAGGGTGCGCCGGTTCTTTTTGTTTGAATCAATGACAAACAGGCTTAGCCGCTTTATCCTGCTGCATCCTTCCTCTTCCCGTTACACCAGATTTCTGACGCAAACGCTGCCATTGAATTTGGCAGTGAGAGAAGAAAAGTCCCTTGAGGGACTGCAGGTGAATGTTTAAATGTCGGCTGCTGTTTCTCATAGTTGAGCTTCCACTCCATGCGGAGGGAGGGAGGGAGAGTGAGCTTTATGTTGCCAGGACTTTGTCCCTGTACCTATTTATATCCCTTGGTGCTGAATGAATCAGCAACCCATAAAGTTTATCAGGGCTGGGCAGTAAAACGAGCTCTGAACAAACGCTACAGAGGAAACTTAAAGATGCTGCGACTGTCCGAGCACAACGATGAATCTGATGATGGAAGTCACTGAGGTCATTAAATGTCTATGGAAGTAATCTTGAAGCACTGCAGTTCAAAGTTCAAAGCACTTTTCGGAGATTCACTTATTTACTTTCCTGATTAGAGTCAGACAAGGAGATCAATATTAAATGTGACGCCACAGCTAGCAGCTTGTTAGCTTAGCTTAGCAAACAGACTGGAAACAATAGGAAGCAGTTAGCCTGGTTTGGTCAAATCACCACAAAAATCCACCGACCAACACCTCCACGGCTCGCAAATTAACATGTAACATCTTGTTGGTTTGATCTGTGTAAAACGTGAAGTGTAAAGGCCAGCCACTTCCCCGGTTTCAGTCTATATGCTAAGCTAACCGGCTACAGCCTGTAGCTTCATATTTAACGGGCGGCCCGGTTAGCTCAGTTGGTACAGCACGAGGTCGTGGGTTTGAGCCCCACTCCGGTGTGTGTGTGTAGGTACTTACAGCCAGGAACAGCATGCAGTACATGGAGAAAGAGGAGTGGCCGGAGTAGAAGGATAGTCTGCAACGGAAAGACAAAAGAACGACTCAACACTTTGCGATGTGCTAAATTCAATTGCATCAAACAAACCATAACAAAACACACACAGACAAATTAGAAGATAGTGACACATGTTGTATTAATGTATCAGTCATTATATACGTGCTAGCCAGAGACACAAATCCATCCACACCACGTCCTGGCACACCCATTTTGGGGGTTTATGGTGGAGTCGATGTTGGCATCGACTGGCAGGTAAGTGTGTGTGATGGTTGTGGTGGACTGAGAAGAAGCAAGTCCTCCCATCCTCCCTGCCTTAGTTACTTCCTGTTTATAATAACAGTGCTGTGTTTTCATACTGTTGTCTGGACCACAGCAACAGCCATGTGTGTACACGCACTGTAATGTTACTGTACGCAGGCCTTGGTGAGTTATTCCTCTCTGGCACTTGATGAGGGGTCGAAGGCTTCACAGTGTAAAATAAGATAATGTGTATTTCAGAGTCTGGGCGGCTGCACTGTGGACCAAGCGCCTGACGCTTGTTCCAAGAAGCAGGTTTACTGAGTTATCCGGATAAATTTGCAAAGTAAATCCCTTAAACTGGACCATGGAGACATAGAAAAAACAAAACAGCTCTTCTGGGCTTTTACTCTGCACAGTTACACAACAGCAGACCTGCTGAAAAGACCCCTGTTCCACTGTAGACTCACACACAAAGTCTCTACCATTGGTTTGGAGTAAACTGTCAATCAGCTGCTCTGTGAGTCCATCACTTTGGTTCAGACTGACACAGCTAAACAAAAATTAGTAAGATTGCCTTGAAATTTGGTGCAGAGTTTCCCGTGTTTTCATTTTTCTGTTCTCCAACCAACACTCCAACACCTACAGATCCATAATCTACAATATGAAAACAGAGTTTAGCAGAAAACCCTCAAATCTGGGAAGATGAAGTCAGCGTGTTTGCAATTCATCATCATCAGAACTTTACCAATTAATCAACTAATCATTTTGAGTAAACGATCCTCAGTAACAAAACCCAACTGGCCGATGCAATAATAATGCTGACCTCTATGCATCCTCGGTGGCATCAGGTTAAAACTGCCCCTTGGTCAGCTCCACTCAGAGCTCCACTCGTTGTATATTCATGGTTTCCACCTAAGGACCAGTACCTATGGCATTTTTTCTCTTTTATATGAAAGCAAAGACACACACAGCTCAGACAATCTGCCTCCTCTCTCCTGTGGAAGCTGAACTAAGCTAAGGAGGAATCACATTACTGTAAGACGATCCAGAGCAGGAGCTACCACAACCTGCTCTCTCCTCTCCTGCTGCATCTATTAGCTCTATTAGTAACAGGCAGACCATCCCAAACACAGACACACACACACACACAAGCTGGAAATATAATGTCTCCTGACTTAAAAGCCTTGGATATCTTCCTCGACTCACCGGATCTTACTCCCCCTGATAGATGTTTTTGTCTTTGTCTACATTTTTTTTTAAAAAAGGAAAAAAAAAAAGAGTAGCAGTGGGGCTGCAGGAAATATCAACAACAAAGCACCACACCCTGGTAAATGTACAGCTGATAAGAGAGAGGAGAGTGTGTTGGAGAGCGAGGCGGACGACAACATGCGCTCTAACCACCGCGTAGAATAACTTAACCTTCAAAGCAGAACAGAACAGAAAAGAGCAGAAAGTTCCTCGTAGTC
This sequence comes from Toxotes lorentzi, assembly GCA_037833715.1. Classification (NCBI taxonomy): domain Eukaryota; kingdom Metazoa; phylum Chordata; class Actinopteri; family Toxotidae; genus Toxotes; species Toxotes lorentzi. The sequence goes on along the minus strand of JBBMJY010000008.1, from coordinate 14,111,353 downwards.
CATAATAAACCCTGCTTAACACTATTTAGGCCTCTGCTTCTATAATTACTGCTGCTCTCTATGGTCGTTACTACATCAGAATGAGACGTGGATATCCTCTCCTCCCAGTATACTTCCTCCTGCTCTGAGCTGATAAGAGACAGAGACTGTGATCAAAACGAGCTTTACATTCCTGCAATTTCATTCAATTGTATTTCCACTCTTGTTACAATTACTTATAGTCTCCTGTCCCCTATATTGCCAGTGTAAATGTGGCTTCCTGATCATTTATTTAAAGATCATTAGATTTAAATCTATACATGATTTGAAATCTTTAATTTACTTTTCAACACTTTGTTGGTTCAGGGGCAGTAGTTTTGTTTACACTTCTTGTGGTTCCCTTTTGTACTATGAATGTTGGATTTGTGTTATATACTTCCACACAGTAAGATATATACAGAACTAAAGTGGAAGATAATGAAGCTTGATTTAGAAATCCCTTAATGTCAGTAGCTGTCTCATTACAAAGACAGCCACTGACATTAAAACGTTTGTTTTAAGTAGAGAAGTAAAGAAACACAATGCTCAGTGTCTGTCAAACTTTTCCTATCACGTATCAGTCCTGTCGGAGCAAAACACACAACATGTTCTGCTCTGATAGGACTGGGAGGGGAACTGGTCGCGTAAAATTACAAATTGGAAAATTACACAGTGAGTAATCTCAGCCACATTAATAAATGCTGACTGAAATAAACAGTTGACAGATCAAAGGGGGGGGGGCAATTACATAATAATTCATAGGTTATTTAGTGACATATTTAACTGTCGCCCTTTGTACACACAGCATGAGCCGGTTACACAACAAAGCAGGGCACAGAGATTCAGGGCTTTTTCTTCTTTTGTCAGAGGGGTCCAAGTTTAAATTTAAATTTCAAGAAGAAACATCTGAAATCATCAATTTCCCCCATATGATTATTGTAAAAAACTTTTTTATAATGATGTATTTGAATTTAACATTTTTACTACAAAACACAGTTTCATGAGCTTATTTATGACTGATGTTCAAGAGCGGTTTTAGTAGTAGAACAGTGTTCAGAGAAATTTTGGCATGAAAATCAACCTGAAACGATAAAATGGGCAAAGACAAAAAACAGGAGCTTTGTGATATAATAACACCTACCTGCCCTCATTGGCCATCGTCGGGTCTCCAGTGCACGTGAAGTCTTCGATATAAGTCCCTGACGAACAGTTGATGTGTGTCCAATCAGGTTTGCAAACATCCAGGAAGTGCGGCCTGAGCCGGCCAATAGAATACTTGGCTATGTCAGTCAGAGACTGGCTCATCGCGGCACCAAAGATGAAGGTACCGATGGCTTTGTAAACACAGGCAACGTAGCTGCCGAAAGTCGACTTGGATGTGATGCGATTTAGATAAACTGAAAGGCACTCGCCAAAGATCATCTGCAAGACGGAGGGGAGGGATACAGTTAGACGTTTGTGCAGAAATACAAGAAGCCAAATGAAAATTAAAAAAAAAAAGATGCAACTGAATGAAATCTATAACATCAGAGCCAGCAATATTCCCTAATCCCACCATCACTATCATGATCTTAAATGATGTTTGGTGTTAAAAAGTTTGGATTATTATCTTGTTTGTCTAACAGAGTTTAAAGGAACAGTTCAGCTCCTGGGGTAATACACTTGTTTGCTTTCTTGCCAAGAGTTGGATGAGAAGCTTGATACTATTCATATCTGATACTGGTAAATATGGAGAGTGGTGCGGCTGCATCTTCTCACCTAATTCTGGGCATGAAAGCAAATAAGCTTATTTCCCAAAATATCAAACTAATCATTCAAATACATTCTCCATAAAATTACAAGATTATTATTATTTGACAAATTTGGCAGTGTTTATATATCCGCACCCTTCTGAGAAAGTAAATACTGTCGAACATTTCATGGCTTCAGGAGGATGTCCTCTTAAAATAACACACATATAATTTACTCTCATCTAAAAGTAAATTAAAAAAAAGTTAAAACCCCGCCTTTTATCAGATCTCATCATAAAAAAAAAATATCTGTCTTGCACGTGAGCTTAAGCTAGTGTGTGTGTGTCATTGTAATGTGTCGAATGACTCATGAATTCCCCTCCCTGGCACTGTTGTGGTTTAGGTGTGTGTGAATGTGTTTGTTTCTCAACATGCTCAGAGGTCTTACACTTGTCTAACATGACTTAACTTACAGCTAAATGCATTTTATATGTTTACAATGGAAGCTGGCTGACAACTTTATATTATTCATCCATGAAGGTAAAACCTACAGCACGGAAACCTTTTGTAAAAGTTGCACTTCATCTTTAGTCAAAGTATATTTCCACTGCTTCTCTACAGAATTAACTAAGTCTCTATTCTGGGATCTTTAAGTGCTATTGGAATTTTTTTCTTATTTTATTCAGCAGACTGAGGTTCCTACTGCACTGCTTGCAGAGACTTTTGCATTTGCTATATTAAGTGTCTGTCTACGAACTGGGGAAAGTTTCAAAAATAAGAGTCTGTCCCAGATCACTTTTTTGTTTCCTCTTGAAAACAGTTTCCACCGCATGATGTAAGGAAATTAAGCTACAGTTAATGGTAGCGATGGCTTATGCTGAATCCAATGAAAAACAACGCATACATTATTACAGAATAATGTATATAACAGCAAACCATGGATTAAGAGAGAAGAGACAAGTGTGCAAAAGTGGATCAGATGGAACAGCAAATACAAGGAAGATGAGAAAATAGAAGTGAGGGAACTGTTAGAACAAAACAAAACAGATGCACTTACAGTGAGTATTGTGACGGGAATCATGACACCTCCTAACAACTGATAGGAAATGGTGTCCTCTTTAAAGGGGTACTTGATTGAATCATCATTACAGAAAAAGCCTCGGCGGAAAGGACTGTGTTGCACATTGAGTATTACAAATGGGGTTCCAGCTAGCAGAGAAGCAGTGAGAGAGAAAAAAACAACACAAAGGGAATAAATACAGATTATAAAGATGTCACAGGGGCTCAGACTCAGACCCATGATGCAACAGTGTGCACCCGTGCAAAGCAGGAGACGGCAGCCATGTGAAGGTCACACGAAACGTTGCATCCTCTGCATCCTCGCCAACTTCCAGGGACGTCATGGTGCAAATATTAATGGTTAGAGTGTTGGCATGAAAGCAAGACCATTAAATGCTGATAAGGACCGGATGTTAACAGAGAAACGTCAAAGTTAGGAGCAGAAAACTGACATTTCTGAGCAGGTTATGGAGAAGTGAGCCTCATTACTTTCTCTCTGGTGTTGGGACAGCTGTAGCACACTATTTCTTCATCTTCCTTTTCTTCAGAAAAACACACTTGACACCTTCCTACAACTGACCTTAAAGCTCTGACTACTTTAGATTGCCACATATTCTCCCACACCTTCCTCTGGCAGACAGTGAGTTGCTCAAACATTAGCCTACAGCAACATTTAAGAATAAGAAGTGTGCCAGATTGAGGTTGTGGTTGCTCATAATGAATAAAAGACTACATGGAAGAGATAAATCACTAATAGCTCAAAGCAATGATAGAGGGCACCCACACACACACACAAGGAAAAGTAGAAACACACACACACAGCGCTTTCTGCCTCCGTCATTCTCTGAAAACAATCGCTTTGATCCAGAAGAACATTCCAGCTATTTTAAGGAACAGAGGGACAGAGCAAGCAGCCTGCACCAATTAACGTCAGCGACAGAAAGTTCACCCAAGAGATCAGCATTAAAAAAAACAAAGAAAGACTTGCCTTACTTCATATCATCCATATTTAGATTTATAGATTAATTTGTGGTTTTGGTCTTTTGTGTGAGGTTGAGTTTGTGTGTTTGGCTGAACCAAATGTTTAGAGCTGAATTATTCATTAAAAATAATGAAGATGTTTGGAAACTAAATATTGACCCATTAACTGATTAAAATCGAGACAGTTCTTTCGTGTGTGTATTTTCTCTATGGCTTATTTTATTATTATTATTTTATTTTATTATGTTGTTTTTTTAGTGGACATCCTCCTTTGCCTTTAGCTTTTTGTGCACAGCTGTAAAGGGCAATGCCACAAACCTCACACTTGGTTAGGAAATGGTAGCAGAACTAAAAGCAAAACAACCCACTGTCCATACAGTGTCTAGTTTCGATAACAAGTAGCTGTGCCACTGTACAAATTCGGTGGTCTGTAGTCTCAAACAGGACACTAGTCCTTCCTCTGAATTAGGCCCTGGAAATGTGTTGCTTCTTTAACATACTGATCTTGCTGGCTCTGTTAGTCCTAACAGTCCTGTCTCACAGCAGGAAAATCACATGTGCAGCCGACAACAGTTTCTGTTTTCTAGGTAGGTGTACAGCATACCAGAGGTCCAGGCATAACTTGAAATGCTTTAAAGTTATCAGCTACACCTGTCACATATTTTCTATGAGACAGGTCATGTTTCTATGTCATACCCTCCTTGATTGATTCCTACTTACGCAGCTAATGGGCAGGGTGAAGCCCACAGTGTAGAGTACTGTGGAGGTGATTGTGCTGTGGTGGAAAGGGTACTTGATGCTCTCATCGTTACAGAAAAAGCCCCTCTGGTATGGGCGGATCTTACCCAGGTTAAAGGCTGCCAGAGGCAGAGCTCCTGTGGACGGAGATCAGGAAGGGTTACCACTGGAAGAGGTCAGAGGTCAAGAGAAACATGGCAGAGAAAGTGTGGGTCCTGAAAGGAAAGGGTTGAGGTCTTCAAATCTGTCGTCTTTCAGGTAGATGTGACTTTAGTGATTTGGCATCGTGACAAACTGTAGAAAGGAATAGATATGTGCCCAATTTCTTTTTTTTCTTTTTTTAAATTTATGACTGAAATGAGAGACCCAAACCTTTCTAGCAGTTGAATTAAAGGATACAGGTCACAAATACACATTCAGTTTACACATTATACACACTGAAGAGAAGTTACTTCCTGAAACGGCAGAGCACAGAGCACTGTAGGGAACAAAAATAGTGCATTTGTCGGGAACTATTTTCATCTGTGGATTTCTTCATGTTTGGTTAATTAGTGACTGTTTACAGCAGCAGGTCTGTGTATGTGGAAGTGAGTAAAAATAAACTACAATGCTCCGTGTTTGTCACAACAGTGGAACATCTGTGTTTTTGATAGTTTCTCTGACATAGATAAAGCTATAAACAGACTTTGGATACACAGATAATCCTTGTTAATAGAATCAATGTTTTTTTGGTCTTTTCATAACATAACACGAAACAGAGAATATCACGTGCCTTATCCTTAAAGCCTCAGGGGGGGAAAAAAGCTCAGTCAGATACTCTGCAACATGATGATGAACAGTAAAAACACACTTCTTTACTCCAAAGAAGTGATGTTATCTTTGGGCATTTTTTCAGCAGGGGAAGGATTGTGAAGTCTTTTAATGGAGCACTGACTCTAGCTGGTGTGAAGGGAGATGTGGACAGAGCTTAACACTCCCTACAGATAAAATACCATAAAGATAAGAGATTATGCTAAGTAGTTTTAACAGTCTAAAGTCTGAGTATAATGCTGCTGTCATTTCTCTGGCTGTTTGGCCCGTGTAGCCCATTGTACAGGGGGGGGGGGACACGGTCGGTCATCCATTCAAGCAGAAAGTGAGAGTCAGTTATTGAGCTGTAAACCGCGTCAACGAGCCGTGTCAACAAAACAGGCAGAAAAGGCACAAACACATGAACACACAACTTCACCCACAAACTGCCTGTGAACTACTTTTTAATTCTGTCTGGTATTTTTGTTGTTGACACCGTCAGCTGTGCCATCCTAAGTTGACTGGCCACAACAGCTGGAGATGCCAGAGAGCCGGGACAGAAACGCATACCAACAGCTGATGGACCCCACGCACACCACCCACCACCCATCACCCACCACCCCCCGAGTCACTTTCTAACTGCAGGAAACCACCAGTGTTACAGTTTAATTTGTTCCCAGCTCCAATTCTCTGCAACTAAAGGACTTTCCTACACATACACATGAACCGAGAAAGAAAAATGTGGATATTTCAACATAAGTGCACATTTCCACTTAGTCTCTCACCAACACTCGCTGGCAGCCTGCTCTCTGCCGGCTCATTATGGACTTTAGAAAATAATAAAAAAAAAATTCTCTCTCTGTTCTCACATTTATCGAGCCGTGTCATTACTACATGTAAGTGCTTGTTCGGTAACATGCAGCTTCAGTCAGTGCATGACTGCTGCATGTTGCAGCCTCAGTCTGGAGACAATGACTCCCACAGATGCTCCATTTTAATTTAATAGCCTGCGTGTGTGTGCCATTATTAGAATAATCAAGTTTGCTTCTGCATCAGTCATCCAAACAGCACACTCAGACTGCGCAGTCATTCTGCTCCTCGCTGCACACGTTCTGCTGTAAGGCGCTTACTAAATTATGCAATGTCAAATAAATCCGTAGCCTTGGAAGTTCATTATGTCAAAGTTCCTCTGCTCTCAAAAATGTGGTTTTTCTTATTGTTACCTATGTGCTTGATCCTCACTGTGCAGAATGACGTATGTGCTGAGTAATAAAAAGCCATTTTCATATTCACCGGTTTATCTGTTCATTCAAGTTTAACTAGTCTAACTAGATACTGAGAATGGACGTCACAGAGAAGCAGGGTGCATCTTGTGTCTGGTAGTTTTTATGTTTTTAAAAGAGCAATATCTGCATATTCTTAGATTCTGGAGGAGCTGATTTAGATTTAATGTTTTACTGGATAATTGAACCTTTTGTCTAAAAACTGCATCAGATTATTAATCCAAACAGAGTATTTCTCTCCATCTAAGTTTTATCCTACTAGCAAATGTGTCATTTTAATATATAATGTAGACTGTGTGAGAGGAGCCACAGCTTAGTAAGCCATGGTGCAAATCAATCAATCGATTAAAAGCCTCAGAGACAATGTCTGTGCCTAAGCAGCAAAACTGAAACAGAGCAGCCCTGTGAGCACTCAGACAATGACTAATGACTATTCTAATATAGACTTAAAGACTTCAAGACTGACTGAGAAATATTTCAGGCCGGACATGAATAGACTAACACCAGTTTCCTCTCTGAGGGGAAAACTGTGAAGTTACATAACCAGGAAACTTGTGTCAGTGGCGGCTGTGTGTGTTTGATTTAAGGCAAAACATTATGGACATGAGTAAACTTGAGCTTTGAATGACTGAGTGAATGAAACCGTCAATTAGCTGCTAAATGAGACACTGACCTGTGCCGCAACAATTAGTCAATTAATCGATTAGTCATTGTTTTAAGCAAAAAAAATGTCCGATATTTGTTTCTCAAATGTGAGGATTTTTCTTTATCACACATGATAGTAAACTCAGACTCAGGATTTTGGCTGGACGAAACAACTGATCGATTAATCGAGAAAATTGTTTGCAAATGAATCAATAACAAAAAATAACTGTTTGCTGCAAACCCAGTTCAAATGTTTACATCTATTCTAATAGAAATCAGGCATGTTTATAGACTTCAACTGTGACTATATGAATAAATTCAACACAATCATGAGACAGGGACAAACTTTGCATTCAACCTTTGCATTCTACAAAACAGCATCATTATTAACCATTTGAGCATCTTAACCTATTGAAAAGACACTGGAGCGGCAGTAATTTGCATACAATGGAAACAAAGAACATGTCATTATTTAGTGCACTGAGGAAATAAGTTTACATCAACCATACAGCCTTCTCAGAGAGATAGTACACACACATATCACAAACCACATAAACGTACTGATTGATCAGTGGTGCCATTAGAGGTTAAAATACATAGAGTTAAAGTTAAATCCCCACTCGTGGGCTACTGAGCATTCACCACTCCCTTCACGTGATGGCAAACTGTTAAACATCCGAACAGCAGGATTATATTAATATCAGCCGCACAAATCGGATTATATCAATAACAGCAGCAACAAAAACAGCGCAGTGCAGCCAGCGGAAGACATTTTTTTAAAAACACATACCCAGAATGAGACAGGCTATGTCGAGCAGGACAAAGGGGATTCCTCTGGTCTCGAACATGTTTGCTCTTGTGTGTCTCGGAGTCGAGTCCCGGGCTCGGTGGTGGTGCGTCGTCTCCTGTAATAAACACCAGGGGGACGCTCCTCCTCGGGACGTCCCCGCTGCCACTGCCGCTTCCGACTGAGCGTGAGATCAGAAAATCGCCGCAGCGGACCGGTGCGAAAACACAATGAAACGTCGACGTCCTCGTGAGACACAAACAAACAAACAAACAAACAGAATTCACATATCAGGGGGAGAAATGCGTCTTCTTGCCTCCGTGGGCGGTCGGTGAGGAACCGCAGCACAGCCGGTAACTCCGCACGCCTGCCATGTCGATTTTAAAGCCGTTAGCAGCGTTTACAAGGAGCCGTGACTTTCTCTCGCGGACGCCCGGTCATTTGGACTGACACCTGTCACCTGCCAGTGCGTGTAGCCGGTGGTACACGAGCCGGTTTCACGGACCCGAACAGCCCCGAAGGCGACCACAGCTGCAGGCCCTGTGCTGCCTTCAATGACTAGCGGAAATATGGGAAATAAGCAGCTCAGCCTAATTTGTGACATCAATGTTTTCTCGGGAGCGATTCTGTCCTCTAACAAAACCCTAAGAGAAAACTCAAAAACGTTATTTGTTTAAACCTGTTATCCAGTAGCAGATATGACGCTGTCTTTTGCGCATCCGTCATATTTGACAAGTCTTAGTATTGTGGTTTTCGATCTAGATCGGGTTTGATGTGGTCTAGATGTGGGGGGACAAAAACAGTGAAATCGCCCCTTTTTGTGTTTTCACGAAAAGAAAAAATGGTTTCACAAATCTGAAATTAAGTTTTAAACTGACCACATTAACCTCTCTGGGTTAATGTACTAAGCATGAATAGTAAAGGTACTCATTATCCAGCAGAATAGCCCCTTTCAGAGTGCCCTATATTATTATTATTATTGTTGTTGTTGTTTTTGTTTCAGATATATGTAAATAGCTTCCTAATGTTTGTTTTTTTTTTGTTGTTGTTATTTTTCTGTAGATCAACGTATCAATATACCCACAAATTGCTGCAGCTCTAATAAAAGGTTGTCAGTTATTTAGGACTTTGAATGCAATTGTAAGTTTAAAAAAAAACAGCTGCATGGTCTTGCGGATGTTTCACCACTTCACTAGGTTTCCTCGTTCTGCTGGATGGTGGAGAGTTTTTGGCATTTTAACCTCTCTGGGTTAATGTGGGTCAGACTTGACAGTCATAAGTATAGTGGCTTTTTATCTAAACCTAGTTAGAAATTAGTATAAATTAAAATACTGAAAACACTGAGAAACCATCAAATTATAACCTACCCCATTAGATAATGTGATGTTTGTATATACACACACTGTCTAGTTATGCAATGTTAACCTCAGTATGTCCAGGTACATGAAGTTACCATGGCAGGGCAGCTCAGCAATAATCACCACTCACATTGTAATGAGTTCACTGACTCCATCCAGTGGTCTGGAGGTTATGCTACACTAATAAAACTCTAAAATAACTGCTCATTATGGAGTTTCACTAAAACAAACACCACCAATGAAAGTGAAGCATATATCCCTCAAACCTTCTCGACAGCACTTCTAATAAGCAGGCTAACAGAATTATTCCTCCAATGTCGCACTACACAACAGGATCCTCTAGTGTCTGAAAGTTAAATATGGAAAACTCTTCAGTATTTAACCTCCCCGGTCAGTTCACACCCTGATGTTTATATGAAATGAACCTTAACCTCTGTGAATCCCACACACACGTTAAAATGCCAAAAACTCTCCACCATCCAGCAGAACGAGGAAACCTAGTGAAGTGGTGAAACATCTGCAAGACCATGCAGCTGTTTTTTTTAAAACTTACAATTGCATTCAAAGTCCTAAATAACTGACAACCTTTTATTAGAGCTGCAGCAATTTGTGGGTATATTGATACGTTGATCTACAGAAAAATAACAACAACAACAAAAAAAAAAAACATTAGGAAGCTATTTACATATATCTGAAACAAAAACAACAACAAAAATAATAATAATATAGGGCACTCTGAAAGGGGCTATTCTGCTGGATAATGAGTACTTTTACTATTCATGCTTAGTACATTTCATTTTGAGGTATTGCTGTTTAAGTAAAGGGTCTAAATACTTCTTACACCATTGAAAATTCCGTCTTTTAATCTTCCCAATTGCCCCATATTACCCCCATTTTGGCAAGTGAGGACAGTCTTACTCACATTAATGATTAAATACAGTGTTTATCAAAGACAGGTCCATATGGCTCAGACAGGCTCTTCCCATATATACACCAAGGTCTCCCACTGTGCACGGTTCAGCTTCTAATAAGGAAATTATTTCCAACTCCAAATGCGGCAGGCAGCTACTTTGATGTTTTATATATTAATACCAACCACAGTGCTGCCTGTGGTGTGAACAGTGCTGAGGAAGCTTCAGAGCTGCTGAGGGTTCACCGCTTTGAGGAACTGCAGGTGCTGCTTTTCATTGTATAATAAGGCTCTGAACACTCACGCACAGCCCAGGTGTTTTTACTTATTCTACCTGATAAAAACTTTAAAGCTTTATGTTGTCCCAATTTAAAGGGCAGCACTGAATTATATGTGAAAAGTTTGTAGCTTCACATGGAGCAGCGGGAGACCGGCTGAGGCTGAAAACTACAAGTCTGAAAAAGACAACAGTAAATCTGGGTGTGTGGATTTAGAAAGACGTGAACTGACTCGGAGATAAGGACAGTTTATCCAGTTTATAACTCTGCATAGAGCCCATGCCGTCAGTAGCATAACACACCTGTATGCTCGCACCTATGGTCGGCGCGCGAGATGCATTGTGGGTGATGTAGGCACCTGCTGCATCGTAAGCATGGACGGATTAAGGGATATCAAGGTGAAGACATGATAATTACTGTAAAGACATTTAAAAAACCCCACTATACTATTTTTTTTTTACAATGCACAAATATGTTTTATTGAACTTATTTACATGAAGTGAAAAGATAGCTTGAATTATAAAGACAATTAGACGTATTATTACAAGAAATGTTTCAAGGAAATAAAAAATAAAATTCGAAAAGTGCCTCTTTTCACATCTTTGGTCAACCACCAAAAATACAGATTGTGTTGCCTTCAAGGACTGAAGATGTGCAGGAGAAAGATTCACGTGTGATACATAAATTAACCATAGAGGCAGCTGATAACAATGGTTTTAAATCTCTCCAGTTCCCGTGACTGCTCCGTAACACATGTCATGTCACATTTTCTCGTCTTTATTGCACTCTGGACTTTATTCAGGACACAAGAGTCACATTTGCTTGACAAAAACAAAAATACAAATACAAATACAAAAGGCTTATTCTGACTTGTTCAGTCATTGTCACTGTCATGACAGCAAACAGTATTACTGCCAGTCCTTTATCTATCCATCATGTGGCCCCAAATTAGTTATGTGGCAGAAAAACACAAATTAGTCTACATTATGTTTTATCTTTTAAATTAAACATTAAAAAAATAATCATATGTTTAGTTATATTGTGGGCATACATATCTACGTCTTGTAAAAGTCTAATTTTTACTGGCAAATACCCATAGATAATGCCATTTATGGTGTGTTTTTCTTTGACTCAACACCAGTTCTTGATTCATTAAAGAGGTGAATGATCCACACACACAATACTGCATTCGAAATTTAGAAAAACAGAACAAAATAAAACTTATGAAGAGTGGCGTTTACAAAATTATACCAAACATAAATAAAGAAAAAAAAAAGATTACTTATCAATAATTTATAAAACATATATCAAAACACAAGGCCAGGGCAGGCCTTGGACAAGTCCTTCATTGTTTTTTGTTTTTTGTTTTTCACCTACATGTTATTCACTTTCAGTCCACTAGGTGGCTCTGTTTCCCTACATATGAAAACCTGTAGGTTAAATTTTTCACTGGCCATCACCAAGAGACAGTGTTAAGGTTCTATCCACACAAGGCACATGGTTCAGAGGGAGGCTCAAGATTAGGCCCCACATTTTGTGTCTGTAAGGCCTTGCTGCAGTTACAGAGGAATACACATATGGACATTAAATTACACATAAACGTATCAGACTAAATGAAAGTCCACTACAGTTGCTCAGATAAATGCGTCCAGCAGTTCAATCAGTATTATTTATCTGCAACTTTATGTTTCTACAGCTACAACAGAGCAACAACATGCTCTGGATCCTTGAAAAGTTGGTGGTAAAAAAAAAAAGAAAAGAAAAAAGTCTTCACATTTTTGATTAAGGGAACAGTTGGATATTTTGGAAAATATGCTTCTAAGTTTCTTTCTGAGAGTTAAATAAGCAGATAATTCTCGCTAATTCTCCCACATCTGTATGTACAATATGAAGTTACAGCCAGGAAGAAATAGAGAAGAAATAATATGTTAATTACTGAGCTGAAAACTTTCTGCAGTTTTTTTTTTTTTTTTGTTGGACAGAGCCAGGCTAGCTGCTTCCCCCTGTTTCCAGACTTTATGCTAAGCTATGCTAATCACCTGCTAGCTCCATATTTCCCGTAGAGAGACGAGTGGTATCTGTTGTCTGGTCTAACTCTCGGCAAATAAGTGTATTTTCCAAAATGTTGAACTGTTCTTTAAAATCGCACATAGTCCAGATGAGTTGAATTCCACTGATTATAATTCCACCAACTCTGAGTCTTCATGACTTCTTGGGATTTGAGTTTTGCTGCTGTTTCTGCTTGCGGAGGTGAGCTTCGATCTCATGCCTGAAGAACAGCATGCCCAACTGACCGTGCGAGGCCTCGTTCATGGCCTTTGACTGCATGCACATGCGATACTGGTCTGGAGGGAGCTCGTCGGCACAGTGCTTCTCATGCCACAGGTGGAACAAGCCTCGGGACGGCGCTCGCACCACTAGGAGGTTGCTATGAAGGTACTTCCTGTAGAGGTGGACATCTTCACCACCCCAGCCTTTGATGTCGATGTCAAAACCTCCTAAGAGGACAGAGCGCAAACATAATGCAAAACCTTTCATTACAGCATCAATGGACATGCAGATATGTAAAGTGGAGATTTCAAACCTCTTTATATGCAAAGAGTTTTCTAAGCAATGTTTGTTTTCAGTGCTGCGTTCACTACCTCTTAAAGGAATGCCGATTATGAATCCTGATTAGAGTGTACAGAATGTGATCATAATCAGTTCCCTCTCCACACTGCCTGGTTTGTTGTTTCATGAGGGGGCAGCGAGGAAATTCTAGACTGACGGAGAGTGCGGCAAAACAGCTCTTGAACAGGCATGTTTAAATCTGCATCTTCACATGTCTGAACCACTCATGTGGGCTTTTGCTCACACTTTGTGTCACGCTGCAGTTTGATTTTGATCATTCTTTGCGTTTCCTTCTTAATGAATGCTCCAGGGCCAAACACAGAGAAGAGGGGAATTTGAACCCAACAGACGAACTGTTCATCTGTTTGTACTCATGACCTAAATAATATATTCCATCGTAATTTCTGATGAGCACAAAACTGCATAACTAAATGATGCTTTTAAAGTTTAGTTTAGCATGAGAACTGGAAAACAGGGAAACAACAAGCCCAGCTCTGCAGACAAAAAACAATAAAAAACCAAAAACACTTGTGTCCATGTAAAAACAAGAAACTGTGGTTTTACGGGAAGCCACTGTGCCTGGCCCAGAAAGAGTCTGCACATAACCCCCCCGTAAAACCACAACTTCCCAATTTTTGTACGGATTAAACACAACACAAGTCCTCCAAATTAATTTTCCATTTTCTATGCCCTCTGGAATGACACATTTAGGAGTCTACTCTACAAGGGTAAAGGTTTGGTTAGGTTCAGACACAAAAACAACTTGGTATGGGTTAGATAAAGATCACGGTTTGGGTTAAAGTGGCAACTTCATTAAGGTTAGGGGACCTTTGTCATCATGGTTACAATAATAACCACTTAAGGTTAAGGAATAACAGCCATCATGGTTAAAAGACACCAGGTAGCTAACAGGAGGTGAACAGCTTAAGGTAGGTTGATTTAGACAGAGCGAGGCTAGCTGTTTCCCCGTTTCCAGTCTTTATGCTAAGCTAAGCTAACCCACTGCTGGCTATGGCAACATATTTACTGTATAGGCATGAGAGTGGAATTGATGATTTGTTTATTATATTTATTTGTTCATTACTTGGATCCCCATTAGTTGTTATCAGCACAACAGCTACTCTTCCTTGGGTCCATAGAAAAAAAAATTCCTCCAGCATCCCAAACATGCATACTTGCATCTATCTCATAATGTCGATCTATTCCTTTAAGGCAGACTTCTGGCCTTCTTGTGTTACATTCTGGCACAGTTAAGCGAGTTCATTTGCACGCCTGTGTGTGCTTCTTTGGGTCCTAAACAATAAAACACTCTGTATTTCACTGTAGCCTGTAATTGATTTCACTTGGGAGGGAAACTAATTTGATGTGAATCTGTCTGGAGAGCCAATATGCCTCACCTTAATATACAGATGGAGAGGACATGGGGCTGTGAGATATGCTAATATATGCTGCTACTGCTGCTCAGAGCTGTTTCATGCACAGTAATATAATAAAATCTCATCCAATTTGTGCTCTGATGTCTTATTTTCCAGTAAGACATGGCACCACTAACATAGCAGTACATATTTTTGTAGCCACCCAGAAAGCCCATTTTTACCCTGCATTATGCAGCGCAATCAACCCCCAAGAGCCACTGTTTATGAATTCCTGTACCACTAAGATGTTGCGATGGGTATGACTGCAGCGCATGTTGTGTTGTAAATGTTCTCGCTCTCTAATATTTACCTATGTTAATGAAGTCGGACCTGTATTGGCAGGTCATGCCGAAACCGAAATCCCTCCAGAACCCCGTGTCTTTCTTGATCACCTACAGAGAGAAGAACAGCAGGTCTTATTGAGCTCATGAACAGAAATATATCTGCTCGATCCACATGGGAGGTACTTCAACAGGGATCCTTCTGTGGATTTGCACACCTAGCCGCTGGAAGGGGGAAATACTTCTCCATTTCCAGATATATACCATCACACTGGGTATGATATTTTCCACAAGTGGCTTGTAAGGTGTTAGAAAAAGGAAAGAGAGAGGATAGATTTGATTGGAGTGTGTTACCAGCTGTTGCTCCACTGGTGGGATGTGTTCAGGGCTTCCATAGATCAGAGTGGGGTTGTACTGGCTGAATAACACCGGGTAGAAAACCTTTTTACCTGAGATGCAGAGAGAGACAGTGCTGTCACACCACTAGGATATGATTTAACAGCAATGTATGTGTGTGTGTGTGTGCAGAAGCGTATGTCTCACCAGGCTGTGTGTTGAGTCGGCAGCTGCTGAGAAAGTCAGCTGTGAAGTAGATGTCTACATCGCAGAAAAAAAGCAGCACGTTGCCTCCTTTCCAGGCTCGGGCCCCGACATCTAGACCTCTTCCTCGAGAAAACTCCTCGTCCAGCTGCAGCAGAGTGTAATTCTTAAAATTAACTTCCCTGCAGACACAGAGAGAGAGAAGAAGAAAAAGCAGAAGTCAATTTTCTTGTAGCAAAAATCTGACATTAGAATTTTAACAAATTCATTCAAAACCAAAGATCTCATTCAAACTCTCCACGATGAAACTGTTAATGTGACAGAGCTGGAAACAGAAAATATAACTGTGTCTTATGGCAAGAAGTAATTTCATGGAGAATTAGAAAGACATTTTCTCTATTTATTTTTACACACTAAAAGACAGATTGTTCGTGTTTCTCTTTCTGATTCTCAATAATTCTCATATTATAAGAGTCATCAGTAACCAGTTATTTCATTCCTCACTCTGTACAGTTTATCACATGTCAGTACTCTGTATCAAATCTACTGCACTTTCACTTCACTTTTGCTATTTGTTGTTTTATTGTGTACTTTTAAATGTTCTTCTAAACAATTTGTTTCATTTCATTTTTTTGATCAAAACATCACAGCAATAGCTTAACTGAACTTAAATTAACTGAAAGACAGAAACAGAGGGAGAGGAAGAGAGAGAGATTAAAATAAAATCACTGAAAAACAGGAATTGATGAACAGTAATACATAGAAAAAGTAAGAGTTTGATTGATGAGTTGGTTGCAATGACTCAGAAACCAAGTTTCTTATGAAAATACAAAAAATAAAAATGTTCAGCAGGTAATCTTGCAGTTCATGTGTGCACCTTCTGCATTTCCCTATTTCGGTATGGAGCCTTAATCCTCAGGCTATACTGACATGATGCATGTTATTGCTAAATAAATTTGTGTTTAATCTAATGACCACAAACTAATGCAATATATGGGACAGGATAGTTTTTCAGAACAAGAGGAATGGTTGATTTCTATGGCTCTAGGCAAAACATTAATGAAGCTCCCATGTGCATTGTGCCCAGTGGGTACATAAATGCGAGCTGGAAGGAGCTGAAGGTCAATAGGGGCCCACAGTGAAATCTTGCCCCGGGCTTCAGTGGAGGGTTAATCCGGCCTTGGTAATCCTTGGTTTTCTGCCTTTATTATTTTCCATCCAAAGTTTAAAACATAGTGACCTCACAAATCTTCTTCCAAAAGTTCACATCAGCACAAACTTTTGCGGTCTGACTTCATTTCACTCCCCCAACATGTTCACGGGCCAGCTCCTGCTGTTCTCCCCCTGATCCTGGTCCTGACACGAACAAGCTTTAACTGCAACAGAAAATTAACAGCACGGGATAACAACGCTTCCTTCATCACATGCCTTCAGTTTTTCAAGGATGTGGTGAGAGTAAAGGAAAACAGCTGGATCCAGATGTGCACAGCTGTGGGTTTTTCCTTAACCATAACTATTCACACTGTTAGTGACTAATCCTTCACTCATGCATGCACATACACAGACGCAGACACACACACACTCTTGCATCAACTTCACATAGAGGATTTTGAGGAAAAACTGATTCAAACGTCTGAGTCCGAGGCAGAACAGACAGGATCAGAGCTCCTTCTTCATTCATGTGCTGGGTGACATAACACATGGGCAGACATACACAGCTTTTGTTGGAGGAAACCAGGATGACCAGAGGAAATGTGTTCAACTTGTTTTTGCCTGAGGCAGCTTGAATCATGCTCCCTACATTTCCATCTAACTGCAGTGTGTTTGTGTCTGTGAATAGTGTGTATATATTGCGTGTGTAACATATTTATTCACGTGTATTACTGTTTTACTGCACTAAGCCTTTGTCTTGCTGCTGTCCTTTCGGCCTCTGCCATAAAAAACATATAATAAACCTTTTGATCCAGAGTGGCCCTAAATCCCAGAGAATCAAAACATGAAGCCACCAGCATCTTATTTGCCCGTCTGAGTAACACTTCCAGCAAAATCAGTGTGTTCACATTAAAAAAAATGTCTGATGACTTCAAGTACTGTGTGAAATTTTCAAAAGATGTCGTCATACATCTGTCTGTATGCGTTTATGTGCTGTCAGGCAGTCGATATGTCAGCAGACAGTTTCCTCGTCTGTCAACAGTTTATGAATCCAAACAGGGTCGATCTGTTTCACAGTCTACACAGAGTCCCAGGAGAGGTGAACCCACCCACTGGCACTAAACTGTCCACAGATGGCAGAGACAGAGCACAATAGCTCTGTTTGTCTCAAACAATGTTAATGCAACACCAGCTACATTCACATGTTGATTCAGTCTCAGCTTTAATGGGGCAAGTAGCTCATTTGTCAGAGATGAAGAGAAAACCGTAAACTGTGCAGAGGAGCGTCTCTGTCTGAGGAAGCAAACATTTTGCTTGTGATAAAACTGTGATTTTCATTAATCCTTTTTAGTAATGATATGTTCGTGACTAACAATCCAATATTATTTAAGGGAAAATGTAATTGTCTCTGTTTCAGGAGACAGTTACAAGGTTGATATATATTTAATCCTGGTAATGCTTGGTTTGTGTGTGTTGTCCTGAGTGTATTAACTGTTTAAAAAAACAATCCCCACAGACAGACAGGCACTACTATTGTGCGTCGAGTGGAAAAGTCCACTTAAATCCTGTAATATCCTTGTTTTTGAAATTACTCTTTATATCCTGCTGTTTTTCTGTGCATCAGTACACTTATTATGACCTAAAATAGTCAATTTGTTTACTGCAGATGTGATGGCAGGTACCTAGTAGCGGCTGAATTATAAAATTATGTCAGAGTGAGAAGCCGTAAAGAGCTGTCATGTTGTGTCTCAGCACCAGGCCTGATCCTGTTAGTTCTGCTCAGGACAGGGAGGGAAGACCAGATTTTCTTTTTCTTTCTCTGTGAATCTGTGCCTCTGTAACACCATTTTTATGTATTTGCTTGTGTGTGGTTATAGCTAGAGGTCTGACTGCAGACTTGAAACGTCTCGACTGTAAGCCTCTATATGTGTCTGAGATACCAGAGAACCATGCTTGCTTTTTAGCCAGGCTGGTGCCATTGCTCTGTGGATGGCCTGTTCAGCCTGTTCACCTCTTTGGTCCAGACTAAAATATCTCGACAACTATGTGACAGATTACCATGGAATTTTGTACAAACGTTCAAATTCCCCAGAGGATAAATGCTAATTGCACCAATGATCCTCTGATGTTTGCTCTAGCGCCAACAGCAGGTCAGTGCTTTCATTATTCAGTGAAATGTCTCAACTCCTACTTTGTGGATTGGCACAAAATTCTTGTCCTGGTATTCATGTTCCCTGGAGGATGAACACAGGGATCATGAGTGATCTAGTGACTTCATCTAGTCCATCTTCTTGTCAAGACTTTGTGTGTCCAATACTCTCTGTATTAAGGGAACTGCTGCATCAGACAGACATTACAAACATTACAGGAAAAACACACTAAATACACATTAGATCGGCACAGATTATCCTGAGAGCAAGACGCCTCTCACTTTACACGCATATATGCACACAGGCAGCTGATAAAACCTTACAATCATTAGCAAATGATTAGCATTTAGCTCAAAGCACCGCTGTGCCTAATTGCATCCTCACAGAGCTGCGAGCAGTTTTGTTACATCATAAATACATTTCAACCAAAGAGGCGTTCCTCATCATCTCTCTGTGGTCTCTGATGCAGGAACACCGGTCAGTATCTTTCCTCTTCCAAGGCATTTTTTTATGCTTGCAAAAAATTTTAAACAACTAATTTTTCCCGTTTGTCTGTCTGCTGTTTAAAGAGCAGGGAGGCTCGTGTATCCTCTCCCAGCTATTGTGCATAAGAAAAGAAAAAAAAAACAAAACAGTGAGCTGGGGAATCAGCAGTCTGTGCATGTAATAGAGAGGTAAGTGCAAACTAAAAAAATGTAGACTTGTGATCACTCTAAAGCTGAGCCCTCAGGCAAGACCGCTACACGAGTTATTAACACGGAGTGATTTGCAGAATGGCGATTTGTGAAGACACATGCTCTCTTTGATATGAATATTTCGACAGGGTCCTGTCTCAATCCCCTTCTGCTCAACATTATCCTCTTGCCTCCTCAGAGCTGTCAGAGGCTCTACAGAGAGTTGTTAACCCGTCTTTGACCTGAATGAAATGCCACAATAGCATCAAAGGCTTGTCGGAGCAGCTGTTGCAAGTTGGTACAAGAGAAAGATGAGAGAAAGGTTTTAGTTGAAGGACAAACAGAGTGACCTCATCCTTCTTTTTTTTCTGTCCACATTTCTGGTCCTTCTCTTTTATCTTTTATCTTGTTTCCTCAGAAAAATCCTTTTTTGCCAACTTTCCTTTTCTCTCCCATCTAATCTTTATGCCTCTCCTCTAACTTCCTCTCTTGATGTTTTCCCCCTCAACCATCGTCTCCCCTCTGCTTCTGAAGAGCAGTAATTATTCATACCTATCGACGGGCATCTCAATCTGCATCTCCCCCTATTTATCTCACATTGTTTGGAATCTTTATTCTTAATTATGTAACGCTCTTAAACGTACATGCCCCCCCATGGTTTCAGTTTGAGTTCAGGCTTTGAAGTATAGATGTGTAAGCGATACACTTGAAAGTTGGGCAGCTGATCCCATCTATTTTAAACGATATCCCTGGTGTCTGCCTGAATGTTTGAACGCTCAGGCTCTGATTTGCTGGACCGTTGCCTTTTATCACCTATATTCTACTTGTTTTGGATTTTGTTACAGTAAAACTGGTTTGGCAGTCGATACTTACGCCCAACTAGAAGAAAAAACAAGCCCTTTTTACCCCTATAAATCGAGTAGAGGAGTTGATGGGGTTAGAAAGCTTGGTGGAGATCCAAGACAATGTAGCTGTTGTTGGACTCATGGGAAATTTGCCTCAAGCAGTTTATACTGGCTGTTGAAACTCATGCAGATGCTTTTTCGGAAGAATTTGAGCAGGGATGGTGTGCTACTAAAAAGCAGAGAGTGTGACTGCATGTGATTTCACAAAAAAAAAAGGACAAATAGCTGGAGGTGATTTGGGAGAAGACAAACTAAACCAGTTACTGGAGGTGAATTTAATTTGTAGGAAGGGCAGTGTAGAATCAAATCAGCCACTAATGATACCATCACTGCTGGGAACAGATATTGACTTGTTTGTGAGTGAAGATGTCTGAGTGCGTGTGTGTGCATGTGTGTGTACTTGCAGGTGAAGTGTGTCTTTGTGTGAACTTGGAAGGACTGAATTTCAGACCTTCCGAGTGAGGAAATAGTTGTTGACCTGCAACTCTTCCTTTCGGCTTTGGAGTTGCCTTTCAAGCTTAACCTTTTGAAATACACCGTCCCACCGTTGGTAGTGCTACTTTAGGTGTGTTTTGGTCTGTACCAGACTCTTCAGTGTTCACACAGCCATGACAAATCAAACATTGTTTGAAAGCTCTGAGTCTCCTGATTCTCACTGTGCAAGTCACTGCAGGATCACCCATGTCACTGCAACAGCTGTTGACACAGAGTTGGACCAGATTTGTGACTACGGCACCAAAGTGTTTTGCACAAAATGGGGGTGTATGGTAGCAGGTTAAAGTTGGAATTAGGATTATTTTAGGTTAAGAACTGAATAAAATAAGAATGTGTTGCTGAGACAATCAGTCAGTTAGCTGAACAGATTAGTCAGTTGATAAACAATTGAATTAATTCTTCAAGTCATTCATATAATTATTCGTATAATTAGCCAATGCTGGTTTAATACAACTTATCAAATCTGAGGATTGGCTTCAGTTAATTTAATTGAATCTAATTTAATTGCATACATTTAACTCAGTTTAATTAAATTCATTTATTCTAACTTTTATTTAATATATTCAATTCTCTATATTTAAACTATTTCATTGAGTAAATCTAATCTACTTTATGTGTGTAAATTTCACTCAGCTGGCGAATGAGTGCCTGAGTGATTAGGACACATGTCACATTGGTCCTGAGCAGCACGTTCCCAGTTGGCTGGACAGATCATTTCCTGCATGTCATTCAATTAAATTAGACTGAGCGAAATTAATAAAAATTAAAGTTAATTTTTTTCTTTACTTTTATGCCTCTATTTGATAGAGACGGTGAAGACAGACAGGGAATGTGATAATGACAGATAGTTCTGTTATATTTTAATGTATTATTACATTTATCAAATACCTCAAAGGTGTTTTTCATGTACCATTACATTTTTGACTGTTAGTTCAAAATAATTTGAAGACATTGTGTTGGGCTCTATTTATATATTAATTAAGCAATTAACAGATGACTCTTCAAGGATAATTATCCTTTCACTTTCAGCCTGATTGCACATGCACACACGCATGTACCTTCCACTGTGAGCCTATACACAGTTTGTGATTTTATCTGTGTGTATACTGTGTGTATACTGTATGTGTGCTGTACGTGTGCTGTACGTGTGCATCTGCCTTGGATCCCAGAGAATGGAACCACAGGTAGTTATCTTCCAATTATGACTCTCATTCATTTTAACCACAGTCTGAAAGCCACATAATAGAAAAGTGGAGTACAGAGTTGATTACAGGAACTGATTCAGACCCAGATAAGCTGCTACATAACTGACGAATGCATTGTTAGACTGTGAGAAGAATACAAAAGGCGTAGGAGAGTTCAAGGCAGAGCTGCAGCTCAAGGAGAAAAATTACACCCTGACTGTACCCTCGTTTACTTTTGCTCCAACTGTTTTCCATTCAGCATGTTTCTCTTACAATCCTTGTTGGTCACTCCTTTAAGAAGTCTCCCGCAGTAAAATCAATAATATTACAGGTTTGTTGGATGCTTGTGTTCTTCTTTCTACATTCACAGGTCCTGATTTTGCCCTCTTTATGCTTCACGTGACACTTTACTTCAAGAGTATTTAATGCTGACTCTTTTTTATCTCCACCGTTTCCCTCAGCAACAGCAGCAGGAGGAGACACAGAGAGACAAAGAGACGCTGTGTGATACTGGAGATAGTCCGACTGATTCAAGGCCACACAAAAACCTTCGGGGCTGGGAAATCGACAAGCATCACCATAGCAACCCCCTCAGGGAATCTGTGGCTCAATCCACAGTGGATCAGCCACACAGCGATCGTCTCCAGAGGTGTGGGTGTCGAGGTCCCTATTAGAGGGTAGCGTGAGTCATGGACGATCACAGGCCTGTTGTAATTTATCTGTGTTGGCTGGTAGCTCTCAGCTCCTCAGCATGGGTGGCACACTGCTCCATTATTCATCAGACAGATGACTGGCTGTGGCAGGACGCCGACCCAGAAGGTGTGTGTGTGTGTTTTGTGTCGTGAGAGAGAGGGGGACAGATTACCACACATGAGGAAGAGGTGTTTCTGGTGCATGTGTGGAAGTAGAGAAAATGTTACAGCACCTACTTCTGAGAGCAGGTGCATGACTGTGACAGTGTTCGTTTCATGACATAAATTGCATTCCATATTGTGTGTTTGGCCTCTAATTCAACGATCTGATCTTGGCAGGGGTTCCAACCCACCTGGATGTATTCTCCAGAGTGCTGCGGACTTCGCTCATCTGTTCTTTCCCAAAATACACCACTGTCAGATGGACCCGGCCGTCCTGACGCACACAGACTTCCCTGTACGTATACACAAACACACAGAGGAAGGGACATTAAACTGAGCAGGGGGGGGATAATGGGAAGGAAGAGCACTGTGAAATGAGGGGATTTAAAAAGAAGGCCTTGGATTAGAGGTTTTATTCATTCAAGTGCTTAAACGAGTAGTTCAACAAACTCGCATAACTGACTAATTAATTGTTTCAATCATTCATCAAGAAAAAATGTCAAGCGTTTGCAGTGTAAGAATGTGCCGCTCATCTCTGTTTCATACAATCATAAATTTGATTTCTTCTGGTTTTGGATTGTTAGTTGGAAGACAGAATCAAAAATACAAAAACTCGGGATAACAGAGATTGTGATGTGCCTCTTTCACTATTTCCTGACATTTATAGACTAAAGGATTAATTAATTGATGAAAAAAACTGACTATCCCCATTCTGACAACATGTTAAAGCACACAGAGGGAGAGACCGTGTGTGAGTAAAAGAGAGACCAGGTGGGAGATGCCTGCAGGCACTTTGATGGAGACATGTCAGATATATCACACACATGCTGAAGATAATTCACCTCCTCTCCCACAAGATACACACACATTTGTCAGAATTTTCCCCAGAAATGTCTCATAAAACACAACTAGATGAAGACAAGATGCTTAAAAATGACACGAAACATGTGCAGAGGATACTGAGCAGTCATGAATAATACACATTTTCCTGTCACTATAGATACTGCTGTAAAAGGCTCTGTGTAAAAGCCAGTATTATTAGCAGTAAACTGTTTTTTTGCGGCGATCTGATGAGGCATTTTTCTTTTTCTCACTGGGATCACAGAATAAATAAAAAAAAAAAACTTTAACTCTTTATCATATAGTAAGAACAAGGTTTTCTTTTGATACTGTGTCAGAGTCTGACAGCAAATGTTTGCAGTGTGTTTGTGTGAATTCACATTTTATCTCTATATGCTGCGCTAGGGAAACATATCAGTGAATCAGAAATGCTGTAATTTTTGAGTCTAAATATGAATAAAGAACATTTGATAAATATGCAGTTACTCACTATTATCACCCCCTAAACACACACACACACTTTCCCCTAGTACACCGTTAATATGGATGAGGGTAAAGTGTTTGCTCAGCGACTCACTGAATCTTTCAA
Source organism: Toxotes lorentzi (assembly GCA_037833715.1). NCBI lineage: Eukaryota > Metazoa > Chordata > Actinopteri > Toxotidae > Toxotes > Toxotes lorentzi. The sequence goes on along the minus strand of JBBMJY010000008.1, from coordinate 14,087,088 downwards.
GTAAGTACACTTCTTGCCATGCTTTATATCAACTTCTGCTGGTCTGCCCAGGGGGGCATTTTAATGGGGTTCAACACTGCTACTAAGCAAGATTTACCATGTAAAAAGAGCTGTGATAAGCAGCAGCAGCAGCACAATAAATCACAGCCATTAAGGAGGATATTTCCTCAACTGATGGTGACTGTGGCGCTGAAACAAGTACATTTTGCCGATAGCTGATGAGTTTGGAATGCACGTCAAAATATGAATGTGATTTTTTTTTAAATTAGACATTAGTTCTTAATTTTAATTTCATCTTGGACGGATCCATTAAGAGAAAAATCAACCCTTCATACTTTTTCTTTATCAAAAATTTTGCATGATTTCATCACATACACGTAGTAGCCTGGATCTGTTTGTGATGCATCAAAAGTGTATATGAAATTACATTTCCTGTGGTCATGTAGTAACAGATAAAAACTGAGCTAGGAGCAGTAAGGCTATCTTTGCTCATATTCCTGTCTGATTCATTTAAATTTCTCTTAAATTGTTTACATTATGATTATGCCTACCAGCACCAAAATAAATTAAATGATAGCACTACATGCGCAGTTTCAAAATGTTAATTACACGTTCCTTCGAAAAAGAAAAATAGCCTCTCTCATGTTAATTTTCTTTCCTCTAATTCCCCCACTTCTTGTCCTTGTCTGCCTGATCCCCAATTAAAATGTAAAATTGGAATCAAAACTGGATTTGAATAGCAGAGCATCACATTTTCCTGCATTAGTTATGTGTGGTACAGAGAACCGCCTTGAATAATTTATTGTGGTGTTTCTGTTTCTGTCACATTGTCTGTGTTGCTTTGCAATTAACAGCTGGAAACAAGTAAGAAATATAAAGAATTTGAGAAAAGGTTCAGTCACAGAGTCTCACCTGAAGTTCTGCATGAACTGTTTGAACTTGTCTGTGCGCTTGGACAGTGGGACGATGATGTTGATCGGGATGTTGGCTGTGTCCACTCTCTCGTTTTTCACCTTCATCAGTGGTCCAAAGGGACGGAAGAGGACCAGGCGCCTGAATTCATTGCTTGACTCTCCTCTGAAGGTCAGCTCGTACAGCGTCCCTTTGTCCTTCTCTGTACGAGTGATACCTGATGGGTGAAACACAGAGACATGAATTTATGACCGAAGAAATGTAAAAATACAGTGAGTAATCCTGTATGTTTTCTTTCTTTCTTTTTTTTTTTTGATAATCACTAGTTACACTGATGTAAAGCAAAGTTTGGGAAAGTTAGATGAGAGGATTGATACCAGTCTCATATCTGTCCATTAAATATGAAGTCACTGTTTTTTTGTTTGTTTTTTTTAGCTCAGCATAAAGAGTGCAAACAGGTGCAAAGCCTGGCTAAGTTAGGTTTAATATTTACATGTTTATCACGTTTTCTCCGTTTACTATGTTAGTTTGCTAACATTTGCTAATTACAGTAGCACTGAAACCCAAGTGCACTCCATCTTCATATTGAACACACAGATATGAGAGTGGTATTGATCTTCTCTTTTAGTTCTCAGCAAGAAAGTGCATTTCACAAAATGTAAATGTAGCCTGGGGTGGGTCAGAGTTTTAATGTCAGATTTTAGTGTCTTTGTTGTTTCTCTTTGCTTTTTTTTGTCACAGTGATTCTGTTTTCCTAGTTTTCTCCAGGTCCAGGCTTTTGTTTAAATCCCTTGAGATTTCTGAATTTCTAAGAGTCAAAGATCATGTTTTTCCCAGTTAGTTAATATCTAATTTTAAAAAGTACAGAATTATGAGCTGATGCTAAAAATGGTTTTCCCTTTCAGGGGAATATCATAGCATTTTTAGCCTCAGCTTCATCATTTATTTCTTTGTGTGTGTCATCAGTCCTCTGTGACAGCCTGATACTGTGTGTATATGAGGGGAAAAAAAGACAAAAAGGAAGAGGGCATATGAGGCCACGTGAGATATTGTCCATACACTGCAGCTGCTGGGCAAAGAGCCATAAGTGTGCATACACATATAACATGTACACACTGAGAGGCTGTTATGGTTATCCAGACCAATTTTCTTGTTGCAGGCCTTGCATCAGCTTGTTCCTCAAGAGAGAAAGTTGTTTTTCAATTACGCTGCTATTAGTAAGATTATTACTTTAAAATTGACCTACTTATGTAGAAAGAAAAGAGGAATGGGACGCAGAAACTAAGAAGTGAGACCAGAGGGAAACGAAGTAGACAGGATGGAAAAGAGAGAGGAACAAAACACATCACTGGAAGGAGGCATGGTCTTCAAAGAACTTGGAAGACAGACACAGATAGAAGAGGATAAAAAAAACAACAGAGAAAAAGCGAGAGAACAGAAAGATGTCTTTGGGCAAAGATTTACAGTCTGATAGCAGCTTAAATTAAGGCTTTCCTGTTAAGTTGGCCAGCTTCCTGTGATGGGAGGCCTCAGTTCCCAGAGGGACACGATAAGCTTTCATTTAGTAAATACGTTGCACAATTTAGACTAAATGCCTTCACTTCCTGTCTCTGTCTTTCTGTCTAACTGTACCTCTCTGTCCCTTTCTAAGGACAGACCTCCGCGACTGGTGAGTTCATTTTGCATACCTCCAGTGTTTGTGTGCAGTTTCAGCTCACTAGCTTGTGAATGCAGCCCTTACAGCCCCCTGAAGATGCTTTTGTCAGTCTGGCCATCTAGGCTGCCTTTCTCTCTGGCTGGTTGGATAAAAAACTGCTTTTTCAATAAAAAAAATAGTTAAATCCATTAAGGAGCATTAAGTGCAAAATATGAGCAGGACGGAGTTGCTATTTCATTAAACGCAAGCTGCACTCCACTCTCCTATTGTCTTGTTCGGGATTTGTAGAGGCTGTTTATGTGAATATACACAGATACAGACAAATGTATGCACATCTATTAAGTTCACCTTCACATAAACACACACGAGATTGCACGAGACCACAGTGACCTATGGCTCATTTCCTCCGAGCCAGGTGCCTCTATTACTCACTTTTAAACCTCCACCCACTCACACGATGAAGATGGCGACCTTCAAAGAGCAGATCACACAAACCAGATACACACACACACTAAAATACCACGTTTGAAGAGATGCTCCACTGTGAATGAGGAGCAGCTGTGTTCATTTCCTGGGGGTCTGATCAGAGCTGAGCAGAACAATCTAGGAGGATATCCTGGCTGTACTTGTAAAACACTAACATGTTTCTGACCTTCCAGGAATTCATGTACCAACAAAACAAAAACAGAAAAAAATCTTGTCAATAGTAGAAATGGAGTACATTTGTTCTCCTGATTACATTTCACATTTCAAGGGTGGGATGGTGGGTGTACAAAGCACAAGACTTGGAGAATGGCGTGCATGGTTCTGAGTCCCATGTATGTTTGGATTTAGGTAACAAAAGCCTGGTTATGTTTAGGGAGAGATTGTGGTTTAAGTAAACTTTTAATAGACATGCTGTGTGACGAGATTCAGGTAAATGGAATTGTTCTGTAATGCACAAAGACTATAATCTTTCCCTCATCTTAACAATGTACTGGATCCATTAATTAACATTTCCTTATTGTGCTAACAGAAAATGTAATCCAAATGTATGTTTCCTTCAAAGTGGATTTACCGTGTATATAAACCTAATTTGTAGGTGACAGGATTTGATGTGCTCTCACCTTCTATGAAGTCAGACGGTGCATAAACTTTGCTAGCTTGAGTCTTTTCCGCTGCACCCCTGCTGTCCTGCTTGGATGAAGGTGTGTTGAGACTGTGCAGGGCGATCTCCAGCACCTCCCCCAGCTCCTCTCTCTTGTCCTTCCTCACTGGCTTCTCCTCAGGGTGACGCGTCAGCCCCATCTCCAGCTGGTACACCCTCTGCAGGGTGAAACTCTCAAATGGAACCACTGCATACTCACTGGGCAGCCTGATGCCGGCCGTCACCTCGGCCTTCGACAGCTGGCTCCTCAGGAACTCCTGGAGATCAGCCTGCTGACCACCTCCCTGGGACCCGGCCCCAGCCTCCTGTCCTACTGCTGGGCCCCTGGTGGCTCTCTTCAGACTCTCCTGCACTCCCTTCAGCTGCTGGCTGCGCTCCTGCAAAGCCTCCTTCAGCTGAGCAATCTCCTTCTTCAAGGAGGAGATGTGGAGGCGGTGCTGCTCCTCACGCTCTTGAAGGAGCACCTGGTACGACTGGACACCTGGCGATCCACCACTTTGAGCAGGCCCAGCTCCGGCTCCTCCTGTCCCACCAGCCCCTGCTCCAATCCCTGGCCCTGTGCCGCCCAGGCTGGGATGATTGGGTTCAGCATGGGGTAATGCATGACTCAGCGGAGGATCATCAGAGTGTGGAGGGCTGCAGGTCATCACATAGAGCAGTGACAGGGAGCAGCAGAGGAGCACCAGCACACCCCCGACGCGAGAGACTCGGGCTAGTAGTCCACGCCGCAACATTACTGCATGTAGCATCAAAACTCACCGCTCTGAGTTAAACAGCCATCCACACAGAGAGAGAGAGAGGAATATCATGTAACCTCACACACTCCAGCCTCTATGATAAGAGTCCTTTTGTGATTATGTTCCATCACCCAGTGAGGAGGCGGTCTACTTATCAGTGTGAGGTCATTTAATCTGAATTAGTTCATTGCAGCTCCACTGGCCGAGATTGTTACTTGTTTTGTCATTGGCAAAATAAATATATGAAGGTTTTAAAAAGCACTTTTTCCGTTTCTGTTGGTGAAATTAGCTCCGTGGTCCGTGAAAAGAGCGTCCCAAATGTTGTTACATCATCTATCACTCATATGTGATTCATCTGTTCACATCTCTCAGTCGGTCCATGATGTCCTCTGCCTGTCTGCCTTCTTGTGTGTTGAAATGACAGAATATTCAGATGCGTGAAGCAGGCTGATGCACTGAGAAAAAAATGTTACGTTCCAGGAAAAATCGAATCCTCAGCGTGGGTTCCTACATATTGTTGTCCTGACAGTGAAAACAGAAAGGAGAGAGACAGAGAGGTTTGTCGTTAGAGAGATAATCATTCTTAACATCTTGACCTCCACCAACTGCATCTCATTACTGTTAGTTGTGTCACTTGAAAGTGTAACAAATCATAAGATCGTAGACTGCTCTGACATGTTAGTTTAGGACGGCAAAGGATTTAACTGCCTACGCCAAACTAAGCATTCCTCCAGGACTACAGCTCCTGGAAAACAATGTTGTCACTGATGTGTGTGTGAATAAGCAGCAGTGTGCTGGGGCATGTGTTTAAAAGTGTAGTGTTTGTCTGTTATTATGAGAGTGTGTTCAGTAGATACAAAGCAAAGAAACTAGGACATGTATACACAGAATTTGTGAATGTCATACAGCCAGACTGCTCTTTAGTTATATAACTTTTATTTAACCACAATGTCTCCTGAGATACATCATCTCCTTTTTAAGAGACCAACAATGACATCCTTGCCTATTTAAAACCATTACCTTCATCATGAAGCATTTGTTGATGTGGTGACACAAAGGCAGCATTCTCAAATAAAGTTTCTCTCAAAGTTTATTTCAGACCCAGAGGTACAAAGCTCTGGGTGCTCCACTTTCCTCCCAAAATCCAAAGACATGTAGTGTAGATTAATTTGATGACTCTAAATCACCCTTAGGTGTCATTATCTATGGCTGTCTGTGATAGGCTGGCAAACTGTCTAGGTATACCCCAGCTGGGATAGGATGGACTGAATAGGCATTAAAAATGTGCTGACTAGGGCAATGGCCTAATGATTGAAGGGTCATGCCACATAACTGCAAAGTTCATGGCCTGACTCATGATTCCTTTAAAGGGATAATTGACCAATACAGGATAAAGTACAAATATCTCTCTTAGTTTGAAATGCACATGGTTCATGATGCCAAATAGTAGATGATAATGTGATCATAAACAAATATAGCCAAAAATATAAGATGATAGACGGCAGATGTTTTCTTACATCCTACACCAGCATAGAAAAAAGTGAGTGACACTGACGTGTATTTCAGTGTGGGAATGTGAGTGAGCATATATTTATGTTTTCTTTCTGGGAAGGTGTTTCAGTGTTTGAGTTACAGTAGGTATCTGTAAATGTATCTCTGTGTATCAGTCTTGGTCTCTCTTGACTCCCCACACAGTCAGCTCTTTTACCGGGCTGCCAGAAGCCCAGCCTAATGAAAGGATCAGTATATGGCAGGAGTGAATACTGGACTGTGCTCCAACAGATGGCTGAATCAGGAGAGCCGAGGCGTCTCTCCAGCAGGACCTCCACTGCCGACTCAGAAAATGTTTGAGGAGAGGGTGCTTGGGGGAGAAAGCGGGTGAGTGAGTGCTGGAGTGCAAAATCTGGCTGCTGTGATGGAGTATCATCCTTTCAATTACAGGAAAATTCTCATGATGTCATTATATGGAGCTATCAGTTCTCAGAAAAATATGGCATGACACTGACATTAACAGCGTGGTAGAAGTTTAATCGCTTTCTTTGGTTGGCTCACAAGCAGCTGCCATTAATTTTGTTCCCATGTGATCACGGGCTGGGAAACTCCTTTCAATAATTACATCACTTCTCCCAGTTTCATGACTTCCTGTAACGCACAGCGACACTTACACCGCTGAAAGTGACCACAAGCCATCACACAAATGAGAGCATGCTCTTAGCTCTGACACTGTGAAGGTCAATTTGGCTTTTTTATCGACCAGCAAATACACTACTTTACATTTCTAACTACAGTAAGCCTCTGATGTTTTCAGATACAGAAGGAGCAGAGCGGCATTTTCATTGTCAGGACACAAAAATCACTCAGAGTGTTCCTCTGCCATGAAATCTGAAATGACAAACAGCTAATGATAGACTTCAACATGTCTTTCACTCTTCTATGTTGAGGCATCTCTCTCTAAATAAACACTGTGACACAACATAAAACAGGCATATTATTTTAAAAGAACTTGTTTTTATTATAGATTTATCTGTTGATTTTTTTTCTGATTAATCATTTATCAGAGAAATACCCATCACGAGTACCCAGAGAATCAGCCAAACAAAACAAAACAAAACAAAACAAAACAAAACAAAACAAAACAAAACAAAACAAAACAAAACAAAACTATCAAGAAAGAGAATGTGTATTTCCCAAAATGTCAAACTATTCCTTTAAACAATTAATTGCTTGTTGCTGTTATATCTATTACTGACGTTATACATGATACTGAAACAGTAATCATGCATATCTGTATTTGACAGCAGTGCATTTCTTCCCCTGTGACTTTGCTGAGACATGCTGCTCATAGAAACAGCTGCCAAATATATCACAAACACAATAGCAGTAGAGATCCTTGTTGGCAAAGCAGTCAGTCCCTGCTGTAAAGTTATGAGAGAAAGATTCATCACTGGAGAGGAAGCTGGTGTGACTGAGATTTATGAGCAGAGACTCACAGTCAAACCACTGAGTCTCACCGAGAATGAATGAGTTGATTCAGCCCTGGTTATTTGACTCCCCATGGGGATAGGCATGGCTGCAACGCAGGAACACTGGCAGCTAAATGATCATGTTTGATTTTATTGATGGTGGGATGTCTGAACAGGCATCTCTAATTTCCTGCTTTGTGTTACTGTAGTTGTGCCCTTATAATGCTTATCTTAAGTATTTATTGAAAGAGCGTGTGTATGAGATCTGATATTTATATACATTTTTTTCACACAAAGAAAATACTATGTGTTTTGATTAAAAATATTGTTGCTAGCGTTATTGCATAGTATCCTCAGCAATTTTTTTTGGTTTGTTTTTTTGAGTCAGGAAGAAAATTAAATAAAGAAGTAAAAATGTCCAGTAAACAGAAACTGAAACTTTTTCTGAGAGGAAATTACACCATTTCACTGTAAGACTTTTTGTTTGGCACCTTCCCACAACACCCTGCCCTGACTTCATCCAATACTATTTATACATTCTAATTAATAAAATAATCATATTTTCGAGTAGATTCACAATTTTAGCAAAAACAAAACATGAGATTTAACAGTTCCTGTTTTCTTTCTGTGAGGGCTGGGACTTCCCTCTCTAACTCTGTGCCTGCACTGGCATCTGATATCTGTTTCCTGCTGTTTGTTTGAGTCTCAACTGTTCATGCTGCATTGACAGAATCTCTATCTCATGAAACTGCTTAAAAAAAGACTAATACATCCACATGCAGAAGAAACACCTTTAAGCTAATTTGCCTACAGTGAAAACTGGTACAGGATACAATTCCTCCACTTCCTGAGGTGACAACTGATATGTTTTCCAATTTATCACATATTTCATTCTTTCTGCTAGAAAGAGACAGAGATGCACGGATGAGAGTGGGAGAGGGTCAGAGACAGACACATGAAATAAATAATCAGGCTGTCATAAAGCACAGAGAAAGAGAGAAGAGAGAGAGGATGATTTCGTATTTGGTGGACAGAGATGTTTCCAAAGCAGAGCTCTGCAGCGTCTGTTTCAGCCTCTGAAATCACTTCCTCCCCGCCTGCTGCAGTTTCCTGCCCACAGTGTATTTGTGCGTTTCTGTTTGTTTGTGTGTATCTATGTGGGAATTTGTATCTGTTCCATTAGTAATATTGAGCGTTGAGTGAGGTGGGGCAGCTGCTGTCAGAAAACAGAATGAATGAATTTCTCCTCAGTCCTATGCCCCATTTCAGTCACACTAGTGCAGCAGAAATCACACATGAGTGACAGGCTACCTCTGTTCTACAGCCTACAAGGGTCAACCTTTAAATGTCCTTTAGATGTTCGAGGCCTTTGAGAAACAACAAGCATCTCAGTCCTGCTGTCGTATTTGAAGAGGAGATTACATTCACAACATTCACGTGCATGCTCAAGAGTTTTAGATTTCCTTCCTAGAGTTCCTGAAACTTGCTTGACTTGTGTAATCCATCACTGTGAACATCAAGTACTCCACTGATTTAGTACTGCATTTGCTTAAAGTTCGGAGACTTGAGAGAGAAAAATTAAAACAAGACTGGCCCAAATCTGTGTAAGTGAAGCCTAAACCGGATTTATAGTTGTGTGTTAAGATTATATAGTAGCTACAGCTTTTATGCACGTAGCCAGTGTGGCCCAGGTACGTGTTGAGGCTAGGCCAGCTGTGGAGATACTAGCAATAACGGTGACTGCTTGTGTTTCCTGCTGAAAGCTCCTGATGCCAGTGGAGATTGTTCAGCGTGAAGGCAAAATGAAGAATTTGATCTTATTCTTTCCATTAACAAACATCTAACTCATTTCCACTGCAAAACTTCTGCTCATTGTGATCACTGCCCTCTGTGACAGTGAATGAAACCATGGAAATACATGTCGCTGCATGCCATAGTCCTGTATTCAGTAAAGAATTACAGTGGACTTTCCGTTGTCGCTGACATCACAAAGCAAATGAAAGCATGTAAACACTGTTACGGTGAACATAACTGAAGAACGATATGGGCAGATCACGTACGATACATATGTCATGTCTTGCACTGGTACAGTCAGATGCAAGATATCTGATGCTGACCTTCATATCACAATTTTGCCGTAGGAGATTACGTCAAGACTCCTGTTAACCCCTTGTGTCACGCATATATCCAACTTAAAATATTCGGAATTTTGGTCCCTAGTATCACTGCGAGCGAGCAATAGACCTTTTTCAAAGCAGACACAGGAAAAGCACATGTAAATACTAAGATTAACCACAGCTTAATTTTATTAAGTGTCAAAGTAAGTTATTCCAGTGATCCCGCATTTATAATACCAAGACTCTGAAACTGTCCACCCTCACCCACCCACATGGAACGCAGCCTTCATTAAAGTTTTTAAACACACTTGTGTTTTTTTGCTCTGACATGTCAAAATGTCGACTCTGAAAAAGGTCTACAGAGACTCTTTGTTGAACCATCCGTACCTGATAAATGCCCAGATACTTCTAACTCCAAACCCCCGACTTGCAACAGAGGCTTTTTGTTTTCAGTGCGAAGTCTTAAAAACAAACAGAGATAACCTCTGATGACACTGTCAGGGAGTATTTTCTCATCCTTGACAAAGCTCCTCCAGAGCCACAGAAGACATTATACAACTGTAGTCACAGGCTGAGGAGTAGTCAGAATGATGAGTGAACTGATCTTGATGTATGAAATTCAAGGAGTTTCCCTTTAAGCGTTGACAGATTTGAACAGATTGCACCACATTACGTCACCGCAGTAATGTAACTTTGACAAAAACAAATGCACGCTTGATGTTGATTAAAGAGCGATTACACAACTAACACGTAAAAACACTGGTTCGGTCCTTTAAAAATGCCTTCTCTTTGTAGTTTCTCAACCAGTACACATCCTTCAAGTACACACATCCATACATGTTTATATGAGAGCGCATAGATGCATTAATCATTTAAACAGCACCCCTCCTCCCTAACCCTCTCCTCCCATACACATCCACTCCCTCTAAGTAAGTGGCCTGATAAACCACACAGCTGTGCAGGTCCTGTTCATGGTGTCTGTCTATGTCTCTGTATCCTGTCTCCCCAAAGCCTCTAGTGGTTTGTGTATTTGTTACAGGTCAAGGATGTTAATGCATTTATGTTCATGCTGGTCTCAGTGAATGTCAGGGATTCTCCTCAGACAGCTCTGTCGGTACCTGCCCTCCAGCTATCTCGCTGTAAAAACAAGGAATGTCCTTTAGAGAGAAAGAGGAGCAGAGGAGAAGAGAGAAGAGGAGAGGAGAGATTAATTAAGATAAATTTTTAAAATGAGTGGAAAAAAGGAGACAACCATGCTCACAGATTTCTTGAGGGGAACTATTAATCAGCTTGATTAAATACATGGTGTGAGGAGAAAATGAAGACCAGAGTCAGTATAAAGTGAGCATGTGGGAGGGGAAGAAAAGAGAGCGAAGCAGAGAAAGGTTTCTTTGATGTCTCTTGTCCCCTCAGGTGATTCTCCCTCCCATTCATTAGGGGCCGGTTTCCCCGGAACCTTCCTGTCGACGTGCCATCTGGAAGGCCCTTAAAAAAAAAAGAAAGAAAAAAAAACCCCCAAAAACACTACACTCCTCTACTTCATTACAAGCGTCCCGTGTTAAGATTCGCCACCCACCCTCCTCCTCCACCATTCCTCTCTCTCTGTTGGTCCACAAAGTGTTCCATTTCTCCATTTCCTCACGGTTAGGTTAGATGGTATGATATGACACTTTAATGGTCGCCATGGGGAAAATGGGTTACTGCAGATGCAGAGAGTGAAGATAGATAGATAGATAGATAGATAGATAGATAGATAGATAGATAGATAGATAGATAGATAGATAGATAGATAG